>CM076584.1:659708351-660280296 GCA_034641835.2 Pinus albicaulis | reverse complement strand
CTGTGTTGACAATTGATATATATATATACTGGTTGTGGTCACTGTGGTGTAAATATGAATGTATTTCTGTGTATGATGCTTTAGAGGACTAATTAAAATTTTATGATAGTACATTTTGATGTATCTAATGTGATTTGTATCTTCTTTGAATAATGGGTAATGAGAGTTGTTTATGCATGATAACAATGTAATGACATTAGACCATAAAGGGTAAAATTAACATCGATATTGTGGTTCTAGTTCTCTTGTCTCAGTAAGGTCACGACACGCCTCAGGTGAGACTCCTTTCTCTCCCTTGAGCAAGGTGAAAATGTCGGCATTGTCTTAGACTACAATGGGACCTTGTTGGCCTCTGAGCCTGAACCTGGGTCTTTCCCAGAAGTCATTCTTTCGCCAACAAATGGTTTCATTGTCAGGACCTGAAACTTTATCAGAGAACTAGATCATGGTTTCAAGGATCTACAAGAGGGAAATTCAAAGTTGGTGGGATAATCATGTAGATCAGTTCATATCACAACAAGCTGAGCTCCGACTAATCTGGATTTAAGCAGGAACGCAACATAATAAACATATAACCATAAATACAAAGATGCAGCAGAAATAACACTTCATTTCATTAATATCAAAGAACTAAAATTTGCTTACAGACAGAATGAAAATAAACTAGCTAATGTGTTGGTAGCTATCTCTGAGAAGAGATGTGGCGGCTACAGACCTCTGAATTGAGTTACAATGAGGCTCGAGGGCCTATTTATTATTTAGAAACAATGGAAAACCCTAAACATCCAAAACCTTAACCCTAGGAGATGAAGCGCCAAAACTATGGTCCCCGTTTGGGTAAATTGATGTTTCAACTTCTCAGGGACGTAACTTTGGCATACGATCTCCGTTTGAAGCGAACCATACCTTGTTAGAAATATCTATCCGAGGACTACAAATTTTGAGTGAGAAACATGGGTCCAATCCATGGACTCGTGTTGCTCCTGGTTTTCCCAAAAATGTCGTCTAGGGCCTCAAAATGGCTCCGGAAGTTCAAGACCTGAAAAAATGCTAAAAATAGTAAGTTGTGCCGAAACTGAAAAACTGAAAGAGACAATGTTGGGGCCTCAAGTGGAATAGGCGGGTGACCACCAATATCCACTTGGATCACTGACATCAAAGGGAAATAAATGTTAGGGATTAGATGCTATTCTTCGAATCAAAAAGCGATTTGTATGAGACCTTTTGGTGAAAGTTTCTTAAGGAGCTCTAAAATTGGTTGCAAAGACTCCAAGTGAAAACAAAAGTTGGGGAATCAAGTCGATCACATCGCGACTAGACACACGTAGATATGACATCCTTTCAGAAACTGGATACTGATCTAACACGAGCAATAAAATTTTGGATTCAATCAATGGTGGAGGGGTACATTATAGAGTTTGCGACCAAAAGTCATCAATTATTTTCTAAAGTGGAAGCTATATTCAAGTTCGGATTGCGAGGAAAGTTGATGAAAGAAATCCCCCTGTGGATTAAGGCTCTGATGGTGGAAGAGAGATTGCTGGATTTCCAAAATCCCACTATGTAAGCCTAAACAACTAGTACTGGGGGAAGGACCTGAGGAGAAATGCCATGGAAGGGGGGAAAAGGAAACTGATGAGATGGGCGTTGGAAGTTATAATATGTCAAGAGATCTAAAATCATATCAAAGGGCGCAGATCACCTAGAAATGGTGGGAGAGGACAATACGGGAGTTTGAAAAGCAAAAGGAGAACGCACACCAACAAGAAGAGGTGCCATAGATGACTGTGGAGAAAGGAGTTGCGAGAGGGCCTACAGGAATATAGGAGTCCACCAGAGGAGTTAGATAGGCTCATAGGAGCCTGATTAGAGAAAATAAAGATGTCCAATGGAGAGGAGGACACAAGCCCGAGAATGATTCGGATGGTGAACTACAGGTTGCGATGGAATGAGTGTTTCAAGAAATACAAGGAGCCTTAATGCAAGGTAATCATATTCACTAAATTCCAAGTAGCATTTGTCCTAACCTTCCCCTGGTACTCTATCACCCCCTGGATAAATTTGGATAAAGTTGTGAAGGTCGAGTAAAATACATAATATTCAGTCTAAAGTGCAAGTAAACACTAGCAATAGTATTAGCAGAGGAATTTTTCAACCCGAAACTAGAGGATTTGTACTACTTCCACACACACAGACATAAATGGAAAGATCATTCACCAGATATCCTAAGTTTTCAGGAAAAGGGAATGATGATGTGGAACAACATTGGTACTTATGTGAGGCAATCTCGAGGGCTCGCCAAACACCAGACGTTGTTAAGTTAATTGAGTTTCAGACTATGCTCTAAGAGAGAGCACTATGGTGATTCATTAAATGGTCAGAAGTACATCCAAATCCAATCGTAGGTGATGTAAAGAGGGAATTTTTGCAAGAATTTAAATACCATAGACCAACCATAAAGGGTTATATGAACTCTAGGAAATTAAGAAGCAAGAAGGAGAGACTTCTTGGGAGCTAATGAGAAGGTTCAAAGATGCCATTGGTAAACTAAGTTATCCCATAGACCCAAATCATCAGCATGATTGGTTTATCAAGGCTCTTCTACCTCTCACCAGGACACCGTTGACACAACAAAAGATCGACACGCTCCAAGATGCACTAGAACAAGCGAAGTGAATTGAATCAATGGTAGTATATCCACAAGAATTTAGAGAAGGTGTAACCACCCAAGATCCCTCTATTAGAAAATTATATATTACAGAGAAATGAAACACATAAAATATGTGGAAAACACAAACACAAAAAACACATGAAACTAGAGAGACACAGATATATGTGGTTCACCTAGTTTGGGCTATGTCCACCCCGAACAACCAATCCTTCCTTTCTATTATCCATCAAAACGAAGAGACAAAACCTACAACAGATCTGCTGTAATATCCTCTGTTCTCTCTCATAGTCTCTCTATCAGTTTCTCACTCTGAGAATACACATACAATACATAGCCACAATACAATACCCTCATAAAAAAATTAGGGTTTCCTTCTAAGGTAAAAAGCCCTAAATTAAACATAATTTCTACCGTCATATCATGTGCCTAATGAACGACCCAAATTGTCTAGAGATTATAATACTTTCACAAGGAAATTTTACATTTCTTTTTAGCTTCGATGGCGCTATCCCTGAAACCCCCCACCAAAGGGGGGGGGGGGCTCCATAAAGTCGCAGCTTCCCCCCCTTGGACCCCTGAGGCAGCGTTTAATTATGAGCGGTGTTTCCACCCAATTAATAACAAGGGTCCAATACTTTCATACAAAATAAAGAAGATAATCAGGCTCCACACCCAACACCCTCCCTGTTGGGGCTACAACATCAAATTGCAAGTTTAATAGATAAAATTAAGAATATACAGCCAGCTCACCCAACGCGACCCAATGTGTGGTGCACACATTTTCTGCTAGAAGTAAATTTAGTATCAGAGTGTCCTAGGTTGTGGGGAACAACAATTGGGTCATAATCAGTAGGACCTCAAGTGCTACCACCAGCCAGAGGAGTTACGCAAGTAAATACACAAGGTCTGTACCCTAGTCAAATGCACTTCCATGGATTCATGAACTAGCATAATACTACTTCAAATGAGTACTGAGAGATTTGTACAGGATTTTCCCATCCACCTCGCCTATGCCCCATTCTACATAAGTACTCTAATGTCCCAAACAATGTTTAGTGTGAGTTTTGTGCCTCAACTACACACCACACAGATCAGTGTGGAGAACTGATAGACTGGACATAACATATTATCGAGTAAATGAGGTTCCTGGAGGATGAGGAGGGCCAATATTAAGAGAGGGTAGGAAGTGTTGTCACCAAATTGATCTTGATAGGTTGCTCATCAATCAACTTAATGTAACTCTTTCAAACCACTTCTAATTGAAGATTAGCCTCTTCAGTTTGAGAGGGATCTCTCAAAGGGGATTTTATGATTTTCAATAGAAACATATGAGATGGCTAACTCTATGAACTGTGACTTGGTTTTTTTTTATTGCAGGTTGAAAAATGAAAGGCTTGCTACCATTGGGCTATGGAGTCAACATCATTGAACTTAGTGACAGTAATTCTTCTCATGGAAGCTGAGGCAAATAGAGGTTTTTAATAAGGACAAAACATTCACACAACATAAGGAAAACACAACAATTTAACCTCTAAAGGAAGTCAGAGAATGATATCATGAATTCTGAGTAATTAGAGATAAAAATCACTACAAGCGATTAAATGAAAGATATAGAGCCACAAAAAATTAAACACCTCATTAGAATCTCAGGTCTGGAAGTAAAATGTCATTGTATATTACTGAAAATGGAAAAACATAACAAGTAGCAATTTGGTTCAATATTCTCCAACCCTTTGATCTTCGATGTTCAATCTATAAATAGACATTCTTTACAATGCAAATGATCTGCCCAGCTAGCTAGATCATCAAACTCTAAATTTGACGCCTAACATAACTAAAACTACTTTCTTGGAATAGAAAAAGGACAACTATCCTTTAAGAAGTCACACTCCTAATAGGACTCTACTTCCTATTTATTACATTCAATTTTCTTAACAGTAAAAAGTTACATGATAGAGATCATATGTTCGAGAGAAAATTCACCATCAATAACATATTTAAAGTACCCCCTAGATTTAGGAAACACAACCCTACTTTTCAGGAATGGATAATATCCACTTTTATCATTGATCTGCACATTGAGTTGGATGGGTGACACTCATTTTGAGTAATGAGTCTATGCTGGGATGGCCCACTGATAGGCTGGATGTCTCCAGATGGCTAGTGTGCTATTGGAACCCTAAAAAATATTTAAAAAACCCCTTGCTACGAAACATAGTAGTTTAGACAGTTTCGTAGCGTATGAAATTTTTCCTTTTCATCCATCTCCCTGCCACCTTTGCTGGTCAAGAACCTTTACTATGCCAAAATATTGTAAAAACAAACAACCCATCTCCTTAATCCTTCACAAAAATAAATTTTAAAACAAAATAGCATCTTCAAAAATTTCAGAGTTTTTCTGGCTTCAAGCCTGAAGCACGCTACGAAACTGCCTAATAAACTAGATTTTGCTGATTTTGTGGTTGTCTTCAAAAATTGATCTCCTGCGGAAAAATTTAGGTTCTTTTCTAGCCATGAACCTCATCAAACATGTTTCAACTCAATTTTTCAGTCTTTAGTAGTTTCTTCTTTATTTACAATAAGTTGGCCTATAGGTTCTTCAACCACTCTCATCTTCAGCCTGTTCTTCTCCAGCTCAACTTGAATCATGTCCAGCTGCTCCTGAAGGTCTTCCACTTGATCCTTTAATGCTCTTGTTTTAGCTTGCAAGTATAAGTTCATCTTCATCGTATGTTTGACCACCCCTCTTAATTGATGAGTCCCCTCCAACAATATTTTGTCATTGTCCATGGACTTTGAAACACTTAAGATTTGACTATCCCATCTTTCCATCATTTGATCAAATTTAACCTTCTCAACCCTGTGCTTGTCTGCCTCTAACTTCGACTCCAATATTTCTTTACCTGCTTCCCTTATTTGTTATTTGAGGGATTCTATTTCTGATTTTTCACTTATCTTCTCTTTTTCCATTCTCTACCTGATAACAACTTCTTCCTCTGCTGATGGAGACAAATCTATGATTATTACTGGCTGTACAACTTTACTGATTTTCTCTATATTTTTACTCTCCATGGCCTTATTTGCAAACCTAGTCATTGGCTTCCTTGGATGAAATATAAAGCCAACATCTTCACCTGCAAAATCTAATTTCTTAGCAGTCTTACCTTTCTTCAGTTTTCTTCTACCACCTTCAATATCTTCTGCTTGCACTATTGGTGACTCTTCAATATCAATTGCATGAAGGCTATCCTCCAGATTCCCTTTGTCTAATGTTTGGCTTAGTTATCCTCTTACTGCCTTGTTTGCTGACTTTATGTTTATGTTTTGCAGGTGTTGGTTGAGGGGTTTTAGTCTCTTGCAGAGGTTCTGCTCCTATGTCCATTGGTTCTGCAGGGGACTGTCTACTTTCTTCTTCAACTTTTTCTGTTACAACTGGTAATGTAGTAGTTATAGGTTTCAATATTTTCTTTGGAGTGACCACATCTATTTCATAACCACTCATAAAAAAGAAAGAAGTCCAATATCTGTTTAACCTTATCAATTCTTTCAACACTAACAACATTATTAGACCACGATGAAAAAGAAATGTTTCATTGCCTTTTGACTTGACTTGAACCCTATCTAAAATTTTCCCTAAACTCCTGTATAAATAGAAAGGTAAGTCAAGTGATCTCTTACCTAAAAAGTGCAGAAGAAGTCTGAGATGGTATGGGTAAACCATATGGAATCTTCCTTCACAGGTGAAATATTTTTGAATGGCCATCATCAGGTTTGCATAATTCTCCTTCATAAAACTCCTAGGGATACCATTGGTCAAATCAACTTCACTGTGTTTTTGCTCGAGAAACTCCTTACAACCCTGCATTGTAAACTTTGTGCCTTTAAACCACTCTTCACCACCTCTAGAGATTCTTGTAGCTAGTGATATGCTCTCTAGTGTCACTGTGAGATTCAGAATCCAACTTTTGATGATGTCCCTGTAAAATTAGTGGCAAAATCCTTTGAAACTTGTGCATGGAAACCCTACAACCTCTGGCATAATTGCAAGTAGCCAGTCCTCTTGAAGACCTCCATAGCAGTAGCGTCTTCATTGAGTAATTTCAAATCCATGGGTTCATACCTGAGACAATGGACACCCTTTTTTGTTTTCATTCTTGCAGCCATGGGTGTTTGATAGTCTTTGTTGCCTTGCTTGCTGATGACACCTACAGAATTTGAATTTGACAGCAACTTGCTTGGATCGATGAAGAAGCTCTCTAGGGATCGAATTACATGCAAGGATAAACATAAAAATGAAAAAAGGTTGTTTTGGGGTAAGGTTTAAAAATTTAATTGACAGCTCTGTTTTTAATAATAGCACATGCAACCAAAAATATCTATGATTACATCAAATACGACTATGTACTTTTGAAACTTATCATAATGACCTTGAAATATCTCCACCTTTACTCCTCTAATCATAAATTGACACCTCACATCATTTTGACAACCTTGGCTGAAAAAGCACAGTTTCGTAGCAACAGTTAGGTTATTGACATATTCGCTATGAAACTATTAACTAGTTTCGTAGCGAAATATGTGGATTTCCTTTGTAAAATGCTACGAAATTCTAAAAAATTGATAAGTGTGCACTTTTGAGTTTAAATCCGTGGAAATTACATCTAACATGATATGGGATTGATTTTACTGAAATGGCATGGATGGAGGTGAACATTAAACTTAGGATAGGCTTTAAAAAATGCAAAAAGTTTCATATATCACATTGAAATGGCTTAGGAGACCTCATCCATTTTCCATTTGGTGAATGACCTGCATGACCCTATCTAGGAAATTTTTACAACTAAATGAGTGATAACATTAAGGGTAGGAGAGGACCACTAAGATGTTATAATTGTGATCAAGAGGGACATGTCGCGAGGGAATGCCCGCTACCTAGAAGGCCATGGTGTTCTTAGTGCATAGTGAACACACATGACACGAAAGATTGTCCTGAGTTAATAAAATGATGGGAAGAGAGGAACAAACAGTGGGGTGCTAACTTGGTCAATTCAGAGCCAATAATTTCTAATACGCAACCATTACCAAGTGTAGCCATAATAACAAGAGGAGGAAAGAAGACAGGAGGAGACACAAGAGAAATAGAGCCACTAAAGCTGATAAAGCCTGTATCACCAAATAAATCCTATAAGCATGAAAAAAAAAGCAATATTTCATAGAAGTGGTGGATACCTTTTCAAAATTAAGCACCCACAGAGACCTCTAATAGATACAACCAGCAAAAGGAGGAGAAAAAACTACAATACCAAGTACGCCTATAGAAGAATGGTTCGGGTTATTCCCAAGTATCATAAATTATGTACAAATTCTAGAAATGTTAAAACAGAACTTGAAGACAGTTGTTCAGGGAGGAATGGAGCAAGTAAATCCAATCAATGTCAATCTTATGGAAAGGCATGTACGAAGGGTTAAGAGAAGAAAAAGACATATAGGGAAGGAATTCAGAATCAATGCACAAGTTGTGGGTTTTCAAATAAGGGATACAATATTTGATTTAGGTTCAGAGGTCAAAATACTCCTAAAGAAGACTTGGGAGGCACTGGGAGAGCCCAAGTTAGCATTCTCTCCCATATAATTGCGTATGGAAAACCAATATTGTATTATACCGGTTGGGAGATTAGAATATGTTGAGGTTGATGTTGTGGGGGTAAAAACCTATACTGATTTTGAAGTGATAGATATTATGGGTGATAAAGACCCATATCCAACATTGTTAGGGATTTACTGGGCATTTGAAATTATGCAGTAATTGATTTAAAGAAGGATTTGATGATCTTTAAATATGGAGAGGTCAGAGTGATTCAACCATTAGATCCATATCAAGGGCCTTGGTACACAGAAACTGTCGACACCAGAGAAGATCCTAGACTTCTAGACCAATTATACTAGATAATAGCAGGAAAAAGGGAAGTCTATATTAATCAGGCTGTAGAAGGGTCAGTAAGCTGGCGAAGTGTCTAGAGCTCTGAGGTGGGGTTTGAGGTTGTGTGGGATGACTAGAAACAGGGAGGGTATGAAGACAATACCAGGAGGTGTGATGCCATTTGCAGAGTCAACTAGATCATGATAGAGGTAAGGTGTTACCCTACTTATTAGTATGGAAATAGTTAACACTTTTATCAATAAAGTAGATAATATTGTCCCTGAGGAGCACATAATTACTTTAATGAAAATGGCGTTGCAATCAACCTCTGTGAGGTGGTGGGGAAACCATCGCAACCACCTCCGAAGATGGGAATATGTGGTGAAGGCATTAAGGACAAGGTTCAAGCATCAACAAGACCACAACCAGATGAGAGGTACGGGGAAACTTCAGACCCCTGAGCAAACATAAAAGACTTTTAAGAATGGTGGGAATTGGAAGAATACCCAAAGAACTTGTGGGTGCATAACTTTGTGCACTCTTTGCACACAATCCTGCAAGCATGGTACCTCACTGAAGAGAAAAAGAGGCAGAAAAGTAATTGGGAATTACTGTCCAACGGGTTTGTAAAAATATTTTCTTTTAAAGAGGACGCTCAACAGCTAATAGATGCTTTGCAAGCCATAAAGAGGATCCTGTTCACAATAGGGCCTGTGGAGGCGATGGATCGGGTAAATTTGAACAAAATTCCTGAATCAAGTTACCAAGAAGCAGTGGCTTGTAGCAAAATAGATCAAGAAATGGATGATGACGATTTGGAAAACTCGAGACACTTATCATTTGAAGAAAAGGAAGTGGAGCAGAAAATCAAAGATGAGCCTATTACAGAAGGACTCCACTTATTGCCACTCAAAGTTAAAAAGCATAATATCGGAAGTACTACGAAGCCAAAATTAGCTTCCATTGGAGACTATTGGGATGAAGAAACAACAAAATAAATTTTTTATTTATTAGCAAAGTATGAAGATCAATTTCCCTCTTTTGTTGTAGAACTGAAAGGCATCAAAGGATATTTGGGGGAAATGCACATAATGTTAAAGCCAGATGCCAAACCAGTGAAACAAAGGCCATATTGAATGAATCCCAGGGTAAAAGACAAGGTGAAGAAGGAGATTGACAAAATTTTAGAGGCAGGGCTAATATTTCGAGTTGAACAAGCAGAGTGGTTCAGTCCCATAATTATTCAGAATAAAAAGGATAAGTTAGAAATAAGAGTATGTGTCGACTACTATAGTCTGAATAATGCATGTGTGCATGATCCTTTTCCTGCACAATTCAGTGATGAAGTGTTAGATAATGTAGCAAGGAATGGAGCTTATTCTTTCACGGATGGATTCTTTGGGTACCACCAAGTCAAAATAGTTGAGGAGGACAAAAAGAAAACCACATTTACAACTGAATGGGGCTCTTACACCTATCATGTGATTCCTTTTGGATTGAAAATGCACCGACAATATTCTCAAGGAAAGTTATAGCAGCATTCAAAGAATATAAACATAGATTTATGGAGGTTTACATGGATGATTAGACTGTACATAGTTTTTTTTTAAAACATGCAAGTCTACTCTGCATTGTTGGACCCTTGGTTAAACTGAGAGGGGGGGGGTTGAATTAGTTTAATGCAGTCATGCTCTTATTAAACTTTATTTTATACTCATTCACATCATCATTATGAAATCGACTTAATATACAATGGAACAACACTCTTAATAAATGGGTAGCAGGTATTAAGCAAAATAAATACAAAGCATCCACACATAATCATCATGCATATAGACAACAGATATAAGTGGAAACCCATAAAGTGAGAAAAACACATCTTATTATTGTTGTGATGTAAAGGCAAGCTCCAACTCCCTCTCACCACTGATTTTCTGTAGGCTCAAACCTACAGGAGGCTCCTACCTCAATTCTGCAAGGTACAAATTGCAAGGAAGCTCCAAATCCCAATTATTTTCTGCAGGCTCCAACCTACAGGAGGCTCCTACCTCAGTCAGCTACAACTGACATCTATCAAGCTACAACTTGATATGGAAGCTCCAACTTCCTCACTCTTTCAAAAATCATATGTTGATTTACCTTGGATATCAGCTCTGTTTTGTTCCTTCTTCACTGTTTTCCTCCAGCTTTCTTATCTGTCTTATATCTTCTCTTATTCTTCACAGCATCTATATCTGCTCCTCCTTCTTCTTATCCTCTCTGCCTCAATTATACATTCTCTAACCTCTCTATGCATATCAATGTGATATCATTTATAGAGTTCTCCTCTTGATTATTTGTATTCTACAGGGAATTTGAAGTGAACAACCATGACTCTTTGACTTCTGCCTTCTCATTTCTTTGTCCAGTAATTTATACAAATTTCAATTTTATAGTGGAGTTTTGTTTTCCTACCAGAGACTTACCTTTGCATCACAAACAATATAAAATCAATTAAACATTTACATTCACATTTTCAGTTACATACATAAATTTCACTCAGCCCTTTTCCGGCCCTTGGATTAATGGTTTTGTCTTTTCTGTTGATGTCATGTAACTGTTCTGCATACCTCTGCCATTCACTGCAATTGTGTATCTTCTGCATATATAAATATCAAAGTCTCATGCATATAACGATGCCTCTCCATTCATTTTCCTTGGACTGGTAATTAAAACAAATGTGTGTGGAAGCTTTTATTTTTACATCTACTGGTCATCATAACCATTTAACCCCGTTGCACTCTCTGATCTGGGCAAGTATTAATAATGATATCCGGAAGCTACCTTTTTGTTCTCAACACTATGGTCAGAACCCAACAATCAAATAACATTGGTCTTCATATACGGAAGCTGATTTTAATACTCTATGGTTAAAGACCATAGTCAAGTCCATTTCATGAATATTCAACTTTCGACTTTGCTATCATTCAATGCAAGTCTCGGCCCTCGCACATATTTATATATATATATGATAATTCTTTATCAACCCATCATATATCTATACCATACAAATATTCCTTTTGACTTACAATCCCGACTTTGGATAAAATCCAAACACTATATAATAGCGTCTGGTCCACACTAATAATTTGTAGATGTAAATGTGTTTTTAACTGCTTCCATTGTCCCGAATGCAATTAAACATTTCTAAGTTTCATAATGCATATATCAAACAGGAATTGTGGGCCCACACCTTAATATCCGCCATTCACCAGATATATACTTGGCTCATATTAACATTCATATTTACATGGGTAAGTGCGGAAGCTCCTTTATAAATCATAATCCGCTTATCAACTATAATTCTAAGGTTAATGCGCCAATAACCCACAGGTTCGTTCGTGGCCTCAACTGCATTCGGACTTTAATACAACCCAATCTTTAAACGATTTATATGGTCCCATATATGACTTACCTTTCACATCTGACGGTTGAGGAGTCGTCGCGCTCCAACCAACCGATCCGACGACAGTTGTGTGATGAACTTGCTCGTGCTTTAACTTCTCCAAATCGCGCGATTGAGATGGGTCCCAGTGTTTAACACACCCTTCTCATCTAACGGTGAATAACTTATCGCGCTCCAACCCCAGATCTGACGGTAATCATGTAATATCGCGCAAATTAACTGCACGAAGGTTAATTCTCCAAAATCGCGCGATATAAATGGTTTTTCCAAACTGCTTATCGCCACGTGTCGACCAAAGGCATATATCACGTTTTTTTTCACAATCTCACTTACCACTCTTGTGGTCGTGCGATACTGCTTATTTCCACCACCGAAACCGCCTTCATTATTCTCCCCATGGTTCTGTTATTGACTCAGGGTTCCACTTCTTATAATTCCGCTTCAACATTTACTTGTCCTCCATTCTTCATTTAAATACACAGTTTGTGCATTAACCCTACATTATAAATAGATTATATATTTATCAATTTCTTTCAAACATATATATAACCCCACTGTTCTTTTGCTTTTCGGTTCTTCACCATTAACCAATGTTCCAACGCATCTTAGTGGATTCCATTCCGATCTCAAGCTTGCGGAATATAATTTTACAATCGACCACTGTATATACTATCAAAAAAATTATAAGATTGCCAACGAACCCATTCTCGATCCGATCTGCACACTAGTAGGGTTCCTCTGTGCTCGCCTCTGTGTTATCTGCCCACTCGACTTTTTAGAATAGGGCCGGGTTCTGTGCAATTACCAAACACTCTCTAGGTTGGCACTGGTTCGAACTCACAGAATTTACACAAATGAATATTCATTCTCGATCTCATAGTCAACCTTGTCTCAAAAATTTATGGATTTTCTTCCACTATCTGCAGAACACCATTAAAACCCTTGCCACAGAGTTTATTCAAAATTGTTTATAAACCCTGATAGACTCACATATGTAATAAATTATCAATGCACAAATAATTGCACACCACACCATCAATAACACATAGGACCTGCACCTTGAATAGCTCTCTGCTTCAATTCACTTCCTTTGCTTCCTCTGCTCCTTGACCGATGCTACTCCTTGCTTCTCTTTTTGCTGCCTCTGTTACCTCTCTGATGCCTCTGCCTCTCTGCTACTTTGCTTCTCTCTTTGCCATCAATGACAACATTTCCAACAGTATCACCCTTTGGCATTAATGGCAACACATCCACCAATAATCCAATGCTTCCTCCAAGTCTTCCTCTGCCTATCTTCGTTTGCTTGCTTTTCCTCCCCCTTTAACATCAGTGGAAAAGGGTTGCACATGTCCTATTGTGGTTTCCAAACCTTGTCCATTATACTTTGATTTTGAGGACCTGTTCCATGCACTGCTTACTTGCTCTGGCTCTTTTGTGACAATCTTTGTAGACTGATCTCCCCCTGGAATGATGTTTTCTTTTCTGTTCTTCCCCTGGAATGATGCTTTCTTTTCATGTCAGAGAGTAGCATCTGTAGACACTACTCCTAGTTTGTCTCTTAGATATTCGAATGGTTCTTTAGCAAGGGGTTTTTTGAATATGTCTGATGTTTGTTCCTTTGTTGGTACATATTCCAGCTTTACTACTTTATATGCTACTTGTTCTCTGAGGAAGTGGTACTTTATTGGGATGTGCTTTGATTTTGAATGAAGTATAGGATTTTTTGATATAGTTGTTGCACTTGTATTGTCACATTTGATAGAAATAGGTTCATCAATGCTTACCTTCATTTCTTGGAGAGTTTGTTTCATCCACATTACTTGTGTGCAACAAGCTGCTACTGCTATGTATTATGCTTCTGCTGTAGATAGAGAGATGGAAGTTTTCTTCTTTCTTAGCCATGCCACCAGACTTTTTCCCAAATAGAATGCTCCTCCACTTGTGTTTTTCCTGTCATCCACACAGTTGGCCCAGTCTACATCTGTATATGTTGTTAAAGTGAATTTTTTGCCTTTTGGATACCATAGCCCATGATGTGCAGTTCCTTGTAGATATCTGGATATTCTCTTGATTGCTAGTAAGTAATTTTTTTTTGGTGCTGCTTGATATCTTGCCAAAAGTCCTACAACCAGCACAATGTCTGGTCTAGAAGCTGTTAGGTATAGAAGACTTCAAACCATGGATATGTAAAGTTTTTGATCTACATCTGTTGATCCATCATCTGCACAAAGTTTGCATCTAGTTATCATGGGAGTTGACACAGGTTTGTTGTCTTCCATTTTGAACCTTTTCAACATCTCTCTTAAGTATTTTTCTTGTGAGATGAATGTGCCTATGTTCTTTTGTTGAATTTGAAGTCTTAAATAGAAAGTGAGCTCTCCAATTATATACATCTCAAATTCTGATTTCATTTCCTCAGCAAATCCTTTTGCTAACTCATCTTTGTTGCTTCCAAACATGATATCATCTACATACACTACTACAATTAAGAGTTCACCTTCATTGGCATTTATGTACAAATTGTTGTCTACTCCTCCTTTCTTGAACCCTTGTTTTTGCAAGTATTTGTCCAGCCTTGAATAACATGCTCGAGGAGCTTGTTTCAGCCCATATAGTATAGTTTATCTATTAAGGAGAATCCTTCAGCTTGTTCCATGTAGACTTCTTCCTTTAGATCTCCATTTAGGAAGGCAGACTTCACATCCATTTGATATACCTTGAAATCATGATAACATGCAAAGGCCAGAAACATTCTGATTGCTTCCATTCTGGCTACAGGGGCAAAGGTTCCATCATAATCAAGACCTTAAATTTGTGAATATCCCTTGCATACAAGTCTGGCTTCATTTCTGATTACTTGCCCTTGTTCATTCATATTGTTCTTGAATATCCATTTTGTGCCAATGACATTTTTTACACTGGGTCTTGGAACTAGTTACCAGGTATTGTTCTTCTCAATTTGGTCCAATTCTTCATTCATAGCATTCACCCAATATTTCTCTTTGTTGGGTTCTTCAAACTTCTTTGGCTCTATTTGAGATAACATGGCTAGGTATACTTCTTTTGTCTATTCAACTAGTTGTCTTCTTGTCTGGACTCCCACACTCTTGTCCCCAATGATTTGATATTCAGGATGATTCTTTTGAGTGTATCTTGAGGGACCTTTTGAGTTTAACTCAGTATCTTCTGGTGTCTTTCTTAGTTCATCATCATCTTGGTTCTCTTCTTCATGATCTTTTGGAGGATTGTTGCAACTTGTACTTCTTGTCTTGTTTGGTAGATCTTCATCAAATCTTACATCAATGCTTTCCACAATTTTGTGTAGTCTTCTGTTGTAGCACCTGTAACTCTTACTCTTGGATGCATATCCTAAAAATATTCCTTGATCTCCTCTTGCATCAAACTTTCCAGATTTTCATCATTATTTTTTATGAAACATTTGCTTCCAAAGACTCTAAAGTGCTTGATTGATGCTGGTTTACCATGCCATAGTTCATGAGTCTTGTCACAATTTGGTATTAAATGAGCTTTGTTAAGAATTTGAATAGATGTGTGTACTGCTTCTGCCTAGAAAGTTTGGGGAATGTTACTTTCTTGCATCATTTCTTTGGAAATCTGTTGTACTGACCTATTTTGTCTCTCTGCCACTCCATTCTGTTTAGGTGTACATGCAATAGTAAACTATTGTTTTATCCCATGCTCATTGCATAGGTCTGCAAAATCATAGTCTGTGAATTCACCTCCTCTGTCTGATCTGATGCACTTTAGCTTGCATCCTGTTTGATTTTCTGCCAATGCCTTGAATATCTTGAATTTCTCAAGTGCTTCAGATTTATATTTGAGAAATTCTACCCATGTCATTTTGTAAAAGTCATCTATTATCAGCATGAAATAAGATTCTCCACTAGGTGCTTTAGTTCTTGAAGGTCCACATAGGTCCATGTGTACTAGCTGAAGTGGCCTACTAGTTGATAGTTCATCTTTGGTCTTAAAATATGTGCAGGTATGTTTGCCCAATTGGAAAGCTTTACATATGGTATTTGAAGGCTTCCTTATTGCTGGCATATCTCTGATTGAACTTTTCTTGCTTAGACTGATGATGTGGTCAAAGTTAAGGTGTCCCAATCTTCTATGCCATAACCATGATTCCTCAAGTTTGCTTAGGTGGCATGATTCACTCTGTTATTTTACTATGTAGACATTACTTTCTATTCGAAAACATTTGATCAAGGTCTTTCCTGTGGTGCTTGATCTTACTTCATAGTCTTGTGCTCTAAAAATAACTTCACAGCCTTTGTCACACATTTGACTGACACTTAGCAGATTTACTTTCAGTCCATCCACAAATATTACATCTTGGGCCTTCCCTCTTCCATTATCTAGACTGACTGAGCCTTTTCCTTTGATTTTCCCTGCTTTATCATTACCGAAAGTTACGTTTCTAGATTTCTTTTCATCAAAGGTTATAAACTTGCTTCTATCTCCAGTCATATGCTTTGAGCATCCACTGTCCAAATACCATTGGCCTTTCTGATATTGGGCTATTAGAGCCAGGTCACACTTGTTCACCTTATTTTTCCACTGCAGACAACTATTTGTTTGGTACCTTTTCTGAGCAGTTGGACCACATTCTTTGAGAGGACATTGGGAATACATATGTCTGATTTTATGGAATACACAACATTTGATCATATTTTTAGCAGAAGTATGAGTACTAGTAAATTCTCCATGATTCATATACCTCCTTGAGGTTTTGAACATCAATCTTTGTCCATATGTTCTGTATTCTATGACTTTATGGCCAAATACTTACAGTAAAAAACAATATCCATAAAAACAATTTGCATACCTGATAAAGGGTTGTCTTCTCCATGGGTTTGCTTGAGGTAGTCTTTTCACTGTTTTCATCCTTAGCTAGTTGCACCTGATTTGATTTGTCTTACAAAATGCTGCAATATGTCCAGGTTTGTGGCAGCAAAAACAAGTGATCCTTCTCATAGGAAGAAAGAACCTTCTTTGACAGCTTCCAAATTTATTTAATTCATCCTTAGGAGCATATGAGCCTTTAACAGTTGATTGTTTCATTCTTTCATTCTCTATCCTTTCATGTTGCTACTTGTTTCTATTTGTTTCTTTACAAATCATGTTCTTGCCGTCTTCCACTTCTGTAGGAATCTTCTGAGCTACTTCATTATCCTTTACAACTTTTACAAAAATGATATTCCTATTATATTCTACCTTGATCTTGCTTGTCTCTCCTTCATAGCCTATCCCAGTCTTTATTAGAGGAGACCTTTGAGCATTTAGAATTTGATCCAACTGTCCGGAGCTTTTCATTTGAGGAGTGTTCATTAATAATTCTCTTTGGGCTTTTTCTAATTTCTTTCTCAGGCACACTACTTCTTCTTCCAATTTCTCTTGCTTTTGAATTTTATCCTTAATTTTCTTAAGTAGAGTGTCTTCTACCTTCTTTGCTTCTTCAAGCTCTACTTTCAAATGAATCAGGTCTTCTGTGTTTTTTTCTTCTCTTACATATTTGAGGAAAATATCTTTCTATTTTCTGCATTTTAGTTTAATTCTATCTATTTCCTCCAGGGCACTTCTTAGTTCCCCTTCAAGATATAATTCACCTTCTTCCTCATCTTCTAGAAGGACTCCTTCAAGCTCTTCCTTGGCCATCAATACAAATTCAGAAGTTCCCTCTTCATTGGAGGATTCATCTGAGCTTTCAGATGCACTACTGTCTTGCTAAGCATAAAATGTTTTTCTATTGAATTTCTTCCCTTTCAGCCAATCCTTTGATTTGGTTTTCTCTAATTCTTGAGTCTGATTCTTTGTCTTCTTATGAGGGCACTTAGATGCGTAGTGTCCAACTCTTCCACAGTTAAAGCATTTAAATGGAATTTTACCTTTATACTTGCCTGAGCCTCTTTCCAATCTTCTGACAAATTTGGCCTCTTCTTCATCAGAGCATGAGCATGTATCTTCTTTTCCTTCTTTTTTCTTCTATATCTTGAAGGCTTCCTCCCTCAAATTTTACTTCCTCTGTGGTAGTCTCATCTCGCCGGCTATTAGGTTTCCAAGTAATTGGTTCATGGTCAAAGTTTCCCAATTAGCTGTTTCTTATATGGCTGAAACGTTGGGGTTAAAGCAAGATGGTAGATATCTTAGAATCTTTTGAACAATTACACTTTCTTTTATGGTTTCTCCTAGAGATTTCATGTTATTCACTATTTCTGCAACCCTTAAGAAGAAGCTGGCAATGTCTTCGTCATCATTCATTTTTATATTTTCAAACTTAGCTCTATAGACATGAAGTTTCCCTATCTTCACTTTTTTGTCTTGCTCATGGATGTTTTCTAGTGTATCCCAAATTTATTTCACAGTCTCTTTGTGCATTACTTTGATAAATTATGCCTCACACAATCCATTTAAGAGTGCATTCATGGCTTTTACATTAGCTACAAAATCTTGTTTGGCTTCTTTCTCTGAGTCAGTTGGCTTTGGGGCATATCCCAATTCCACAGCATCCCAAACTTCTATTCCTAGAGACGTTATCTATCTCCTCATTCTGATTTTCCAGAAGGCATAATTTGCACCGGTGAACAAAGGGGCTTTACTGGTTGAGCATCTTTCTTGACTAGCCATCCTGGGGACCTAGGATCTCCTTCCAACTGTTAAACTGATATAGAAGGAACCTGCTCTGATACCAATTATTGAACCCTTAGTTAAACTGAGAGGGGGGGGGGGGGGGTGAATCAGTTTAATGTAATCATGTTCTTATTATACTTTATTTTAATGGAAATAGAACCTTTATTCTTTGTATACAATGGAACACCAATCTTAATAAATGAGCAGTGGGTATTAAGCAAAATAAATACAGAGTATCAACACATAATCATCATGCATATGGAAAACAGATATAAGTGGAAACCCATAAGGTAGAAAACCACATCTTATTATTGTTGTGATGCAAAGGCAAGCTCCAACTCCCTCTCACCACTGATTTTCTGTAGGCACCAACCTACAGGAGGCTCCTACCTCAATTCTGCAAGCTACAACTTGCAGGGAAGCTCCAACTGCCAACTATTTTTCTGCAGGCTCCAACCTACAGGAGGCTCCTACCTCAGTCAGCTACAACTGACACCTATCAAGCTACAACATGATATGGAAGCTCCAACTTCCTCTCTCTTTCAAAAATAAAATGCTGATTTACCTTGGATATCAGCTCTATTCTGTTCCTTCTTCACTGTCGTCCTCCAGCTTTCTTATCTGCTTATATCATCTCTAACTCTTAACAGCATCTCTATCTACTCCTCCTTCTTCTTATCTTCTCTGCCTCAATTCTGCATTCTCTAACCTCTTATTCATATCTATGAGATATCAGTATAGAGTTCACCTCTTGAATGTTTGTATTCTACAGAGAATTTGAGGTGAACAACCATGACTCTTTGACTTCCACCTTCTCATTTATTTCCTAAATTATTCATAAAAACATATAACAATAGATATACATTTCATCATTACAGTGGGATATTTCTTTTCCTCTAGAGACTTTCCTTTGCATCACAAACAATATGAAATCAATTAAAACATTTACATTCTCAGTTACAATAATAATTTCACTTTAATCCATTCAGTTCTTGGTTCACTATGTGCTTGTCCTTTCTGTTGTTGTAGTGTAATTTTTCTACATACTCTCCTGCATTTTCATGCCTGTAAAATGCCCTGTGTCTTTTTCAGTTTCTGTCATGTACCTATTCTGCATGCCTCTGTTTTCCATGCCTATCAAATGCCCTGTGTCTTTTTCAGTTTCTATATACTCTCCTGCTCATTGTAATTGTGTATTTGCTGCATATATAACTTTTTGTTCTTAGCACAATGGTCAGAACCCAAAATTCAAATAACATTGGTCTTTGTATACAGATGCTGCTTTTAATGCTCTATGGTTAAAAACCATAGTCAAGTCCATTTCATGAATATAATGTGTTTGACTTTGCTATCTTCAATGTAGGTCTTGGACCTCACACACACACACACACACACACACATATATATATATGAAGATTCTTTATCAACCCATCATATATTTACACCATACAAATACTCCTTTTATCTTACTAAAACCATACATATGGTTTCATCCATATTTCAATCTGCATATTCATTTATATGGTATATTGGTTCCAGCATATATAACTCCAACAATAAATCTTCGCTCTCTCTTTTTGTGTGAAATTCCATTCAACGTTGCCTTTATAAAGTTTGATTAGAGCCAAGATACTAATGACTCACGACACTTCTATATCAATACAAAACCCAAGGTAACCATATAACCCAATAAATATGAGTGACTGGCCCACAGCATATTTCAAATCATATATATAAGTCTCGGTGTACATTAATATTTGTTTGGGTCCCACAACTTTATTCAACACATACAGTGAATATCAACATATTTGAGTTTTGTTTACTCTTTCTCTCGGGCCCACAGTTCTAAAACCCCACAAAGCATATAATATGCTCTTTTATTAAAGTCCTGTGGTTATAACTCTTAATTCGACTTCCCATTTTATTTATGCATTTCAAACCTTATTAAGTCTCGCATAAGAGGTCACACTATTGCATTCGTATAAATTGTAGTTTCCTAACCTTTACGCACTCACCATTTTCATTTACAAAGAAGTATTAAGGTTTCTCCGGAATAAAACACTTCAAACAACACTTAACGATTCATATTTGAACAGTATTCATATGCGCTCATTAACATATAGTCGGGCCCATGACTTTATCTTCAACCACTTCAATCGACGGCTGCAGAGTTATCTCACTTCCTTTTGATGATCTGATGATCATCGCACAACTAAACCGCCCATCTTTTAATTCTTCAAATTAATGCGATAAAGTGTGTTAACAACCTGACAACTTGCTCATGCGAACATCGTCTGATCCTTGGATCAGATCATCCAACTACTATCGCACTTTTTAAGAACCGAACTTTAACTCCCAAAATAAAATGCGAAAGTTTTGGAATACTGCCCTATGCTATGTGTCAACAGCCAATTCCACTTACCACCTTCAAAAAAACGTGAACCCACTGGTTTTACTCCTCAACACCGCTTTCACTGTTCATCACCTTTTTGGTTCTACGCCCTCTGACTCAAGGTTCTGTTTCTTCGGTTATTCACGGTTCCATTCCTATTATTTGTTTAACTCCGCATTTCTTGTATTACTTCTGCATCATCGAAATTACCTACATTCTTATTGAAACCTTCACACGGGACTTAAGACGCATTCAACATTCAAACATGTAAGAATAAACCCCAATCTTAACCAACGCATGGATGATTTCTATCTCCAATTTTTTTCTCTACGCCTTCGACTACTTGCACATGGGATTTCGACCGTCACTCTTACTGCTCTGTACATGCATAAACTATGAACTTGATTTTAATCATTACAGTATTTTTTTTATTAATAGGTTATTCAACCTCTCCAGCGTCTGTGATTTACAGTATGTTCAGGCGCTTTTATACTTCATCTGAAAACTCTATACTTCAAAATGGCCCTTTCAACTTCACTATTCTGCCTCTAATTCCTCTACTACTTCTGCTGCCTCTTGCCTGACTTCTTTTCTTCTCTCCTTTTTGCTCCTTTCTTACTGCTGCCTTTCTTACTTTTCTTCTCTCTTTGCTGCCTCTACTACCTCTCTGCTTCTTTGTTGCCTCTTTGCTACCTCTCTGCTCCTTTCTTACTTTGCTTCTCTTGTTATTGCCTCTGCTACCTCTCTTCTTCTTTGCTTCCTCTCTGCTACCTCTCTGCTCCTTTGCCATCAATGACAATATTTCCAACATATAAGGGGCTATGATACCAGGAGAGGAGGGTAACTAGAGAGGTTACACCATTTTATTATAGTGTATTATACCCATATTTGAATTAGTTTAGGGAAATATGGGTATGTGAGTTTCATGGGGAAGCCATGTGGAATTATGATAGAACGCATATTTAAACTTACCTTTTTGGTGGTTTGGGGCTTCATTCCTCATTATTCTCATTACTTTGTGGTTATTTATTCTTGGAGACAAGAAAAATTATATTTGTAAGAGCTATTATTCTTGGTTTTGTGTGAATACTTGTTATTATAGGTTGAGAAGATGCCTAAATGCATGTATGCATTGACATTGCAAGTGAGTCTGTCTATGGTTGTGAGTCTCTAGAGCATCTAGAATTAATATTTCCTAACCAATAGTACTAGATCCCTAGAGGAAAATGAATATTTTGAGGGACTGGATTGCAAAGAAAGGGGTTCCTTTCCTTTGGTTATGCAGGTTGAAGGGAAAAGAGAGTTGGAAGTGGAGATTTTCATGGGACTAGTTGAGCTATTTGGTAGCTACAATTGATGTATAGCTATGTGAACATATAAATATTTAAAGATAAGTGTTTATGAGTGATAGAGTTGGTTTAGGCACCCATCCTTGTGGTATCATAACCTAAGCTTAGGGGTGGCCTATAGTAGAGAGCGAATGTGCACTAGAGACTACAATCATGTGGAATATCTGACATTTGTAGTTAGTTGGTGAATATTATGTTAAAAGATAAATTCATTTTTTGTGTTCCTATATATTCATATTTCTTCTGTGTTTATTCAAGATATTTATTTATTTGTATATGTTGTGTAGCTTCCTAATTAATTACATTGCATACTTATTTATGGTATTTAGCATTTGCATGAGCTTGTTTGTAACATCCACATATTCTTTATTATTTGTTTTAAAAAGTGGTATTAGAATTTTCTTTTTTTTCCAAGAAATTATGTTTTTGAGTCTACCTGAGCATGGGGTACATCAGAGAGAAAGTGGATGAGAAAACTCAAATAAAATAGCATATCCATAATTTCCATACCCATATGCAACTTCTAAAACTATTTCAATAGGAATCCACTACCACATAACCTGGGTACGTCACAGAGAGACCAAATGAGATGGCTCAAATAAACTATCATATCTCTAACTTCTATGCCCATATGCCATTTCTAAAATTATTTCGATGGATATCCATTACCACAACATGCTTTAAATACATGATGATATTTGTTTTCTCTTAATAATGTTATTAAATGTTTACAAGAGCAAACCATTCTATATCTATACTAATTTAAACATGAAAATGAAGGAAAAAAAAAACCACTTTTTTAAATAGTGGGAAAACCTAACATAATTAACTATCAAATTAATAATGGGGACAACCATCGGTAATTTGTAGCCATGAAATCAAACTAACTCATACTATTGTTCAAGGAAGACCAAACCACCTAGATTAGCCTATTGTTGGTCCGCAAAGGGGCAAACTTACACTCTTTTTAGATGCTTATGTGCTATGAAACCAACTCCAAAAAATAGAAGAAAAGAGAGATCAATTCCTTAGAAATAATCCACTTCAAGGGGGGGGAATCCTTTACATTACGTACATGAACAATTCTTGGATGATACAAATGAGAAAACCTCCTTTTATATATAGAATTCCATGGGGTCACAATATAATCCTAGCCGACCTAACAATAATAATGTAAGGGCACTATAATAACAATATGGGGGTTACAGGGGTACAACAATAACAATAAGGGGGCTACACTAACAACAATAAGGGACTACACTAGTAATATAGGGACCTAACATGCCCCTCTCCTTGAAAAAAATGTTGTCTTCAATGCTTGAGTAGCTTTGGATGCTTCTGTATAAAATTCTCACCCCCCCATGTAGAATCTTGAATGGGTAAGTTCTTCCACTTGATGAGATACTCTGAAATTGATCGATTTCATAGCTGTCGAGTTCTTGTTTCCGTGACTGCTTCAGGTTCCAATATGGTTTTTCCTTCCTCATCAAGTTCTGGCAACATTGTTTGATCTGGAATTTTTTCACCTATAACATTATTTAAGCATGAAACATGGAAAACTAAATGCACTCACGAAGAATCAGGAAGTTCCAATTTGTATTCCATAGTACCAATCTTTTGCAACACACTCTAAGGACCATGATACTTTGACGTAATTTATTATCCTTCTTAGCTTGCTTGAGGGACATTTTTTTGTATGGTTGTAGCCGTAAAAATACCCAGTCTCCTGCATAAAATTTCTCTCGCTTCGATGTTGATCTGCCTGTTGTTTCATTAGATTTTGTGCCAAATTTAGGTTATCCTTTAAGAGTTGGAGAACTTGTTGTTGATGCTCGATGTGATCTTCCACTTCTTGAACCTTAGAATTTTATCTTAAAGATGATGTGATGGATGGTGGATGATATCCATAAAGTGCCATAAATGGGGTCGTTTTTGTTGTAGTATGGAATGAAGTGTTATACCACCATTCAGCCAGAGGTATCCACTTGATCCATTTTTTTTTATCAGATACAAAACAACGAAGATATCCTTCCAAACATTTGTTCACTATCTCAGTTTGACCATTGGATTGAGGATGATAAGATGAGCTATGAGCTAGTTGAGTACCCAAACAAGAAAATAATTTCGTCCAAAAATTTCCAGTAAAAGTGGGATCTCTGTCACTTACCATAATCTTTGGGTTTCCATGTAGCTTTTGAATTGTTTCCATAAATGCAGTAGCAATTGTACTTGCTTTAAATGGATGAGATAATGCATAAAAGTGTTCATACTTGTTAATTCTATCAAATACCCCCATGATGATACTCTTTCCTTCGTACTTACGTAAACTTGTGATAAAATCCATTGAAATATCCTCCCAACATTGACTTGGAATGGATAAAGTTTGTAGAAGACTCAGGGTCTTAATTGTCTCAACTTTATTTTGTTGGAAAACCAAACATTCCACCACAAAATTTTGAATATCAGATTTAAGGTCATCCCAAAAAATCTTTCTTCACCCTGTGGTAAGTTTTTAAGAATCCCGAGTGCCCTCCTAAAGGATAAGTTTGCAATTCCAAAAGAACCTTTTGTTTTAGTTGGGAATTCTTACAAAGATATAAGCGATCTTTATACCATAAGGAATCATTTTTGCAACTAAATGTATCATATGTGCTAGGATATTGCTGCAAATTTTGAATGAGTGTCCACATTTTTTCTTCCTTCTTTCATTCATCCCTTGCTTCGGTTATCCAATATGGTTGGATAATAGAAATGGCACAAAGCAATGCTTCCACCTCTTCATCCTTTCTTGAGAGTGCATCTGCAACAACATTTAGCTTCCCTTTTTTGTAGATGATTTCAAAGTCATAACCCAACATCTTTGTGACCCATTTTTGTTTCTCTTCTAACGATAGTATTTGTTACAAAAAGTTTTTAAGACTATCCTGATCAGTTTTTACCTTGAAGTGTCTTCCCATTAGGTAAGGCCGTCATTTATTTAATGTGTGTAGTATTGCCAACTTTTCCTTCTCATAAATAGATTTATGTAAATATTTTCCTTTGATTGGACGACTTTGAAAAGAAATGGGTCTTCCTTCTTGCATTAAAACAACACCAATTCCATTTCCTGCGGTATCACATTCCACAATAAAGGTTTTTGTGAAGTCTGGCGTAGCTAAGACTGGTGCTAGATACATTGCCTCTTTAAGATGTTCAAAGGCCTTAGTTGCTTCAAGAGTCCATGAAAATGCATATTTCTTCAATAATTTTGTTAGAGGTGTTGATATTCTCCCATAATTCTTAACAAAATTGCGATAATACCCTGTTAACCTGAGAAATTCTCGCAATTGCTTTATGGTTGAGGGGTCTTTCCATTCCTTAATGGCTTTAATTTTTTTAGGGTCTACCTTAACACCCTCATGAGATATAATATGACCCAGATATTCCACCTCTTTTACTCCGTTATCACACATAAATTTTTAAGTTTTGACAGATAAGGTCATCATAAGCTTCACCTTGTCTCATTAGGTTAGATCATTCATTTGATGAGAAATTCACTTGGACATGTTTAGTATAGGTCATAGGCACTTCATTAGTCTTGTCATTAGGGTCATATCCACAATAATCCACCTTGGGTTCACTTGCATAGTCATAAAATTTTAAAAAAGAGAGCCACTAGCCAGTTTTACACATTTTTCGTAGCGAATTCAGTGTAAAAGAAACAGATTTCGCTACGAAACTGGATAATAATTTCATAGAAAATATGAGGATTTCTTTATTTTTTGACTTTTGAGAAATCAACTTCAAGGGAAGTTTCTAGGAAAACAGAGAAGTCTTTTAAGAAACTGAGAGAGGTTATTGTCACGAACATATAAAATAAAATTAATCTCTTTCACTTTTCTCAAGGGTTCTACTAATTGGGAGATTTGGAGATGTCTTTGGGCCCTATTTTTAGAATGCGGAATTTTCCTGTTTTAGACATGTTTTTAGAATGTAGATACTGGACAGATGGAGATGGTTTTCAAAAAACCAAGAGAGTTTTTTCTTCAAGACATACTAACCTAAAAAAACGTCTTCATTTTTTCAATATATATCAAGTATAGGGAGATAAGAGCTCATCTCGGAACCCTATGTTTTCAGAAGAAAAAAAAAACAAAGTCATTTTAGTGATGAATAAACTTGCTAAAGGTGAAAATAATGTTTTTTGAAGAGGGTAAGAGGAAATTTTGCATGATCATATTTCATTATATCACTTTTTAGACCCATATATGAAATTTGAAAGAAAAAGGAATATTTTGGAATTTTCTCCATTATGAAGTAGTTTCGTAGCGTACTCCAGGCTTGAAGGCCAAAAAACACTACTAAATTTCCGAAGATGCTTTTTTGCCTATAAAAACAGTTTTTTGAAGATCCAAGTAGGGAGGTTGAAGGTATTCACTCATTTTGACCTGAAAAACATTGTTTGACCAATAGAGGTAGTAGAAGGAAAAGACAAAGGACAAAAACAACCTCGCTACTAAACTACGCTATGAAAATTTCTGTACATGATTGTTTTAGCAGTCAACTTCAAGTTTAATTTCAGACCAAATGAAAAAGTATTCTGGAAATATGAAAGATTTTTTTCTTCAGTACAGGTCTATATACAAAAACCTCTCTCAGTTTCTGCAAAGTCATCAGGGTTTGGAAATTATACACTCATATTTGAAGCCTATTTTTCAGAATTTTCACTAACCAGATTGGTGAAAAAATTTTAAAAATTCGACTTGGAAGAGGTCCAACTCAGCATCCACATGGCATAATGACACATCAGCACTCTCATACACTCAAAAAAATAGTTGGTTGTATTTTATAGGGGTTATTAAATTGATTTTTTGAACTATTAATGAAAGAAGAGTCCTTTTTGTATTCAAACTCTGCAAAACAGAAATATCCCTAGGAAGTCTCCAAGTGATCGAATCATGTTTGAAATAGGTCTCTTAGGTGGTAATTCGAAGCTATAAAGGTGGCATATCATTTGTAGGAGTCCTCATTCTATAAATGAGATATTTTTAGAGTTATAAAGGGTTGGGAGATGTTATGAAGGCACTACTCTTGTAATATTTGTCTATCAGTAGTATACAGTTGCAGTAGCTTATTTCAGACCTGAGATTATTCTATGTGCTCTTATGTATGTTTCTTATATCATCATTTTACTTTATCTCAATTTTTCTAGTTGTATGATCACTTGGAACTCATGATTACATGCTCCAACTTCCAATTATACACCTAGTCTGTTGTTTTTTCATGTTTTATTAGTTTGCTTGTGTATAATCACTTGGAATTCATGGTGACATGCTCCAACTTCCTATGTGCATACAGATTATTTTTCTATCCTTCATGTGTGGTTTTATAAGAACACAATTGCCTCAGCTTCCATGAGATATATTGTCTTGTGACTTAGTTTTCATATTGACTCCATAAGCCCAATGGTAGTAAACCTTATACATCTTTCACCTACACAAAAACACATTCAATCCAATTCAGAGTTAGCCATATGCTTTCAAGTTGTTTATTGAATATCATTTATCCTTTTGAGAGATCCCTCTCAGACTGGAAAGGCTAATTTCCAATTACAAGAGGTTTGAAATAGTTACTCCAAGTTGACCATTGAAGCAGCCCAACAAGACTCAATTTGGTGATAAAATTTATGGCGCCATTGATGGGGACTAAAGGTGTAAAATTTTCCCTGGGAAGAACGACAAAGTTTTAGTTCTAACGTCTAAGAGCAGCAGACACTTAGACACATATTGGCTATATTTCTGCTCTGGCGACTCCACACATCAAATAATAAATTGGAAGGTGACTCCACTACTTGAGGATCATTAGCTTGATGAAGTTCCAAGATGAGCTCCATTTCAAGAATAAATGCCAGGTATGCCCCTATGAATCGGTCTCACATCCTTGGTTTTCCAAATCCTATGCCAAAGGTTGTTTAGTTAACTGATCTTCCCATATTTAAAAAAGAAAAGAAAGACAATGCTTCTCTTCATTTGGTTAGATTCCATATGCATGTACACAGACTTAAGGTTCAGTTACCTGAGGATTGTCTCATGAAGATGTTTATGGTCACTTTAGAAGGAAAAGCATGGTCTTGGTACGAAATCATGCCAAATGGTTCCTTATATTCTCTTTTTGATTTCGATGTTGCATTTTATGATATGTATAAATAATGTCATTCTTCCTTATTGCTGGTCAAAGACTAATGTAAACATTGTGTGAGTTTTATTGAATATTTGGAGAATTTTTATGAAGATGATGAGTTCATGGATGGGAAATTTTTTAGAGGTCCTTCATGAAAATCCCTTTCATCGCTAAGAAGAAAGGATAGCCTCTCTATTGGATGAAAATTAAACCCAGCAGGAGTTTATTTATGAAAATCATGTTACATCCTCTGAGTTTGATGAAATTTTGTACCAGACTTGTCAATCTTTTGATCATCAGGAATATGAGAATCATTTCAAACAACAAGAGGAAATACTGGAAGATAATTGCTATAATCCTCAGGTAAAGGAAGAAGTTTATTATTCATGTCATTCCTTGCATCAGCCTACATCAAATGAAGAAATTTTCGAAAAACAAAGTTTAGAAAATCATATGGGTATGTTTGTTGAATCATATGAAGAGTTACCTTTAGAAATTTCTGTGGTACATGCTGAGGAAGTTCCTTTTGAAAATTTCCAAGAGTTCTCCAAGTATTTCTTCCTCTAAAATGAAAATAACGATCAAAAGATTTTTCCCTTTTTATTTGAGAAATGTCACAAGGGCTATAATGAAGAATCTGAACAAGTAACGCCATCAAAGGATCATATTTACTCACACTTTCTTGTTGATCAACAAGAATTATTCATGCATACTCTCAAAGATCCTTTTGCAGCTCTGCTGGAATCTTCTATAGGAATGAATTTCAATATGATTTTTAGTTATGTATAAAAATTTAGATGGTGGAACAACTTGTCATCTCTCAAGAATGGCTTTATGATCATAGAAGTGGAATGTTCGTTCCAATCCAGTACTCAGCTTCTTGATTGGTTTCATTGGAAGTGTGAGATCACTTGATTTAGTTTTTACATTGAGCAAGTAGAGTAGGATCATCTGTATATAAATAAGTTTGAAGATCAAGCATTTTGTCAGTTTCAGTTTTAAAATCAGTGTTGAAGAGGTTAATCCCCTCTGCGGACAGAGGCGATCCCTACTAGCCCAGATCGGGTCTAGCAACAATCAAACACGCTACAGTGTAGGTTCCTAATTGCAAATAAACTGATTTGCGATGAAGGCTTACCTGGAATCCAACGCTGTTGTTTGTAGAAGAGGTGGTGCTCCTGTTCCTTCACCCTGGCAGATTACAATCCTCACGATCTCCATGATCGAACACCTGCACATGCAAGAAACAACACAAACGCAAGCATAAAATCCAGTATATACAACTATATGTCAGTTGAAGAGGACATAACTCATGAACATAATCAAGAACAAGAGTGGAACCATAACCAATAGTCGCTTATCATTAATGAGTCAAAAGAAGAATACAACCATAGCTTCGACGCAGCACTCTCCTTTGGCGGTTCGTCAGCAAAACATGTCTCGATAAAGCCTGTCAAGGAGGGGACAAGCCTCTCTCTCCGGATACTTGAAAATAGTCTCCTTGCTTGGATTTGGCCTTAAGGGAATCAAGAAGGCTCTTGCAGCATAAGGATGTGAAAGCTCTTAGGAACTTGAAGACTAGCTTGCAATGGAGACGAGCAAGCTTTTATAGATGGAGGAAGAGGAGTTGGGATCCCTATAATCATGGGATTGGCCTATCATCAAGGAAGCTTCCATGAGAGGTGGAAAACCACTTAATCTCTATGGAAATCCGTAGCCAAACCTCCCAACTCAAGATAGATAGCAGTCCAGGAATTTGTTAGGACGAAACTTCCGCCATTTATTTTTTAAAAACACTCCTTAAATTGGCTGGCGCGAGTGCGACTCTGGGACAGAGCGCCAACAGGTCCGGCCTCTTTGAAGTATTTTCCCCATTGGCATGGGTACTGAATTTCCTACTCGCGCCAATGCTAAAAGGACCATTTTTGTGGTTTTTCACAAGGAGATTTCTTCAGGGCATTGAAAGCTCTTGTTCAGAGGGATGTCATGAAAGTGGTTTCAAGCCATGTTACTGTTCACAGGTCACGAAATGAGCCCTCCAATGTGCGGGATGGGGAATGGCAGGGATGGTGACAAATTGTTGTGTAACAGATGCCCCCTAAAGCATGAGGCCCGAGAGAGAGAGAGAGGGGTGAAATGCTTTATGAGAACGTGTCCAACTGGAAACTGCGCCGTCAGAAAACCTGCGGAACGAAGTACAACTGATGTCTCAGATACATGATATATATGCGTGGTATGGGTGCAGCCATCCATAACAGAGTATACAATAATCGAGATCCAAGGCATGGACACAGCCATCCAGAGAGGATCGATAAATAGACTCAGGTATGGTCGCAGCCATCCAATCAGTGAGTCATGTAATAATAGTCCACAAAGTCACAGCCTGGATTCCAACAGACAAAATCCAGGGTCTTGCGCTCCATCTCGACCCGAACAAAGTACAAGAACAGCATGCGAATATGTGAGCTGAAGTCGAACATGCAAGAACATCGTCTGATTACCAGCCAATGATGAAAGTTGTTAACATACACGAGAGGAACCACCAATAATGACGATGGCCCTCAAGGTACTACAGGTATAATCTACGGCATGTGAATCAGTGATCTGGCGTCGAACACCCGTAGAATCACTTGATCAAAGGCCAATGATGAAAACCTCACGTCGAACGCGAAGAACCTGCCATTGAGGCATGCAGGCTCCAAGGTACCAGAAGGGAGTCTCTAGATCAGCTTCCTGGATAATGAGTTGGAGTTGACAGGAAGTGACCTTGATCGAAGGTGGGCCATAATGTTTCCCACATCATCGACACGAGATAGAGGAACATAATGTTTTTTTTGAATCACGATCAGATGAGAATCAGAGGAAGGTTGGTAATTGCAGAGGTCAACTTCTCTTGAACATATTGGCAGCACGACAGTGGATTTGGCAGTATTTGACATCAAAAGGTCAGAGGTCATAGTGACAAGGCAAAGAGCAGATGAGAGGTAAAAGAGATCACCCAAATCCATGGAGGCAAGTGGAAAACGAGATGAGATGTCCCCAACCCGACACGAATGCAGACAAGTTCCATGTTCAAGAGCGACATACTACCGACACGACAATGATGTTGGTTCCATTTTTCCCCGCCATTTCGGCGAGTACCTCTTTATTTTTACACAAGCTTGAAGAGGATACCATATTCTTGTCATATAAGTCTGTCCTTCGGACGAATCCATCCTAGTACATTTAACGAGCCCTAGGAAGGAGAAACTCGAATAACGTCATTTCAACTGAATCCGATGTCATCAGGGTTTAACGAGTCTGAAAAAGGAAGAACTCGGCGTCTTTTCATGTTTAGAGAGTTTGAAAAGACAGTGGAAAAGTAAACTCCAATGGTCCCTTTTCGTAAATAGTTCCTCAAATCCGAAAAGGTAGAAAACTATGTCTGAGAAAACCTCCTAGTCGCGATAGGCTAGGGTATTCCCTTTTCGTAAATAATCTATCCCAGCCTGAAAAAGGGGTAAATGTATACTGGGTAGATTTCGTTTCGTGGCCACTTTAATGAGATCGAAACGACAAGGGCTTCGGAAATATTTTCATGTTTAGAGAGTCAGAAAAGAGCTAAAAGTTGACTCTTCCTGGAGGAACGAGTGGCATAAAGGGTAGCAACTGGTTCCGGTAATGGTGGAACTGCTCAAAACAAGATAAAGGTCAAGAGGATGGCTAACAAGACCACTCATCGCAGCGGTTCCTCAGGAACGGGTAAAACAACCAAGTGAAGGCATATGATCGACCAAGAAGATAGTGACGATGGAGTGAGAAAACCAAGGCTCATCTGACAAAAACAGGCTGATAAAATGGCAATCACAAAAGGTAAAATGGGAAAGGTTTCATTTTTACACAAGCTTGAAATCATAAAACTCTGCCTGAAGTTGGTTTCATTTTTACACGAGCTTGAAACAAAGATAAACTATGCTTGAAACCGGTTTCATTTTTACACAAGCTTGAAACAGAAACAAACTATGCTTTGAAAAAAGTAAGCATGCCCCCAGCATGGTGACTCAATTCGAGGTACATGCCCCCCAAGCTTCATTCCATGCACCTGAGTAAACAGATGGAGGGATTGAAGGTTCAAGTTACGAGATCTAAGAAAGACTCGACTGGGATTTTACGAGATCTGATCAAAGACTCGAATTGAACAGGAACGTGTTTCATTGTTTTAACGAGGTTGACACATTAAAAGAACTATCCTCAGGACACCTTGTTTCATTTTTTAAGGAGCTTGACACAGGAAAAGAACCATGATCCGACCAGCTTGTTTCATTTTTTAAGGAGCTTGACACAAGAAAAGAAACTAGGCTCCGACAACCTTGTTTCAATTTTTAAGGAGCTTGACACAAGACAAGGAACTCTGCTCCGATGAGCTTGTTTCATTTTTTAAGGAGCTTGACACAAGAAAATGAACTGTGCTCTGACTGACTTCACCATAATGAACAAGAAGCCATCGCTTCCAATATTTCCACTCCGGATGGAAGGAAAACATCCTGGAAGTCAGGACCCAATGCCCCCAGCACCTGATGCATGACGGCATCATCACTGAGTACAGGCATGGGGTAGGTAGCCACATAGTTGACCTGCGGTGGGGCAGATACAACGGGTGGATAAAAACTAGGAAGGGATGATGGCGGGCCAGTTGCCACATCAGAACCAAAGAACGGAAGTTGATCAATGGTCACGATCCGTCCTTCATGTGGAAAACAAACCACACGAAAAAGGGAGACAAGAGCTCCCATGGCATAGGTGTAATCGCGCCCCAAGAGCAGATTGAAATCTAAAGGGCCTCGAACAACCATCACGTCCATATGGACGGTTTTACCTCCCAAAGTAACAGGTAACCTTGGAAGGATCCCTAACGGTTGACTAGTTATTCTATTAAATGCCAACAGATTCTGTGTAACAGGCACAAGCGGCGGCGAACCGAAAGCTTGCCAGGTAGTTGAGGATAAAATACTAACAGACGCGCCTTCGTCTATAATGGTGCTGGGTACGACCAGACCAAAAGCCTGTACTGTGATCTCAAAAGGCACATAAGAGGGAAGGCGGTATCCTGCAAATCGACTCCAATCAAAGGAAGCGACCAAATTACTCGGAGGGGCTACCATCGAATCAAGATGGTCTTCCACTGGTGTTATGGAAGAAGAAGGAGCATCCTCCACGACCTCCATCTCGAAGGTGGGAGGGGTATCCTCCGGGACCTCCATCACGAGAGGTGAAGGAGCTTCTTCTTGAGGTACGGGGATAAGAGAAGCTTTCTCCAAGTCTGAAGAATCTGAAGAAACTAGAAGGACATGAGGGGTGTGAGATCCACTCTCAACGGAAAAGACCTGGTGTACTACAGATGGGGCCAGCTCAACTGATCCCATGACCAATGGTTGTTCGGGGATGGATTCCTGAATTTTAATTTCCGTGGGAGCGGGATCGACCAAGGATGACTCTTGACCAATCGTAGGATCAGCTGGTGGAGGACTCAAAGAAAGATGTTTGTAACCAGCCGGGAGGCAAGGTACTGAAACAATCGGGTTTTCCAAAACTCGCTTGGCTTCATCCATATAAGGACAAAGGTGAATGGCATGGTGCCGCTCACACAACCTACAGGGATTGGTAATCTTACCCTGCATCTTAGGAGCCTTACCAGCACTAGTTGAAGACGTGCCCCCAACCTGACTCCCATAAGCCAAAGGCAACGGTGGACGACCGTTGGACCATACTTCGAGCACCTTGGGAATGCCAGGGCAGTCTCGAAGAAGATGGTCTCACGTGCACAACATGCAAGGGAACTTGAATTTTCGTGGAGGGTTGCAAGGTTTATCAAGAGGAGGTGTGTCAGAAACAGTAGCGGTAGCTTTAGCCTCTCTTTTATTGGACTTCTTCTTCTTTGTCTTCTTCTTCTTCTTCTTAGCCACCTGGTTACTTGAATCCAGACTTTCACCAGGCGAAGTAGAAGATGAAGACGCAGAAACAGGCGAAGAAGGGGAGAGGTCCACCTTGGAATCAACATGATGTTGTTCAGGTGGAGGGACTGATTGAACGGTAGCCGGGACATTCAGGACCACAGAGGTTGAAAACAACCAAACAGGAAACCCAACAGTTAACCCAGGAAGGGACAACGTTGCCATATAGGGAGCACCAACATTTCCAAAAGGAGGAAAATGACCAGGATTCCCATCGGAGGGGATTCCTTGGTTGATGAACTCTGGAAAATTTTCCATCAGAAACGATCTTCAGAACAACACCCTAAGGAAACTAACTTTAACCAGGAATATTTCGTGGGCAGTTAATTTTTAAAACATTGAAACAAAACTCTACCGTTTCATATTTTAAGAGTCAAGAAACAGGCAAAAGGTGACTCTATCACTTTCAGATTGGAAACAATCATGAAAGGACAAGCGCTTGATGACCTTTTCAAATTTAAAGAGTCAGAAAATATCGAAATGACTGCTCAGGAATACTAGGCAAAGGGTGTACCAAATAATCGTGAACTGCAATATACACCTTGGTTTCGAAATGAAAGAGAAATCAACCAAGGACTTAACATACGTGCAGGCAATCTCCCCGAATGCTGTGTCCGGTGTATCACAGGTATAGGGCGGAAGACTCGGCTTCCTATGGATAAAGGATTGAAACCTAGTGGGGTCTCCATTTATATACGCAACGGTACGGGGAGCACAAGTCCGTACTAGTGCTATCTAAAGCTAAGAGGTGAACGACAACTACTAGGTTTTAAGACGCCGGAACACGTCTCTAGCCTAGACCTCTAAATGTGTTTCGTTAGATTTCAATGCTGCCTTAGTGTAAATTGAGTAAATTTTAAAGTTTATCTTCAATTACGTTTCAGTTTTCAGGCCCTAACGAATGTGATGTCTCATAAATCTCCTAAATGCAAAACTACATGCCACAGTATATCATTTCGTTCGATGAAATCTAGTTACAGAAGAGTTAAGAGATTTTTACACAAACAAAATGATCGGAAGACAATCAATGATATCTCTAATGCAGCTAATGAAACTAAAAAAATTTCTTTCAAAGTCACTAATTACTAATAACACCGAAAAGATTTTAATTTGCACTAATCAATCAAAAGCAAAAGAGATTTTTTTTTATTTTCAATGTTTGAGAGCTAGAAGCACTAAACAAATCGAAAACAAATGAGAAGCAGATTTTTGGCTTCTGTGATCCATCAATAAATTATGAAGAATCTTTCGGTAATAATCACATTATCATGAACAAAGTCGACGCGTTTCGAACCAACCAGTGTGGTTCATCATCAGGACTAGGTCACTGGTTGATGAACCACACTGGTTGGTTCGAAACGCATCGACTTTGTTCATGATAATGTGATTATTACCGAAAGATTCTTCATAAATGAGAAGCAATTTGAGAAATGATAATAAGAGAGAAAAAACAAGCAGATTTCACTCAATGGCACAAACAATCAGATCTCAAATCAACTAAAAGTCTCTCAAAACCAAGATAAGTCCCAAAGATACTAATGGGTCGTGTAATCTAGGCCCAAAATGAAGCAAAGCGAAATTCGAATGAAAACTAAATGAGTCACTCAAAAAGCACAATAAAATGATAGACAACTGTCAAACGAATGCAAGGAAGCAATCCCAAAGTCGACTGAACAAACGAAAACCAAAAACTACCAAGGGAGGCTCGACTCACAAAAGCACCTAGATTCCCTAGGGCTCGAATGCAAAATCGAAAGAAATAGGCAAACAACCAAAGGATGGAGGTTACAATCAGTCAAACTAGGCTCCAGTGCACTCAAACATCCGAAAAAAAAAGATCAAAATCACAAGTCAGTCCAAGAAAGCATGAAACACAGCAAACCTAAATAGCTCACAGGATTGGCGCGACTGTGAGCTTGAAATTAGCGCCAGAAAGGCAATGGCGCGGGTGATACACAAGCAACCTGTGCCAATGGGCGCGACTGTCACACTAAAAAGCACGCCAGCCGAGTTTACTATGGGAAAATGAAAAACAAGCAATCTCAGACATAGACAAGTGATGACAAGGCTAAAACAAAGCCTAACAAATAGAAAAAATAGTCCAAAGAGATAACCAAGCAAGCAAGGCCAAGAAATTGACCGAAAAGAGAAGACAATACTCCAAGTTGTTTAGTCCGTAAACTAAACCGGAGATTGACTGAAGCAGCGTTGATCTACTCTGCTAATGCAGAGCAAAAGCGTTTCGAAGGCTATCTAGCTGTACTTCAGGCTTCGTCTATAGCTTACAAATCAAACAACTAGCTGAGTCCCCAGCGGAGTCGCAAAATTGTTGAGGAGGTTAATCCCCTCTGCGGACAGAGGCGATCCCTACTAGCCCAGATCGGGTCTAGCAAAAATCAAACACGCTACATTGCAGGTTCCTAATTGCAAATAAACCAACTTGCGATGAAGGCTTGCCTGGAATCCAACGCTGTTGTTTTTAGAAGAGGTGGTGCTCCCGTTCCTTTGCCCTGGCAGATCACAATCCTCATGATCCCCGTGATCGGACACCTGCACATGCAAGAAACAACACAAATGCAAGCATAAAATCTAGTATATACAACTATATGTCAGTCAAAGAGGACATCACTCATGAACATAATCAAGAACAAGAGTGGAACCATAACCAATAGTCGCTTATCATTAATGAGTCAAAAGAAGAATACAACCATAGCTTCGACGCAGCACTCTCCTTTGGCGGGTCGTCAGCAAAACATGTCTCGATAAAGCCTGTCAAGGATGGGACAAGCCTCTCCCTCCGGATACTTGACAATAGACTCCTTGCTTGGATTTGGCCTTAAGGGAATCAAGAAGGCTCTTGCAGCATAAGGATGTGAAAGCTCTTGGGAACTTGAAGACTAGCTTGCAATGGAGATGAGCAAGCTTTTATAGATGGAGGAAGAGGAGTTGGGATCCCTATAATCATGGGATTGGCCCTATCATCAAGGAAGCTTCCATGAGAGGTGGAAAACCACTTAATCTCTATGGAAATTCGTAGCCAAACCTCCCAACTCAAGATAGATAGCAGTCCAGGAATTTGTTAGGATGAAACTTCCGCCATTTATTTTTTAAAAACACTCCTTAAATTGGCTGGCGCGAGTGCGACTCTGGGACAGAGCACCAACTAGCGCGGCCTCTTTGAATTATTTTCCCCATTGGCACGGGTACTGAACTGCCTACTCGCGCCAATGCTAAAAGGGCCATTTTCGGGGTTTTTCATAAGGAGATGTCTTTAGGGCATTGAAAGCTCTTGTTTAGAGGGATGTCATGAAAATGGTTTCAAGCCATGTTACTGTTCACAGGTCACGAAATGAGCCTCCAATGTGCGGGATGGGGAATGGCAGGGATGGTGATAAATTGCAGTGTAACAATCAGCATGTGCAAGTTTTCATTTTGAAGATCGGAGCAGCCTAATGGAGGTGGCACTGGAACTGCTAGTTCTTTGTTGTACCACAGGGGCACACCATCCCAAGTGGAGCCACTGTTATCACACATAAATTTGTAATTTTTCATGGATAGGGTCATCATAAGCTTCACCTTGTCTCATTAAGTTAGATCATTCATTTGATGAGAAATTCACTTAATCATGTTTATTATAGGTCATAGACACTTCATTAGTCTTGTCATTAGGGTCATATCTATAATAATCCACCTTGGGTTCACTTTCATAGTCATCAAATTTATAATAATAAAAAAGAGCCACTAGCCAGTTTTACACATTTTCATAGCGAATTCAGTGTAAAATAGACATATTTCGCTACGAAACTGGCTAATAATTTCGTAGCGAATATGAGGATTTCTCTATTTTTTACTTTTGAACAATCAAATCCAAGGGAATTTTCTCGGCAAAAATAGAAGTATTTTAAGAAACTGAGAGAGGTTATTGTCAAGAACATATCAAATAACATTAACCTCTTTCACTTTTCTTAAAGGTGCTACCAATTGGAATATTCAGAGATGTATTTTGGCCCTATTTTCAGAATGAATTTTTTTCCTGTTTTATACATTTTTTTAGAATGCATATTCTGGACAGCTGGAGATGGTTTTCAAAAACACAAGAGAGGTTTTTCTTCAAGCCATACTAAAATACAAAAACCTCCTTCATTTTTTCAATATCTATCAAGGATAGGGATATAACAGCTCATCTCTTAACCCTATGTTTTCAGAAAAAACAGAGTCATTTTAGTGATGAATAAACTTGCTAAAGGTGAAAATGATGTTTTTTGAAGAGGGTAATGTTATAGCATCATTTATCACCATCACATACTTGATTACTTATGCATTGGCCTTGGGTAACCCTTCCCTTCAGACTTGTACATATTTCTCAAAAAACAGTTTCTTAAAACCTATACACGACTCTGCCCAAACTTTTCCACGTATATATGCGAGTCTGTTCATAGAGAACCGCATATGCCTTTTTAAACATTAAAAAACATATTTTTTCCATATTTTAGAGGCAGGGTTTACAGTTGTTCCGTAACTTAACCACCCCAGCCTGTGGCCTAACTGTTCCCAACTACAAAAACTAATTTGAGGGAGTATAAAAGCCCCTCAAAGGAATGGCCTAAGGGAGGAAGAGAGAGAGAAATATAGATATTATACATTGTTGGAGCCTATCCAAGTCTGATATATTCCTGTGCCTCCTGCACTTCCCAGATACTTTCATGAAACCCTTGTTTCCTTGAGATGTTCACCACCCTATGTGACATCCATTGTCCACTATTCTTGGAAGAAATCTTGAGAGGCTAGGGCTGGATGGATCCAGAGGACGGTATGCTCAAAGGTCGTGGCAGATTTTAGGTGATCTCTCCACGTTTGTTTACTATACATGTCATTAATAATAGAAGAGCCATATTTTTCCTGATGTTTATGTCTCAATAATATTTTATACGTATAATGATCATAAATTGTTCATTTAATATTGTTTTTATGATATCATGCATGCTTTTCACTAACATCTAGAACATATATATGTTGAACAACTATGATTTTGTGTTCGTTCCTTGTTGATTTATAGACTTCGGAGCACAAAGGGTTGTAGCGGGTTTGCACCCCTGCGAGATCTACTTCAACCGAGGGATATCCAGGTAAGGTCTGCAACCAGTACTTTCTAGTTATTAGCATAAAAGTAGGTTAAGTGAGTCCTTCTTATAATGGCATGCCCCTGATCTGTGAAGGTTTATCAACCCAAGACCTTTAGGGTAACATTTCCTGAAATAGAAATGACGACTCCACTAGCGATCACATTCTTGTGATTCCTGTTTGCATTTTTTTATCTGTCTTGTATGTTTCTAACAGGTTTTATCACTTTTTACAGTCTAGCAAGCCTTTTTTCAGTTAGACAGAAGACCTGGTCCCTTGATCAAGCTTGACTTTTTTGTTTTTCCTTATCTTTATTTCCATACACAACTTAGTCTCTGCACAGTCGCAGATACCTTCTGTATTGTCCAAAGGGACCCACGTATATGCGAGTTTCCTTTGTTACAGTCGCGTATACACACTAGTTGCACTCTACAAAACCAAGTATTCCTGGAAAATTTTGAAATTTTGAGTTTTCAACCTCTGTAGTATTTTCTGTATGTGTTGAACCATTCCTGTGGTGTCCTTAAGGTGTCTGGACTGTGTTTACAGAGATTGCATATATTTTTCTCTCTTGTTTTTGTGAAAACCTAGCCATTTGGTGAATTACCTGTTTTGTGTGTTTGCAATTGCGACTAAAGCACCAAGATCTTTTCCTGAAGTTCTTGGTTGTTCTGACTATACAGAATAGTGAGCCTCTGCTTGTTTGATCTTCTTGGCCCTATGCGTTGCTTCACTTGTGGTTTTTTCATCTTTGGTCTATTTCGGTTTTCTTGATTTCTTGGACTTTTCTTGTTGTGAATCTTGAAAAGTCTCTTTTTGGTTTTTTGAGTTGTTGTTCATTGCAAGATTGTGCTACTGCGTTGAATCAATTGATTGAGTTTCACGATTATTTTTTCTTATTTAAGTCCCGCCGCGAAAGTAACATAGTTGGCTTGAGCACTTTGAAGCCTTTTTTGAGACTCATTTTTCTTGATTCCGGTTCTTGGGTAGTTTTTAATTGTCTTCTTGAAATCTCTTTTCTTCTATTATAAGTTAAAAGCCCGAAAACATTTTTTGTTTTCCATAGCTTTTGCTTTGACTTTGTTTTTACAATTTCATTATTTCTTTTGAAGCTTTTTTGTTGGTTTCTAGTCTTTGGTTCTTGGCTTGATTTTGAAGGAAGTCTTTTCTTGATTTCTCTCTTTTCTATCAAGTGCTTTTTGGCGTTCTTATGCATATGAGTTTTGTTTGGAACTTGCCTTGTTTTTCTGTCAAAAAGTAATTGAACCATTGTCTTTCTAGAGACTCTTTTTCGCTTCTTTAGAGTTAGCATCTTAGGATTTGCATATCATTGGTAGTTTGCATTAAGTGTATTTGAGAATTTTAGTCTTTTTCATAACTTTCTGGATCATGTGAAGTGTGAGTGTCTGAAAAGAAAAAAACAAATTTTTTTCTTATCAGTTTCGTAGAACCCATGTAGAGATCAGTTTTCATCAAAATGAAATTGTTGCATCTGCATGTAACTAGGTTTTCATTGATTTCTTCTGCGTCATCAAACACCGTTAGTTTCACTTCTGTGTACCCTTGACTTAAGTAACAGCCAATTTAAAACAAGCGATATAATTAAAAGCAACTAGAAGTTTTTGTATCATTGCCATTAATCATACACCAACTAGCTAGGTTTTAGGGCCTTGGATTAGGTGAGTGGAGATTTAACTCTCCAAGGCTGCTCAAATTGTTAACCATAGAAATTTTATTAAAGAGTGAAATCCAACACCGCTAAGTGGACCAGGAAAGCTCTCCTCCAGAGAGTCAAACGCGAGGGATAGTGCAGGCAGAGAAGAGAGATACTCCCTATCCTATTTGTTGAATCTTGACCTAAGACCATTCCGCCCAGCTGCCGATACGGATTGGTGCCCATAGTTTCCTATCCTAGGGACCACACAGGTGACTACGAGGGGGAATACCCGTGGTACCTGAGACAAACGTTGCATCACTTCCATCAGTACTTCTGGAGGGTGCCCTTGTGAAGCTTGGGGACTTGCACTGGCAAAGGTTGTTGTTAGGAGGTTAGTGTAATTGTTTTTGTTACCTTCCCTAGTAGGCACAGGGTGTAATTACCTTAGACTATTTTCAGAAGGTCCTATTATTTCGCTTTCTTGTATTTTGGTGTCTGGTCCTCATCACCCAAAGCGGAAATACCTGAGAGCTGCTTGCCTGGCTGTATCTTAGGAACTTTTTATAGTGTGCTCTTTGCTCCTATATTTCTTAGCTTCTTATATTTTTTGAGTCTAAATTTAATCTCTTAAAGTGACTGATTGATCGCCTCCTCGATCGAGGAGGCTTCGTGGGCTTTCTCCCGCGAGTGTCGAGCCTTCTTCAAGAAGGCATAGGACTAATTCGGTGGGTGATTGTCACCTGATGGCTTCAAACGTAGCAGAGAGAGATCCTCCATTGGGGCTTGTTGTTTCTATGGGTGGTTCTGGTGTCGGTGTGAGTATAGAGAGGAGTGCTCCACTCATCTCTAGAGTTTCATTTCCAGCAGAATAAGTAGAAGTAGAGGAAGTCCCTCAGCCTGCTGAGTCTCTTCCATCTCCTCTTCCTACTATTTATCCTCACGTTATTTAATATATTAGGCCCGAGTCTCAGAGAATGGCTAGTCCCTTTCCATGATATCCCTTTCTTTCGATGGCCACGACTGTGAACACAATTTCGGCTGTGAACACTGCAAGTGTTCAAACTCCTCTTTCAGTTGAAGGAGGAGGCACTATTGCTATATCGACAATCACTTCTAGTGTTGCTGTGTTTGGCTCTAGAAACACCCAAGCACATGCTTCTCAATCTTGTCCCTTTTCTTATGGAATGCCCACTAGTGGAATTTCTTCTTTCTCCTTTTTTGTTGTTGCATCCGCACCCATACCTTCTATGGCTAGTGGATCAACTTCATTTTAAGGGTTCCCCTTTGGAAGTGGGCATATCCCTCATTCAACCCCTTCCTTAGGATCTTTACTGTTTACCTCTCAAATTCAAGGTTTCAATCCTTTTTCTAGCGATCAAAGTTCTAATGTCTTTACAGGATGGAACCCTGCTTTTACAACATTGGGAGTAGGGAGTCAGTTTCTCGCTGGTAAGAAAGGGAATGTTCCTTTCCCTTCATCGAGTACTTCTCAGGCTTTTTCTCCATTTGAAAATGCTTGGAACCCTTACCAAGGGGTTTCTTCTTCATTTAATACCTCAGTTGGAGGGAATCGTCCTGTGTATAGTAATTATATGTTGGGGGGGGGGGGGGGGGGTCCTTCTTAATTTTGGGTCACAATGATTTTCTGATGGTCCAAAATTCTCTACAAACAACATCTGGCAACTTGATGCCTCAAAAAATCCAAGTTGTTCTTTTCAGAATGTTGGGAATCCTTCCTACGGGGGATGGAATTCCTAGGATCCTCCACGCTTACCATTTCTGGCAACATTAAACTTGCCATATCTATCGAAATTGACTAATGATCCTATTTGGTATAGTCCAGCTTGGCCTCCGGTCCCCACCAGGCTCCCCTCAGACATTCCAAAATTTGAAGGGATAACTGGTGAGGATCCAGAAAATCATATCACCACTTTCCATTTATGGTGTTCATCGAACTCCCTGATCGATGACTCAATTAGGTTGAGATTATTTCAAATAACCTTAACTGGAAATGCAGCAAAATGGTACATAGAGTTAATTGGGGGAATTTTTGCTACTTTTGAAGAATTGGCTACCATGTTCTTAAATCATTTTCAGTTAACTGTCCATTATGACACCGGGAATGACCTCCCGGCCAATTTTCAGCAGGACAAGGCAACTCACATTTCTGACCATATTCAGGAATGATGAAGAAGGAAGAGGCTCATTAAAGCCAAAATTCCGAATGAATTCCTTCTTGAATGGTTTTTTAAATCCTTACAGCCAGAAATATCTAAGGATGTATCCCTTTCAGGGGTATTTTCTGAAGAGCAGGCTAATTTTAGGGCTCAACAGCTAGAACTAATTTATTCTCAGTCTAGAGTCCTTAATAAAAGTTTGTCGGATTCTCCTCACTCCAAATTGGACTTAGCCAAAACTAAACATGGTCCTCATGGTGATGGGCTTATCAGTTCGATCAATAGCAATATGGCTAACTTGCTAAGCCAATTGCAGCAGTTGTCTGTACAATTTGCTTCTTCTAGTCAGGCTGTGCCTTAAGTGTCAACTCCTTCCCAATCCTTGGCAATTAATGATGTTCAAAATTATAACCCCAAAGGAAATCAAAAATCTGATGGGAAGAAGAAGGGATGGAATAACAAGAAAAATGACAAGGATGGAAAGGGAAATGCAAAAAAATCCAATGATCATGTTGGAGAGGGTAAAAAGGATAACAAAAATAAAGTGAAATTTCCATGCAAATTGTGCACTAGAGATCATCTTAAAGCACCTTTGCCCTAAAATTCAAGATGTGGAGTGCTTGTTAGCTCAACAGGGTTTTTCTAGTTCCCAGGTTATGCTGACAAACCCTTTTCCCAAAGGGAAACAATTAGTTGCTGACGTGAATCCAAATATTGGGGCTCCCTCTGGGGGCACCTAGGAAGGGGAAAATACATCAAACATATACATGATGAGTGCCCACACAGATATCGCTATGAGATCTCGTGACTATGGCGAAGCTGAGTCTTCGAAAGCCAAGGGTGTTCTCGATATTACTGAGCCACTTCGTATTATGAGGCCTACTGCTGAGCCTATACCTCAGATGCCAAAAGCATCCTCAAAGCGTACAACGATCAATCCTACTGCCAAGGCTACCCAGAACTACTCGATTGTAGAAGATCTGGCTCAAAGTCCTTGTGCCATGTCTGCGTTGGAGGTGCTCCAGTCTTGTCCGACTCAGCGGAGTGCTTTTAGCACTAATATTGGGGCTATTGATCCAAATAATTCTCTTATGATCACATTTGATATGTCAAATTTTAAAAAGAGACTTCCTCATCATATGGCCTTCCATATTAGATCGACTTATCAGAAATTCAATATCTTTCGAATAGTCGTGGATGAGGGTGCTTCCACGTGTGTAATGTTTCTTGCATGTTGGAAGGGTATTGGATCTCCCGCAACTATTCCTTCAGCCACTCTTCTGACTGCGTTTGATGGTCATTCTCACAGGCCACATGGTATTGTTCCAGCTTTTCCTATCTTTTTTGGGGGAAAAACTGTTAATATCGAAGCTGAGATACTCGATGCAATATTAGACTATAACCTTATGTTGGGGAAAGTTTGAATCTATGAGATGGATGTTATTGCATCCTCATTATTTTGTATTGTTTTTTTCCCTCACGAAGGGAGAATTGTCACAGTTGACCAACTAGATTGTTCTCCCGTAGATCTGAATGCATCTTCTAACTCAACCATTCCTTTGGTGAAGGATACCAAGCCACCTGTTGAGAATCTAAGGGTTGGAATGTACACTTCCTTGATGGGTACTTTTGATCTTCGACCTCCTTCGGTTCATATTAATGCTATTTCATCCTCCAGGGCTCCTATTCGAAGAGATTTCTTAAGAACTCATTATTTTTCAGACCCCTGGACCTTACCTTCATCCTACCTCCACATTAGAAGAAGGTCAAGTGGGTGGAATGTAATTTCTTATGTCTATAGTTGAGATTGCTTATAGCTCTATTGTTGACTTTGCAGATTCCATTTCAGTTTCTCTTTCACTGGAGGAATTAGATGGAGATGTGGCTCTGGCTTGGACTCTTAGTTCATCTTCGGCTCAGGATTGCCTTGATACCACTCTTCCATCTGAAGAGGCCATACTTGAATAAATGACTAGTGTAGAGAGACTATGGGATGATTTGCATCATCGGTCTTACTTTCTCCCAGACTTGCGCGAATTTGAATCAAGTTTCCCTAGCCCTCAGTCTTCTGGACTTTTTCACCTAGTCTTGAACCCTTTAGCACCAACACAGTTTTTTGCTGAAGGGAACATGGTTATTATTTCTCTGACTACCCCGGTGAACATCTCAAAAGATCCCAACATCATAAAGAATGTCTTCATTGGAGCCGAGTGTTCCCCTAAAGAGATTCATACTTACATCTATCTCTTTCGAGAGTTTCGTGATGTGTTTGCTTGGTCTTATGAGGAAATGCCTGGTATAGATCCATCTATTGTCCAGCATGATATCAAGGTATACGAAAATGCTAAGCCTATTAGGCGAAAGCTTCGTCCGGTCAACCCTAGGAAGGCAGCAGCTATCAAAGATGAGATGGAGAAGTTAATTAAGGAAGGGCTCATTTACCCAGTTCCTTTAATTGAGTGAGTTTCAAATCCAGTTCCTGTGGACAAGAAACAAGGAAAAATTCGTGTTTGCATCGATTTCTGGGACTAAATAAAGTGTGTCCTAAAGATAACTACCCCACGCCATTTATATATTAGATCATCGATGAGTGTGCAAGGAATGAGATTTTCTCCTTCATGGACGGTTTCTCTGGATATAATCAAATTACTATCCGTCCTGAAGATCAGCATAAGACTGCATTTATTTGTCCTTGGGGTACCTTTTCTTACAAGAAAATGCCTTTTGGCCTAAAAAATGCTAGAGCTACTTTTCAACGGGCCATGGCTTATGCCTTCCATGACATCAAACATATTATCGAGGTGTACTTGGATAATTTAGCTGCCCATTCTCGTAAGAGAATTGATCATCCTTCTCACCTCCGTCAATTTTTTGAACGATGTCGGTATTACAAAATATGGTTGAATCCAAAACAAGTGTGTTTTCGATGTCACATCCAATCGATTGTTGGGTTTAATTGTGTCTACGAAATGGATTCAGGTATATCCCTTCAAGGTTGAGGCAATACTTCAGTTGCCTCCCCCATCTTCAATTCGTCAACTTCAAATTCTGCAAGGAAAATATAATTTCCTGTGGAGATTTATCGTAAATTATGTCGAGATTACAAAGGGATTTATGAGATTATTAAAGAAAGGAGTCCCATTCTTTTGGGATGACTTACTCAACACTCATTCGATGCTTTGAAAAAAGCATTGACCTCTGCTCCTTTACTGATTCCCCCAGATTATAGCACGAATTTCCTCTTGTATCTCGCAACAGCAGAATCTACCATTGGTATGGTTTTGCTTCAGGAAGATGATGATCTTTCCGAGCATGTTATATACTACCTTAGTCGAGGCTTGGTAGGACCTGAACTCTGGTATTCTCTAATAGAGAAACTTGCTTTAGCAATTTTTCAAGTTGTGCAGCAGCTCGAACATTACACTCTCCTTCGCAAAACTTATGTTTTGGCAACAGTCAATTCATTTCATTTTTTTCTCAGTATGCGAGTGACTGGGGGAAAATATAATCGATGGATTGTGATTTTGCAGGAATTTTATCTTGATTTTATGTCTGCCAAGTCCAAGGAATCATTAGTTTTTGCCAAAATTGATTTTTGAGTTGCCCTGTGGAGAAGAGATTGTTTATGACGAATCATTTCCTGATGAACATCTTTTTCTCATTTCTTCACAAGATCCTTGTGTTACACAGCATTTTTTCATTGTCCTTGCAATCCCCATCTTGCCCATTGGAGGGTCATTGACGTGATCGATAAGCAGTGTCATGCCTTGCAAAGACCATTATTGTATCCCTTTACATGAGAGTAATATTCCTTCTGTTAACAATTCCCTGAGCAGAGACTCAAAAAGCCTTGTTTTTGCCTTGGCGCGGGTAGTCAGTTATGTCCTCGCGCTGAAGAGGAAGATTAATGTTGGTTCACGCACTAGCTGGCGCTCTGTCTCAGTTTTCCACCCGCTTCGAGCTGTTTATGGAATGTTTTTAAAAATAAAGGCAGAGATTCCACTCCAACCACCTCGAGGATGAGTCATTGGGAGTGGTTGAACTGAATAAACCACAGACTCCCTCCTTTAGTTTATGGTTTCCACCTCTTATGAAAACTCCCTAAAGGACAGGCCTCCCTCCCACCTTTTTAGGGATCCTAACCTCCTCCTTTTCCTCTACAAAAATAAGTTATCTCTCTTTGCATAAGCTAGTTGAACATGGAGAATTGAGTAAACTATAACTGAACATGGAGAATTAAAAATACCATAGGAGAGCAAATGAAGAGATAGAATAAGAAGGAATTACGTTGGGAGAGCTTTAGTCCATGCCTTCATCCCGTCCAAATTTCCTGACGAGCATCTGAGATGCGCTTCGGCTGAACCCTGCTGGAGGAGACTACGACGTCAAAGCATTGGTTGTAACTCTTCCTTCTATCAATACATATACGTGACTATTGTTTGGTTCCAATTTTATATTATGTTAGACGTTTAATGCAATATGCTTAGCCCTTTTTGACTGGCTAGTAGTTATGAGTGAAATTATTATGTCGTATGTTGTTCTTGTTTTCTGTTCTACATGCAGGTATCCGAGAATGACTGTGAAAGGATTGTGACTTGCCAATACAAGAGCGAGAGGCCACCACCATTATAGCCATGACGACAGCATTGGATTCCAGGTAGGTCAATATACCCCATCCTCTTTTCATTCAGTAATTAGGAATCAACACTATAGCATGCCTCTTTGTTTCTATACCCACTCTAGGGCTAGAGGGATCGTCTTTGTTCGCAGAGAGGATTTACCTGCTTAAAAAATTGGCAACCTCACTGGGGATCGAACCCAGAATCTCTGGTTTCACAGACTCCACTGGGGATCAGTGCGATTTTGTCGTTTTATCTTTTTGGGTCAGTTTCAATCATTGATTTTCTTATCTGCCTTTTCTGGTTTTCTTTCTTAGTTTACATCCTCTATTCAACTCCAGAGTCTCAAGGTTGACCTCTGCTCATTGAGTTTTGGTTTTTCCCCTTTTTCCCATATTTATCTTGCTTGGTGCATTTTTCATCTAAACATACACGTCGATTGGCGCATGTTGCTTTTTTGCAGTCACGCCAACCCCTGTTTGGCACGTATTACAGCCTTACAGTCGTGCCGACTCCTGTAGGATTTGGTTTGACCTCCTTAATGAGTCTTTTGGTCAATTGTGCTTGCTTCTGGGTTATTTTTTATGTGTAATTGTGCCTTTGGGACTATTTTGACTGCTGTCGACTTGCTTTACTCAGTCGTTTGTCCATCTTCTTATCGGTGTAGATTGAGGCCTTAGGGTTTCTAAGTGTCTTGGTGAACTGAGCCTTCTGTTTGGAAACCAAGTCGTTTGATTATTGCCAATCTCATTCTTGGGTTGATTGCACTTAGTTTTCTTGATCTTTTTGAGTGATTTCTTTGGTTGCAATATCATTTGGTTTCTCAATTGATTCTTCTCCTTATTGCTCCAAGCATACATTACATTGCTTATTTTGGGTCGTTTTTGAAAACTTTTTCTTGGTTTGGAAGATTTCATCATTAGTTTGAGTGCTTTCTTGTGTTTGTTTTGCGTTTTAATGAGTCATTCAATTTCAATTCTTACACAATACTCAAGCTAGTGTTTGTTTTCATTTTTCATATAATTAGTGCATCATGTACTTCTTTTCATTGAAAAATTTAAAAAAAAAATTGCATTCTTTCTTTGCATCGAAAGTGAAATATTATTGTACCTAACTAGCGACTGATTGTCTAGGAAAGAGTTTCATTTTCGTTTGATTGTGTTAGATGAATTAGTGGATTTCTTCGCATATTGTCATTGTTTTCTTTTGCTTGAAATATCTCTATCATTCTCGTAACTAACATTCATTGAATCAGAAATGATGTTCATTTGCATCTAGCTTGCATTTAGGAAATTTGAGATCCAAATTTGATAGGGCCTTAAAAATGAAACATAATCCAAGATCAATTTTAAAATTCATTTAATTAAACTAAGGAAGCATTGAAACCTAATGAAACATTTTTAGTGGTCTAGGCTAGAGACGTGTTTTGATGTCTTAAAAACTAGTAGCTCTCGTTCACCGTCTGGCTTTAGACAACGCTAGTATGGACTTGTGCTCCCCATACTGTCGATTATATAAAGGAAGACCCCTCTAGGTTGCAATTCTTTTATCAATAGGAAGCCGAGTCTGCCACCTTGTAACTGTGATACACTAAACACAACATTCGGGGAGATTACCTGCACGTACATCAAGTCCTTGGTCATTTATTTTTCATTTGATCACCAAGGTGTATATGGCAGTTCACGGAATCCTGGTATACCCTCTTGCTTAGCATTCCAGAGTAGTCATTTTGTTCTTTTCCTGACTCTTTAAAAAGATAAAATATCATCGAGCTCTTGTACTTTTATGCTCATTTCAACCTAAAAATGATAGAGTCACCTTTTTCCTATTTCTTGACTCTTAAAATATGAAATGATAGAGTTTTGTTTTAGTGTCTTAAAATTAATTTCCCACGAAATATTCCTGGTAAAATTTATCTTCCATAGCATTTTGTTTTACGGTTGTTTCCAATGGAAACATTTCTGAAGTTTACCAACCAAGGAATCCCCTTTGAACGGAATACTAGTCCTTTTCCTGCTTTTGGGAATGTTGGTGCTCCTTATATGGCAACATTGTCCATTCCGGGCTTAACTATTGGTTTTCCTGTGTGGTTATCCTCCACCTATGTGGTCTTGAGTATTCCACCCTGTGTACAACCATCTCCTCCACCTAAACAACATCATGTTGATTCTAAGGTGGACCTCTCCCCTTCTTCGCCTGGTGAAAGTCTGGATTCTAGTAACCAGGTGGCTAAGAAGAAGAAGAAGAAGAAGACGAAAAATAAGAAGTCAAATAAAAGAGAGGCTAACTCTGTGACTGTTGCACCTAAGAAACCTTCGCTTGATAAACCATCCAATATTCCATGGAAAGTCAAATTCCCTTGCATGATGTGCAAAGGTGACCATCTTCTTCGAGACTATCCTGGTATTCCCACGGTACTCGAAGCATGGTCCGACGGTCGTCCGACGTTACCTATGGCTTTTGGAAGTCATATTGGTGGCACATCTTCGACTAGCAATGATAAGAATCATAAGAAATAGGGTAAGCTTAACAATCCCTGTAAGTTGTGTGAAGGGAATCATCCCATTCACCTTTGTTCGTACATGGATGAAGCCATGAGAGTGTTGGACAACCCTGCTGTTTCTGCACCCTGCCTTCCGACTGGTTACCAGAAGCTTTCCTTGAGTCCTTCACTATTTGATTCAACGATTGGTCAAGAGTCATCCTTGGTCTATCCCGTTTCCTCGGAAATTAAAATTCATGAATCCATTCCCAACCAACCATTGGTCATGGAATCGGTTGATCTGATCCCGCCTATGGTTCATCAGGTATTTTCTGTCGAGAGTGGATCTCATTCCCCCCACGTTCTTCTTGTTTCTTCAAATTCCTCAGACTTGGAGAAATATCCTCCCGTCCCTCTGACTCAAGAATTTTCTCCTCCTACTCCCATGATGGAGGTCTAGGAGGATTATCCTCTTCCTCCGGTAACACCAGGGGATGACCATCTCATTTCAGTGGTACCCCCTCCAAGTAGTTTGGTCGCTTCCTTCAATTGGAGTCAATTCGCAGGTTATCGCCTTCCTTCTTATGTGCCTTTTGAGATCACGGTACAGGCCTTCAATGTGGTCGTGCCTAGCACCTTTACAGATGACGACGCGTCTATTAGTATTTTGTCTTCCACTACTTGGCAAGATTTTGGTTCTCCACCGCTTGTGCCTATTACGCAGAATCTGTTGGCTTTTAATAGAGGAACCATTCAACCATTAGGGATCCTTCCAAAGTTGCCTATTACTTTGGGAGGGAAAAACGTCTATATAGACATGATGGTGGTCCAAGGTCCCTTGGATTCTAATTTACTCTTGGGGCACGATTATGCTTATGCCATGGGTGCACTTGTCTCTTCCCTCTTTTGTGTGATCTGTATTCCACACCAAGGTCATATCATGACCATTGATTAGCTTTCATTCTTTGGTCCTGAAGTGGTAGCTAGCCCACCATCATCTCTGTCGAATTTTTATCTGACGGTTGTATCTTCCCCACCGCAGGTTAATTATGTGGCTACCTGCCCCGTGCCTGCATTAAATGATTATGCCATTGTGCATCATGTGCTGAGGGCATTGGATCCTGATTTTCAAGATGTCGTTCTCCCATCAGATGCGAACCTCTTGGAAGCCATGACCTCTTATTCGTTATGGTCAAAGGTCATAGGAGCATAGTTCATTTCCTTGTGTCAAGCTCCTTAAAAAATGAAATAAGCTTTTCGAGCAGAGTTCATTTTCTTGTGTCACGCTCCATAAAAAATGAAACAAGGTGTCATGAGGATAGTTTGTTTACTATGTCAACCTAGTTAAATATAAAGTAGGCCATGAGGATAGTTCTTTTAATGTGTCAACCTTGTTAAAACAACGAAACACATTCCCATTCAATTCAAGCCTTTGATCAGATCTCATAAAATCCCAGTCGAGTCTTTCTCTTGATCTCGTAATTTGAACCTTCACTCCATCTGCCTTTCATACAGACCAAAGCTTGGGGGCATGTACCTCGAATTGAGTCACCATGATGGGGGCATGCCCATTTTTCCTTGTTTTTCAAGAATAGTTTATCTTTGTTTCAAGCTTGTGTAAAAATGAAACCAATTTTCAAGCATAGTTTGTTCCATTTCAAGCTTGTGTAAAAATGAAACTAGTTTCAAGCATAGTTTATATTTGTTTCAAGCTTGTGTAAAAATGAAACCAATCCCAAGCATAGTTTACCTTTATTTTCGAGCTTGCGTAAAAATGAAACCACTCTCATTTTACCTGTCATGATTTCCATTTTATCAACCTGTTTTTCTAGATGAACCTTGGTTTTCTCATTCCGTCATCACCATCTGCTTGGCCGATCATACATCTTCACTTGATTGTCTTACCCATTCCTGAGGAACCGCTGTAATGAGTGGTCTTGTTAGCCAGCCTCTTGACCTTTACTTGTTATGAGCAGTTCCACCATAACTGGAACCAGTTGCTACCCTTAATACCACTTGTTCCTCTAGGAGGAGTCATCTTTCAGCGCTTTTCTGACTCTCGAAAACTGAAAAGATTGTCGAGAATCTTGTCATTTTGAACTCGTTAAATGGATGTGAAATGATATCTACCCAATATACGTTTACCCATTTTTCGGGCTAAGATAGATTATTTACGAAAAAGGAATACCTTATCCTATCGCGACTAAGAGGTTCTTTCAGATATTGTTTTCTACCTTTTCGGATTTGAGAGACTATTTATGAAAAGGGCCATGATGGAGTTTTCTTTTCTTCCTTCTTTTCAAACTCTCTAAATATGAAAAGATGTCGAGTTATCCCTTTGTCAGACTCGTTAAACCTTGATGACATCGGACCTTGTCACCATGACGTTACTCGAGTTCCCCCTTCCTAGGGCTCGTAAAATGTACTAGGTTGGATTTGTCCGAAGGAAAAAATTACAGCAAAAGAATATGATATCCCCTTCAAGCTTGTTTTTAAAAATAATTGGGGTACTCACCAGAAATGGTGGGGGAAAATGGAACCAAGTTTTAGTTATGTTGGCAGTATGTCGCTCTTGAACATGGCACTTGTGTGCATTCGTGTTGGTTTGGGGACATCTCATTTCGTCATTTTTGCCTCCATGGGTTTGGGTAATCTCTTTTGACCTCTCATCTGCTCTTTTCCATGTCATCATGAGCTCAGATCCCTTGATGTCAAATACTGTCAAATCCAGTGTTGTGCTGCTGATATGTTCAAGAGAAGTTTGCCTCTGTAGTTTTCAACCTCCTTATGATTCTCTGTTGGTCCTGATTCACTATCATAATGTTACTCTATCTCGTATCGATGATCCGGATTTATGCAGGAACGCAACAGAATAAACACATAACCATAAATACAGAGATGCAGCGGAAATAACACTTCATTTCATTAATATCAAAGAACTGAAATTTGCTTACAGACAATGGAAATAAAACTAGCTAGGGTACTGGTAGCTATCTCTGAGAAGAGATGTGGTGGCTACAGACCTCTGAACTGCTTTACAATGAGGCGCGAGGGCCTATTTATTATTGAGAAACAATGGAGAACCCTAAACATCCCAAAAACCTAACCCTAGGAGATGAAGAGCCAAAACTATGGGCCCCGTTTGGGTAAATTGGTGTTTCAACTTCCCAGGGACGTAACTTTGGCATACTATCTCCGTTTGACGCATATGATACATCATTAGAAAGCTCTATCCGAGGACTACAGCTGTCGGGACGAATTTTATCAAAAAATTCGCTGGCGCTTTGATACCCAAAAAACGTCGTTTAGGGCCTCAAAACGGCTCCCGAAGTTCAGGACCCGAAAAACTGCTAAAAATAGTAAGTTATGCCAAAACGGAAAAACTGAAAGAGACAATGGTGGGGGCCCAAGTGGAATAGGCGGGTGGCCACCAATATCCACCTGGATCATTCCTCCCCCCTTAGGAAGCAATGGTCCCCATTTCGTTAAGTTCCTCCATGAGATGAGGAAATTTCTGCTGAACTTGGTCCCTGGTGAACCACTTTCCTTGGTGCAGGAGTTGGCCAGCTTTGACAACCCGATACAGTTGGATCTGCTGTTGACGAGTGTTCTTGATTTGCATGTCCATGATACAACCTGTGGTGGCCTGTTCCATGCAGTCTGGGTTTAACTCTGTTGGTGTGAGTTGTTCTGCAATGTCCGAGGTGTCCAGTAGAGGTGGAAAGTAAGGACGAAGGCGATCCACATTGAAGATTGGGTGCAGACCAAGGAATGGTGGAATACTAAGCTCGAAGGCATTGTTACCTACAGCCTTGGTGATGGTGTACGGCCCGTATCGGAGCGGGCGAAGCTTGCGGTGAGGTCCAGTGAGGCGCTCCTTCCGCAAATGTAGCCATACTTTGTCGCCCACCTGGAAGTGGTGTGGCACCCGGTGTTGATCATGGCGCTGCTTGTACTTCGCATTGGCTCTGTCCAATATATCATGAACCCGTTGGCGGATGTGTTGAATGCGCTCGATGAAGCTACTTGCTTTGTCAACTTCAGACTGGACGTGCGCTGAATCGGCCTGAGCAGCTGCAAATGGCATGGCTACGTCAATGGGACATAGTGGCTGGAATCCCAAGCCCACCTGAAAGGGGCTATGGCCAATTGAACCGTGGAGAGCCCGGTTATAACTATGTTGTACATAAGGGAGGCTCTCGTCCCATGTGCGTGGATGCTTTGAATTGTACATGCGCAGAATGTGTACAATCATTCCGTTGACGACCTCTGTCTGGCCATCTGTTTGGGGATGGAAAGCTGTGGACTTGGTGAGCTTGGTATCCAACATCGACCAGAGGCTGGACCAAAATGTGCTGAGGAACCTGCTATCCCGATCTGATATGATAGACCGTGGGATCCCAAAGTGCACCCACACTCGTTCAAAGAAGAGTTTAGCAGTGGCTTCTGCTGTGATATTCTTCTTGCAGGCCGCCATAATGGCCATCTTCGAGAATCTGTCGACGACCACAAAAACACAGTCATTTCCCTGCTTAGTAGAAGGCAGGCCCGACATGTAATCCATGGAGATGGATTCCCAAGGCCGACTAGGGGTAGGTAGAGGAGTATATAGGCCTTGCTTCTTGATGGTCGGTTTGGCAATGGCACAAGCAGTGCAGGATCTGATGTGCTTCTCGACATCCTTTCGAAGGTTCGGCCAATAGAAATACCTCTGTAGTATTGCTACTGTTTTCTCGACCCCGAAATGCCCAGCGACTCGACTGTAGTGTGCTTTCCATATCATCTTGGCACGCTCGCTTGAAGGAACACAAAGGTGTCCCAGGTGACATAAAAGTGCATCTTGGAGGTGAAAATTTGGAACTCGCGTGCCCCCCAAGAGTGCCTTGTAAGTGTGGCTGAATTCTAGGTCACTCTCATAGAGAAGCGGCCAATCAGAAGTCTCGTGCCCACAAGAGTTGAGCACGGTGGTGAGCGCCACGATCGGTGGTCGGCTGAGGCAGTCTGCAACATTATTGGTGCTACCCTTCTCGTACTTGATGTTCAAATGAAACTGTTGCAGATATGTGGACCACTTCTGATGGCGATCATTCTGCAACTTCCCTTGTGTCTGTATGAACTGCAGGGGCCGGTGGTCCGTGTGGATGATTGTTTCCTTCCCCAAAATGTAATGCTTCCATTGTCGACAGGCTTGCACAATGGAATACATTTCTTTGTCATAGGTGGGATACTTGCGAACTGTCTCAGACAATGTCTCACCGTGATATGCCACTGGATGTCCCTGTTGAGTAAGAACTGCCCCAATAGCATAGTCAGAGGCATCTGTCTCGATCTCAAACGGCTGCTGCAAGTCTGGTAAGGTGAGCACTGGGGCAGAACATAGGCGATTTTTCAATTCTTTTAACGCCTTCTGTTGAGGTTCTGACCAAAAGAATTTTTCTCTCGCTCCTCCTTTGGTGACTTGACTCAAGGGCCAAGTGATATGAGAGAATCCCAACACGAATCTACTGTAGAAATTAGCAAGACCCAGAAAGCTGCGAAGCTCTGTTATAGTAGTCGGGGCTGGCCAATCCCGAATGACTTGGATCTTGGCTGGATCCACATGCACACCCCTTTCATCAATAATGTATCCCAGATATTGAACCTGGGTCATGCCAAACGTGCACTTCTCCAAATTGGCACACAACTTGTGTTGCCGCAGTGTTTGGAGGACTTGTCAGATGTGATGAAGGTGCTCTTCCCAAGTCTTGCTGAAGATCAGAATGTCATCCAAGTACACCACTACGAATGAGTTGGTGAATGGGCGCAAGATGTCGTCCATCATCCTCATGAAGGTTGCGGGATCATTCGTCAACCCGAAAGGCATGACCAGCCATTCAAAAAGGCCTTCCTTGGCTTTGAAGGCAGTCTTCCACACATCGGAGGGTTCAATTGGTACCTGGTGATACCCAGACTTCAGGTCGATCTTGCTGAAATATTTTTCACCTTTGAGTTGGTCCAGAAGGTCATCAATCCGTGGGATTGGGTACCTATTCCGGACAGTGATCTTGTTCAGCGCCCGATAGTCAATACAGAGTCTCCACGTCCCATCCTTCTTCTGTACCAACACGATCGGCTCCCACAGTGCGATGAACTTGGTCTGATATGACCTTTCTGCAACAACTCCTGAATCTACCTCTTGATTTCATCATTCTCCAGAACAGAGCGCCGATAGATCGGTCCATTGGGTAGTGGCGCACTCCGGGGTCGATCAATCGGTGCTTGACCCCGGGCAAAGCAAGCGCAGGAACCCCCGTGGGTGAGGTGAAGATGTCCCCGTACTCCTCCACGACCTTATCCATTTGTTGTTGTCGTGCGCAGTGGCCCTCGTCTCGGGAGGTCGTGGCCGCGCCTTTCGCTCGGGGGCGGATCATCGTAAAAACGAATTTCGGTCGTGCCTTTGAGCTACCAGCATTGTTTTGAGAGAACTAAAGAGATAGTCGAGGGAGGTGGCAATTTCTCTGGGATCCTGTACAACTTATTTCCCAAAGTAAGAATAACAGCACGAGGTCGAGACTCATACGCAGCATGACGCTTCCACAAGTATGGTTGTCCTAATAATACATCAGAAACATCAATAGGAGCAACGTCACATAATACCTCATCCGTGAAGGGCTTGATGCTATAGGGAAGGCGGCACTGCTGGCTGACGCGGAGATCTCGTCCTTGGTGAAGCCACCCGATGGTGTAAGGATGTGGGTGAGCTGTGGTCGGCAAGCCCAACCGCTTCACGGCGTCTGCTGAAATGAGGTTCTTTTGGCTCCCATTGTCGACAATGAACTGTACAGGGGAGCCCTTTACCCACATCTGGGAGTGGAAGAGACGTTCCTCCTCCTCCGGATCTTCCGGTTCCTCCTTCTGGACCTTTGTAGTGGCAACAGTGGCGTTGGGCTCCGCATCAATAATCTGTTTCCCTTTTTCATTCCCCTTTTCAGGTTCTGATTCGGAGTCGGAGCATGCATCCGACTCAGAAGCCCTCATCTCGGCCACTAGCGACTGCTTGGCCCGACACTCACTTGTGTTGTGAGTGGAGCTCTTATGGAACTCACACCACTTTCCCGTGTCCTTCTTTGGCTTTACGGTGTTGTTCTTTTCTTGTGGCTTTGACGGGTTGTCTCTAGCCGCCATGCCTTGGCTCTGTCCTTTGTTCTGCGGTTTGGAAGCACCTTTTCCTTGCTTTTGATTTGCAGATCCAAAGTCTCGCTTCTTCTGTTTGAATTTCTGCTCAATCTTGGCAGCATACCGGTATGCCGTACCAAGCCAGGAGATGTCGAGGAACTCCATTTCCTCCTGAATGTATCTGTGCAGACAGCTGCGATACTTTAGCACCAAATGTTTCTCTGAATCTTTGATACCCAACTTTTTGCGCAGGGTATGGAACAGATTCGTCAGCTCGTGCACATCTTGATCCCTTTGTTGTCGCAGCGTGGTCCATTGTATGTACTTGTCTTCATAGCTCCCCACAGGATAGTACTGTTCCTTGACGGCGTCTCGGAAAGAATTCCAAGTTGGTACGGCCGAGAACAGAGAGGGTTCTGTCTGGTCCTTGTTCTCACAGTAGGTTTCCCACCAGTCCTTAACATGGGGGGTAGCTTTGAGGAGTGCAAAAACAATCTTCTCCCGGTCTGAAAAGTCATGAACAGAGAAATATCCTTCTAATAGATTCAACCATCTATCTACGGCATCTGCGTCTATTTGACCCTCAAATATGGGAATGTCAAAATTTACTTGTACCTTAAAGGGAGTCGCAACTCCAAAGTGGCTACTGGATGCAGATGCGCCGCCGGTGGGCAGCCGTTGAAGGATCCGAGCAAAGCTATCCATCATCGCGTTCCTTTGTTTTTCGAGGGCCTCCTCGAGCAATATTTTGATAGGATCTCCTGCTCCCTCATCTTTCTTTTCGTCCCCCATGGGCGTCCGTCGAGGTTTGCGAGGCTGATCTTGCAAAGGTTCCACCAGATGAAGCCCTAGCTCCTTATACCCCGACCTCGTTGGGGACATGCAAAGAAGGATCGAGAAAAAGCAGACCGCTCTGATACCACTGATCCGGATTTATGCAGGAACGCAACAGACTAAACACATAACCATAAATACAGAGATGCAGCGGAAATAACACTTCATTTCATTAATATCAAAGAACTGAAATTTGCTTACAGACAATGGAAATAAAACTAGCTAGGGTACTGGTAGCTATCTCTGAGAAGAGATGTGGTGGCTACAGACCTCTGAACTCTTTACAATGAGGCGCGAGGGCCTATTTATTATTGAGAAACAATGGAGAACCCTAAACATCCCAAAAACCTAACCCTAGGAGATGAAGCGCCAAAACTATGGGCCCCGTTTGGGTAAATTGGTGTTTCAACCTCCCAGGGACGTAACTTTGGCATACTATCTCCGTTTGACGCATATGATACATCATTAGAAAGCTCTATCCGAGGACTACAGCTGTCGGGACGAATTTTATCAGAAAATTCGCTGGCGCTTTCATACCCAAAAAACGTCGTTTAGGGCCTCAAAACGGCTCCGGAAGTTCAGGACCCCAAAAACTGCTAAAAATAGTAAGTTATGCCAAAACGGAAAAACTGAAAGAGACAATGGTGGGGGCCCAAGTGGAATAGGCGGGTGGCCACCAATATCCACCTGGATCAATCGATGATGTGGGAAACATTGTGGCCCACCTTCGATCAGGTCACTTCTTTTCGACTTCAGCTCATTATCCAGGAATTTTACCTAGAGACTCCCATCTGGTACCTTGGAGCCTACATGCCTTAATGGCAGGTTCTTCGCATTCGACGCAAGGTTTTCCTCATTGGCCTTCGATCGATTGATTCTGCGAGTGTTCAATGCCAGATCACTGTTCACATTCTATGGATTGTACCGGTTGCACCTTGAGGGCCATTTTCATTATTGGTGGTTTCTCTCGTGCCTATTAACAACTTTCATCGTTGGTTGTTAATCAGGTGATTTTCTTGCATGTTCGACTTCAGCTCATATATTCGCATGCTTGAATTTGTACTGGTTTGGGTCTAGATGGAGCACAAGACCCTGGGTTTTGTCTAATAAAATCCAGGCTACGGATTTTGGTGGATTATCATGACTTATTGCATGACTCTTTTTTATTGGATGGTTGCGACCATACCTGAGTCTATTTGTTGATCATTGTTACTGGATGGCTACATCCATACCTCGGATCTCAGTTTGTATACACTCTATTATGGATGGTTGTGCCCATACGACATGTTCATGTATCAGAGATATCAGTTTTATTTGTAATTGTAGGTTTTCTTACAGTGGTGTTTGATTCGAATGTGTTCTCATAAAGCATTTCACCCCTCCCTCTCCCTCGGACCTCGTGCTTTATGGGGCATCTATTACACAACATTTTGTCACTTTCCTTGCAATCCCCATCTTGCCCATTGGAGGGTCATTTCCTTGATCAATAAGCAGTGTCATGCCTTGAAAATACCATCATTGTATCCCTTTACATGAGAGTAATATTCCTTTTGTTAACAATTCCCTGAGCAGAGACTCAAAAAGCCTTGTTTTTGCCTTGGCGCGGGTAGTCAGTTATGTCCTCGCGCTGAAGAGGAAGATTAACACTGGGTCACGTGCCACCTGGCGCTCTGTCTCAGTTTTCCACCTACGCCGAGCTGTTTATGGAATGTTTTTTAAAAATAGAGGCAGAGATTCCACTCCAACCACCTCGAGGATGATTCATTAGGAGTAGTTGAACTGAATAAACCATAGACTCCCTCCTTTAGTTTATGGTTTCCACCTCTTATGGGAACTCCCTAAAGGATAGGCCTCCCTCCCACCTTTTTAGGGATCCTAACCTCCTCCTTTTCCTCTATAAAAAGGAGCTATCTCTCTTTGCATAAGCTAGCTAGACATGGAGAATTGAGTAAACTATAGCTAAACTTGGAGAATTAAACATACTGTAGCAGAACTATTGAAGAGATAGAATCAGAAATAATTATGTTGGGAGAGCTTGATTCCATGCCTTCATCCTGTTCGAATTCCCTGACGAGCATCTGAGACGCACTTCGGCTGAACCCCGCTGGAGGAGACTGCGACGTCAAAGCATTGGTTGTAACTCTTCCTTCTATCAATAAATATATGTGACTATTGTTTGGTTCCCATTTTATATTATGTTAGATGTTTAATGCAATATTTTTAGCCCTCTTTGACTGGCTAGTAGTTATGAGTGAAATTATTATGTCATATGTTGTTCTTGTTTTCTGTTCTACGTGCAGGTATTCGAGCATGACTGCGGAATGATTGTGACTTGCCAAGACAAGAGTGAGAGGCCACCACCATTGCAGCCACGACGACAACGTTATATTCCATGTAGGTCGATCTACCACATCCTCTTTTCATTCAGTAATTAGGAATCAACACTCTAGCATGTCTCTTTGTTTCTAGACCCACTCTAGGGCTAGAGAGATCATCTTTGTCCACAAAGAGGATTTAACTGCTTAACACCTTGGTACAGGGATCTCATAGTTTATCTCTAGACTGCAAAGTTTACCTCGAATTTTTCCAAAGATGAGCACAAAAAGTTACGTCACTGAACCAAAATTTATTTGATTATTGGTGACACTTTATATCATCGCGGGGTCAATTCGATCATTAGACGCTGCTTAACTCTCGAAGAAGCTGAGGTTGTGTTGAATGATTTCCACAGTGGAGCTAGTGGTGGTCATTTATATGGGCTTGCTACAGCCCAAAAAATCTTGCGTGCAGGATACTTTTGGCCTTTGATTTTTAAAGATTGTATGCAATTGGTGATGCAGCCTTAGCTGCATCTACCCACATTATGCATATAAAAATGCATGTCTCATTATGCCCAGGAATTTTTATTCACATATTTAATGAAACCCTTTTTAAACCAAGGTCAACTATCTTTTTATAATTCTTTAACAATCTTTGATCCCTATTTAAAACCTTTGCTCCAATATTATTCCTTTAACGGACACTAATGTTGACTCAATGCTTCATCTCTACGGTTGATTAAATCTACTTCTGATTCGATGGATATCGCTCCATCTATTCAGCACTTTTATTGATGCCACATCCGCAATCAAATAACTTCCATCGATCCCATTCATGATCCGACAATCCTCATCATATCACACTTCAACTAACACACTAATTAAGAGTTTAAAACTTTGCGATATAAATGGTTTGACCACTTAAGTCAATGCTATGTGTCACTGCCTTAACACTATCACACTCCTTAATTAATTACCATTTACCACTTTCAATCTGTGCGAATACCACTTACCTCCTTTTGAAATCTACTTTCCCATTCAATATGTTATTCACCCAATCATTTTAATACTTTTACGGATTACCATCCATATTATGATATGTTGTGTATGTAATTCTACATGATTTTCATGCTTATACACAACCATAAAATACGCTCATATACACAACGACAGAATCTCATATTACAAACTTCTCAGCGGTTAATGTTATATGCCATCTTAACTAACTCTTTTCTTCTCACCTATACGCAATGCGTGTTGGATATCGCTTTGAAGGACCACGTTTTTTTAAATGGATCACCATTGATCCATTCTGTGATCGATGGTTGATCTTTGAAATCCACAAATCCATAACGAATTCAAACTTGTTCAACACAAAATGAGTGTTCGATTTCTTTGAAACACACAGTTTCACAAATTCATGAAATATATAATTCAGATATATAATGACAGAAATTCATTTGATTCTGCCTAATTTCACCTGCATACATATATTATGAAAAAGTACTCTAATTTCCATAAAATTTATAATCAACCACTCAATACACATCTTACAACTCAGGGATCGAATTCTCTGTATAATAAACACATATATACATAAAAATTTATTTTCAGGCCTGATTTTCTAATCAGTGGCCTTTTCACTCACTCTCTGACCCGTAGGCTTTACAATCCAAACCTTTCCTACCTATCTAAATCCTGACTCTCTCTCTATATGCCTTGAGGCTTATAATTTTATACAAAAGGCTCTGAAACCAATTCTGGATTCAGATCCTCTATCTTCTTAAAAAAATCCTGAATATATTTTAAGTCCTTTTTTTACTCAACTAATCCCCAAGGATCCTCTCTTATCCACAAAATCATGAAACAAATTCCTAATCTAAGATTTTCAATTAATTCCAAAATTGTTAAATATCTCAATTATCTTAATTCTCTCATGTTCTCCACCATTCGAGAATATTTACAAAATGCCTCACAAATATTAATTAATTCCTATTATAAATTTATCACTCAAAATATTTTAAAATTACATTAATTTAGTACATAGGAAACCAACTTCCTTGAAATCATAAGACCCCTATGTCTGCTAAAGTATAATGAGATTTCTGAGTCAAATGCTCTTGCATCAATCAGTCAAAAAGTGTCATCCGTGTCCGGTTTATACTCGAAATATGCGCGCTCATCCAGCTCCGCACTTTCCTGTCGTCACTGTCGGTCCCTTTACAAAGTGGGGTATTAATTATACTACTTGTAACCCACCTTCGGCTAAAGGTCACAAGTACATTATTGTAGACGTAGAATACTTCACGAAGTGGGTTGAGGTTATGCCTACTTTTGGGAATGACGGTGAGACAACAATTCTTTTCCTCTTCAATCAAGTAATTTCTCGCTTTGGTATTCCCGAAGAGATTATCATTGATCATGGCAGTCACTTTAAGAACAACATGATGGTTGAATTGGCTCTAAAATTAGGTTTCTGGAAGAAGCATTCATCTCCTTATTATCCTTGGGCCAATGGGCAAGTTGAAGCCGTGAAAAAATCCTTGAAGACAATTCTTTAGCGGACGATTGATAAAGCCAGATCCAATTGGCATATTATGTTGTATCCTCCACTTTGGGCATACCGGATGCCAGTCAAAACTGTAACCGGTTTTACTCCGTTTCAAATGACTTATGGGTTGGAATCTATATTTCCTATTGAATGCAAAATTCCCTCTCTTAAGTTAGCTGTTGAGCTTCTTCCTGACACTTCTAGTCTCGAAGAACGCCTCCTTCATCTGGAACATCTCGATGAGAAGCGTTGAGATGCAGCTACGAGGAATGAGGTGCATAAGAAACAGGTAAAGGTTCAGTACAATAAAGCACTCAAACCTAGGGTTTTCTCTGAAGGTGACCTTGTCTTGGTTTATGCCCAAGAGAAGGATGCCTTGGGGGTAGGTAAGTTCAAATCTATGTGGCATGGCCCCTTCATCGTCAAGAAGGTCCTGAAGAAAGGAGCTTAATTCTTAATTGATTTTGATTAAAATGAGTTGGTGGAGCCCAGAAATGGGCTCTATTTGAAAAAGTATTATGCCTAGGCTTTGGCCTAGCATCTTGCTTTGTTGTATATATTTTGTTTTTGTACATATATGGGTTTCGATTTTTGGTGTGGTTTTGATGAATATGATCTGCTTTGGCAGGTAATATTGGATGACATGAGTCACTTTGGTTTCACCGATGGTGCTATTAGACATACCCGGAACCTGGCTTCCGCGGCTTGGGTACTCCATTATCCATCCAGTCAGTTTTTAGTTTCAAGAGGTGGCTACATTGGTCCTGCTTCGAACAACGTAGCAGAATACACTGCAGTGGTTAACTTACTCTCAGAGGCAATATCTTTGGGTGTTGATTCATTAGTAGATTTCTTAGATTCACAGCTAGTGGTTTTGCAGTTGAACACAACATATCGGGTTCGAGACCCATTTTTACATCGATTGTTTTTTAGGGTACATTTGTTACAAAAATCATTTCAATTTATAACATTCATTCATATTCCTCGAGCTGACAATTGTATACATCATTTATTATCATACATTTGAGTCATCACATCATATAAACCGTTATATATATATATATATATATATATATATATATATATATATATATATATAGTTAGAGTGTTTAAAAAATATACAAAATATGGACCATCATGTCCTATAAAATTTGGGCTTACGCTCGATCGTGTCTATCATGTTGAAAATTTCAACAAGAAACAGTGAAGGAGGCATCCTGAAACATCTTTCCTGATCCTAGTTGGAAAGTGATCACCTAAACTAGGTGGGGGCCACACAGGTGATTTTTGTCGCAAAGTCCTTTTAGACTATGTCTATTTTTAGACATATGGATCATGGTCTATGGGTTGGGATGTGTTATGGATGACTGGTCAAGTTGGTAAAAATGGATGGACTGTTATTTTTAAACATTGGCGAGTCTATTTTTAGGCTACTTGATCCCCAAAAATAGATCGATCGAATATTATTAGCTCTTAATAATATTTGGACTATAAACATTATATATCCTCTTGGAGCACTTCGATTCGAGATACGGATGTGGTACATGCGAGGTAGCTGAAGGAATTACGCTATTCCTAGGAGTTAGTTGAGCTATTGCATGGTTGACTTCAGTTAGAACTCATGTGGCAGAGTTTGGTGGAGTTGATGAGACAGTTGGTGGAGTTGTGTTCTGTTTAACTTAGTTGAACTAGTTGTATTTAGTATAACTGACAAATACACTAGTGATGAGTGGTGTGAATTAATTATTAATTAATTCACTAATTATTAACTCATAAATCAACTAAAGAATACATCAGTTAACTCAGTGCATGGACAGTTCAGTGGAGACAAGTGTTAGAGGTGGGTGAAAGGGTGAGTCTACTATCAGTTGTGACTATGGCTATGCATGAGATTTGCGCACACATTGATTGAGATTTCCAATGAGGATTGCGCAGTACAAGCCAGTGGGATTCAAACTTGGATCTCATCATTATTCATCTTGGATTGCGCAGTAGAGGCAGGTAGACAGGTGGAAGAGATTTGAACTTGTGACTTGTTCATATCTGAGCTAGTTTGTGTGTAGCATGTGAGATAGTGCTGAGAGCTGTGAGGAGCTTTGTGCTATGTATTGTTACATGTTCTCTATCATTATAATATACAGATAGTTGGGGTTTTTCAGCTGTAAGCTTTCCCCATTACATACTGTGTTATATGTGTGCTTGATTATGTTTTAATGTGCGCATGCGACTGCTTATATTTCCGAAAATTGATGATCAATTGTAGAAGAGGTTATGTATTATGCATGAAGCTTAAATAGTGTGTAATCAAGATAATCTCAGTGAATAATTTAGCTATTATTCAAATTTCTACATGGTATCGGAGCGAAATTTATCATCGGATCTATTACAGAGATTACATTTTATTTCGGTAGACAGAGTCTGTACGAGGGCCAGGTAGTCTCTGGATCCATCCTTTCTTTGAAAGGTGATATATCCAATAAATTCCCCTACAATCGATCTCTATGCTAGAAATACTTTGTTCTCACAGATCAGAAGCGGTTGAGTTTTGAGCTGGTGGAATTCGAATTTGCAGCAATGTTTTCTTGGTGTCGAAGTCAAAATGTCTTATCAAGGATTGCGATTGGAGTATGCTCTTGAAGGTAGCTCGAATTATATTGCATGGAGAGATAGGATGGAGGCGGTGCTCGATGAAAATGGGCTTAATGAGTTCATAGATGCTGAAGTTCCAAAGCCTAGCGATGCAGCCTTGGTTGAGGCTTGGCAAAAGAAGACAGCGGAATGTCGAAGGATTCTGTTGGATGGTGTGAAGGATCACATTGTATCCAGCCTGCATGGAAAAGCTTCTCCATTCTTGATGTGGAAAGCGTTGATAGATTTATTCCAAAGCAAGAGCGACCAGAGGAAGTTGGCGCTCAAGGATAAACTCAGAAACATAAAGATGGAGAAAGGTGACAGTATACCCAAGTACCTCACGAAGTTCACCCAATGCAGGGATGAGCTGGGAAGTGTGGGGGTGACTGTAGATGACGAGGACTTGGTGGAATTAGCTCTCCTTGGTCTTCCGAAGAGTTGGCATTCCTATCAGGACTCTGTCAATGGTTGGGAGAAATTGCCAGGATGGGAGCGACTTTGGTCGGATCTTATGCAAGAGGAGATAAGGCGGAGTACCAGGGACGGATCTTCATCAAAGGCATCTGATGATGAAAATTGCACTTTGGCTGCCAAAGCAAGGAAGGGGAAGGGCAAGAAGAATTATTCTCAATCCGGTGCGGATGGTAAAGAGCGTGACATGTCCAAAGTGAATTGTTTTCACTGTCACGAGCATGGGCATTACGCCACAAATTTTCCACAGAAGAAGAAGAACAAGCAGGCTACTGGAGCTGCAGCTCGTGAGGCTCTTGCCTCGCAATTTGAGATGGACTTCTCATTGATCGCATGCATGGTGTCTAGTGCATTGGGATCGGGGTGGTATTTTGATAGTGGCGCTTCCTTTCACATGACGGGAGATGTGAATCTTTTCAGTGACTTGGTGGAGAAAAATCTCCAGATGCATGTTGAGTTGGGCGACAATGGACGATACAATGCGACCGGCATTGGTACCATAACCTTTCAGAGGGAGTCAGGTAAACTCATTCTTTTACAAGATGTAGTGCATGTTCCAGGTTTAAAGAAGAATTTGATCTCAGTCGCAATGTTAGAGGATAAAGGGTATGAAGTTGTCTTCAGTGAAGGAAAATTTTTCCTTCGGCACAAGGCAACAGGACAAGTCAAGAAGGTTGGGATTTGAGCAAAGAATCTCTATAGACTTGAAGTAGATGGGATGTCTACGGAGCTTCCTACTATTGGGAAGTGCAAGAAAGACATGCAATTGATGCTTGAGAGGGAGCAAGTTTTGCATGCAGGTAATAGTGAACCTCGAGATGTGGAGCAGCCACAAGATGAGGATCATGGAGTGGAAGAAACCACTCATGCAGAGAAATTTCGTGCCAGATGGGGAGAGGGAGTGCATGCAGCTATACCACCAGGTGAGAGGTGGGGCGACATGCATGAATAATCTCGAGAGGAGATTTCTGGGCAGGATTCATGAGATGGTGTGGATCTCATGAATTGAATCTGGCTACGAGGTGCCCATAGCGCAGCAGTAGCATGATTAGTTGGATTGATGCAGGCAGATCAAATTGACAGTGTCAGATACTGGAGCGTGAATCAGAGTTGACAGCAAGTGCAGAGTTGGGTGCAAGAGTTCAACAGCGCAGTGGTTCCTGAAGACATGTGCAGTTGGTACCAGCAGAAGTCGAAGATTTTGATGATAGATGCATCAGACTGATTGAGTTGTTTGGAGCCTATTCATTTTCAAAGGAGTTGCAGAGCAGATGCATGGAGTTGCATGGCGCTTGTGAAGGTTGCAGGGAAAATGCATGGAGTTGAATGTCGCATGCAAAGACAGTCCTTTCTTGTTGAGAGGGATTGTTGAAAATTGCAACAATAAATAGTGAAGGAGGCATCCTGAAACATCTTTCCTGATCCTAGTTGGAAAGTGATCACCTAAACTAGGTGGGGGCCACACAGGTGATTTTTGTCGCAAAGTCTATTTTTAGAATATGTCTATTTTTAGACATATGGATCATGGTCTATGAGTTGCAGGATGATATTTATGGATGATTGGTCAAGTTGGTAAAAATAGATAGACCTCTATTTTTAGACATTGGGCGGAGTCTATTTTTAGACTGCCAGTCTAAAAATAGATCAGTCGAATATTATTAGCTCTTAATAATATTTGGACTATAAACATTATCTTATCCTCTTGGAGCACTTCAGTTTGATGCTTGGATGTGGCACATGCAGCTGACAGAAGGAAATACGCTTTTCCTAAGGGTTAGTTGAGCTATTGCATGGTTGACTTCAATTAGAACTCATGTGGCAGATTTTGGTGGAGTTGATGAGACAGTTGGTGGAGTTGTGTTCGGTTTAACTTAGTTGAACTAGTTGTATTTAGTCTAACTGATAAATACACTAGTGATGAGTGGTGTGAATTAATTATTAATTAATTCACTAATTATTAACTCATAAATCAACTAAAGAATACATAAGTTAACTGCAGTGCATGGACAGTTCAGTGGAGACCAGTGTTAGAGGTGGGTGAAAGGGTGAGTCTACTATCAGTTGTGACTATAGCTATGCATGAGATTTGCACACACATTGATTGAGATTGCCAATGAGGATTGCGCAGTACAAGCCAAGGGGATTCGAACTTGGATCTCATTCATTCTCATCTTGGATTGCGCAGTAGAGGCAGGCAGACAAGTGGAAGAGATTTGAACTTGTGACTTGTTCATATCTGAGCTAGTTTGTGTGTAGCATGTGAGATAGTGCTGAGAGCTGTGAGGAGCTTTGTGCTATGTATTGTTACATGTTCTCTATCATTATAATATACAGATAGTTGGGGGTTTTCATCTATAAGCTTTCCCCATTACATACTGTGTTATATGTGTGCTTGATTATGTTTTAATGTGCGCATGCGACTGCTTCTATTTCTGCAAATTGATGATCAATTATAGAAGAGGTTATGTATTATGCATGAAGCTTAAATAGTGTGTAATCAGAATAATATCGATGAATAATTCAGCTATTATTCAAATTTCTACATATCATAAAAAAATATTACAGCCATGCAATCATATCTATAAATCTACTCCTGAGGTCTCTGCCCAACATTTGTGTTCCTATAGAACACAATGGTAGTTACTACACGGCGGAATAACCGCACCCAGTCTCATCGTACTCCTACCACCTGCCTTTGGATAGCCTCTGGTAGGTCCTCTATAGCGACCATATGCACCTGGCGATTCAAGCTCTCCAAGTTCCTCTGTACTACATGGAGTGTCCTGCCAGGGTCTTCAGCATCTGCCTCACCTCTACAGTGCTTGTGCCTTGGGTACCCCTCAAGCCTAACTAGTCCCATGTCTGCATCATGATCATCATAATTTTGTAAGTCATTTAGTCCAATCAAAAACATTTTTTCATTTCCATACTTTGAAAAAATCAAAAAAATCACATAATCAAAAATAAAAAAACTAATTGCGCCCCATGCTACACCGAGTGGTAGGACTAGATCTAGATCTGAACGAAAGTCCATCCCAGCATAGGGATAATCTTCCACTGCAATGACTTTTTCTTCCCACCATTGGAAGAACTCATCATCCCAAGTGGTTCGGGGAACTTCACTTCCCCCTAATCTCTTCATCAGATCCGCCCATCGAGCTATTCTTGGATCTCTCGGACTGCTGATAGTTGAGATGACCTTGGGCCGAAGCCCTGGGACACTCTCGAAGAAGAATGTCAGCAAGATTGTACCATACCCAAAATGTTTAGTCTTTTCTTTCTGAATTTAATTCAACTATTTTTTCATATTGCTTAGCAAGGTTGTGCACCAATCAAAGAGATGAATCGGGAATTCCATTGCTATGTTCATTTGTGTCCGTGAAGCCTAATGTAGAGAGGCAAATCTTGCTACTTTGCCAATGGTAAAGAGAAGGATCTTCATGCATAAATCCTTCAGATCTCGGATAGGAATCTAAGTTCCTACCTTTTGTGCATCCTCTACGTAGTAGACTTGGACATAATCCTCTATGGTAATCCCTCCAACAGGCTTTCTGTGCAAGTCTAATGGGTCTCCTCTCCGAGAGAGTCTAGTAATGAAGTATATATCTTCCACTTCTATGCGTAGTGGCATCTGATCAATTATGAAACAGTCTTCTTCCGGCTCCCAATGATCAACCAACATTTGAAGCAAACGTACATTGCTTTTCACATTGGGCATTTTGAAGAATTTGAGCAATCCGCAATTTCGGAGAATATCTAAGGCAGTTTGATCCTCCATCACCTCATTGTCAATTGCACTATGCTCATGCTCTCTCTAGCTGATGGACATCCTGAGAAAAATCATTAAATGATTGATTAGATTCAAGTTTTAAATTTTCGCTTTGCGCATGCGCAACCTCGCTTGTACACAGTGGCGTATGATACGCAAGTCCGTCCACACGAACCTGTGTATGCGCAGATGGTTTCATCAAAAAATATCTTTTCTACGGTCAAATTTCCAAAATTTTGTCTCAAAAATGAATGAAATTGATGAAAAGGATGATTTTAGAGCTTACTTGACTGATTTGGTGCAATTTGATGGCTGATTGCTCCATATTCAAGAAGAGGAATTTTTGCCCCAAAAGCTCCTTCTCCACTTCTGCAATGTGAAAATGATCCAAATGTGAGTCAAATGGTGTATTTATGCCCAGAATTTGAATTTTTTTTCAAATTTCCTTTGTGCTTATTTTTCGAATTTGACTAAGGCTATATAACCGTTTGCCTTGTAAGTGTTGGGAAAGGTATTTTTTCAGGTACATGTTGTTGAATTCGAGATTTTCCTAGTTTTTCCTTCGGATCCATGACCGCTGACCTGTCATGGTAGGTATCTAATTTTGAACTGGCATATAGGTTAGGGAACTCACTTTCCATTGCATTTTGCATACTAGCCTCCATTCTGATCACCTGCAATAGGGTCGATCCCATCATGTCATGAGTACTTAACCCATTTCACTCATTGATTTTTTAATCATGACTTGGTGGTAGAGCCATCGTTTACATGGGCTTCCTAGTTAGTTCCTCGTTAGCATTTGTCGCCCATGTTGCAATTTATGTAGGCTTGGGAGTCCTCTTTAGTCCCGCCATGCCTTATGCGTAGAAGCTTCATTCTTCTTCTTCTTCACTATCATTTTTTTGGCCATTACCCCAGAGGCTCCCTTATGTTGTCGAGTTGTATTACTGCATTTCATATTGACTACTTGTTTAACTTGGGCTTTAGCCGGCTTCATATGGACTCGTGTTTAAGCCATATTTAGACCATGTCTTTCTGTACAAGTCAACCATGCAATCACTTAGCTTCTGCAACTTGACACCTTTACCCATGGCTGGAACATTCCTCTGAGTGTCACTTACCAGTTTTCGCCACCTTGCATTGAGCATAGGATTGTTCCTATCCTAGGAACTAGAGCATCTGTGTCACGACACTCATTCTATCCATTGTACTATAGCATTCTTTTGTTCCTTTTCAGGGTTTGAATATGAAAAAGAAAAAAAAAATATTTGAAAAAGAGCGGGAATGGGATATTACTTCCATATTTGATGGTAGCTACAGTGTCAGTTGTGTCACCCTTGAACAAAGAAAAAAAAAGCTAAGTATTTCCTTCATTTGGGATGGTTTTAGTTTTTGACTTAGGAGAAGCCATAACCTTGTTTCATGAGTCAGTTCTCCCCCGGTTGGTTATCTCTTCCAATCCTATGGAGGGTTTGTTTATGCCTCCTGTATGAAAAACTTATACAAAGTTATCATTTGTTTCCATAGTCAACATGAGTTGTGCTTTTTGTTTAAGGGAAGTTAACCTGATTCGACCTTTCTGCAGTGTCTCTTGACTCATTTTTTAGTCGGCCTTCCTGATCTTGTCAGTATCTTGTTCTATCACATCAGATATTTAGTCCTTTCTCGTGCTGGTTTGAGAAGGTCTCCACTAACTTCTTGCCGACGAATTTGTCTCTTATTGACTACGACATATTTCTCTGAGAGTAAACCTAGAGCCACACCCTGGCCCTATTTACATCATTGATAGGTGACCTTGTGCTCAACATTTTGATCATCATCATGGGTCTTTGGTTGAGTGGTTTCCCTTGTGTTCTACATTAGCGTACATTATCACACCTGGGATTCATGAAGTACCTTGATTTCCATTTGACCCTATCGATGTATATCTCGCCTCTTTTTCAGCTTTCATTATTGGTTGGTTTAGAGGGTTTTTTCCGTGCGCTAGCTTCATCTTGTGCATGCCGGAAACATAATTCACGTTAGTTACTTCACTCTACTTCATTTGATTCCTTCCAAATCTTGGCTTGTGGGTTGCACTCACGCTTGACTGATGTGGGATGCCTTAATGCCTTCCTTCCAGCAGATATTTTCCCATCAACTCTGACTCATTGCTCTAGGAATAAGGTCTAGAGTCCTTTTGTTAGTACCTCAGGGTTTGCAGTCATCAGTGGCAGAATCTTCACTATCGACAATGAGGATACATCATTGCCTCCTGATTGATAGATTCTTTCAAGTGTTCGACTTCAACTCATTCATTCGCACTTGCTAGTTTGTACTGGGGCACCTTGACACTCATTATCATTATCAATGGGTTGTCTCACATCTGTTAACGGTATACATCAATGACCGGTAATCAAACGATTTCTCACATGATGGACTTCAACTCATTTATTCCCATTGTGTAGAATTGTGCCATGGTGATCGGTGAAGACCTCGGGTTTGCATCAACATGCTCTGGTTCATTTTGACAACTCCTTAAGTTTTCTGCCAGTGACACCATCCACCCTTATATGTTGCAGTTTCATCATAGCAGCATCTTGTATGATAGATTGGAGGATTTTGTGGTGTAGATTTTGAGATGCAACACTCAGAATATCCACAAACTTCATTTTTATTCGACATTTAGAGTCTAAATAAAGACTCATCATCAGGACAAACCTGCTAAGAAGAGAAGAGATTAGGGAAATAAATAGAGGAAACGAAGAGATGAGAGAGCCGATTGGTACTTAATTTTTATTAGTTTATTATTTATTTTATTTTAGTTTATCAAATTTTAATTTTAATTTTAAGTATGACAAATTTTATATTGTTTTTTATTGAATTTATTATTATTATTATTATTATTATTATTTTATAACAATTAGGACATTATATTAAAAAAAAAATCAATAAACAACAATATAAAATTTTTCATAATTAAAATTAGAATTAAAATTTGATAAACTAAAATAAAATAAATAATAAACTAATAAAAATTAAGAACCAGTCGGCTCTCTCATCTCTTCCTTTCCTCTATTTATTTCCCTAATCTCTTCTCTTCTTAGCAGGTTTGTCCTGATGATGAATCTTGATTTAGACTCGAAACATCGACTAAAAATGAAGACTGTGGATATTCCGAGTGTTGCATCTCAGCATCTTATATGTTGGCGCCTGAGTTGCGTGTTGTACCATTTGTTCCACCACTTATGATTTGGAACTTGGAGATTCAGTTGTGACTTTTGTGATCTGATATTTGTTGCAACACCATTGATCAGTCTTCTATATGTGATACTTGGACTTGATTTTGACTTGTACTTTCGAGCAGTGATCAGATGATTCACTATGTACTTTACATTTCAGTTATACTTGTATACATATTGGATCCGCTCTGTACTTCATATGCGGAAATGTTTTTCTTTCACTGAGCATGGGTATGTCTGCCTCAAACATGAGCTATCTTTCTGATCTCTCTCACTGGTTTTTTGGCGGGCTGAAATCTGGTGAAGTCCTCTCTAGTTCTCACAAGGTTCTTTCTATGCACATAATACATTTCAGCCATCACGTACCCCTTCTGACCTCATATACTAGGGAGCATCTGTAATAGCATCATTTATCACCATCACATACTTCATGACTTATGTATTGGCCTTGGGCAACCCTTCCCTTCAGACTTGGACATATTTCTCAAAAAACAGTTTCTTAAAACCTATGTGCGACTCTACCCAGACTTTTCCACATATATACATGAGTCCATTTATAGAGAACTGCATATGCCTTTTTTAAACATTAAAGCATATATATTTTCCCTATTTTAGAGGTGGGGCTTACGGTTGTTCTAGTAACTTAACCACCCTAGCCCGTGGCCTAACTATTCCCAACTGTAAAAACTAATTTGAGGGAGTATAAAAGCCTCTCAAGGGAATGGCCTAAGGGAGGAAGAGAGAGATAAATATAGATATTATACGCTGTTGGAGCCCTATCCAAGTCTAATATATTCCCGTGCCTTCTGCACTTCCCAGATACTTTCAAGAAACCCTTGTTTCCTTGAGATGTTCACCACCCTATGTGACATCCATTGTGCACTATTATTGGAAGAAATCTTGAGAGGCTAGGGCTGGATAGATCCAAAGGACGGTATGCTTGAAGGCCATGGCAGATTTCAGGTGATCTCTCCACGTTTGTATAATGTACATGTCATTAATAATAGAAGAGCCATCATGTTCCTGATGTTTACGTGTCAATAATCTTTTATACATGTGTAATGATCATAAATTTTTCATTTTATATTGTTTTATGATATCATTCATTCTTTTCACTAACATCTAGAACATATATATGTTGTACAACTAGGATTTTGTGTTCGTTCTTTGTTGATTTACAGATTTTGGAGCACAAAGAGTTGCAGGGGGTTTGCACCCTGCGAGATCTACTTCAACTGAGGGATATCCGGGTAAGGTCTGCAACCAATAGTTTATGGTTATTAGCATAAAATTTGGTTAAGTGAGTCCTTCTTGTAATGGCATGCCCCTAATCTGTGAAGGTTTATCAACCCAAGACCTTTAGGGTAACATTTCCCGAAACAGGTAAGAGGAAAGTTTGCATGATCATATTTCATTATATCACTTTTCAGACCTACAGATGAAATTTGAAATAAAAAGGAAGATTTTGGAATTTTCTCCATTATCAGGTAGTTTCATAGCATACTTTAGGCTTGAAGGCCAAAAAAATGCTACGAAATTTCTAGAGATGCATTTTTGCCTATAAAAAATCCAAGGAGGGAAGTTGATGGTATTCACTCATTTGGACATGACAAACATTGTTTTACCAGTAGAGGTAGTAGAAGGAAAAGACAAAGGTCAAAAACAACCTCGCTTCTAAACTACGCTACGAAAATGTTTGTACATGACTGTTTTAGTAGTCAACTTCAAGTTTGATTTCAGACCAAATGAAAAAGTATTTTATAAATATGAAAGAGGTTTTTCTTTAGCATAGGTTCATATACATAAACCTCTCTCATTTTCTTCCAATCCATCAGGGTTTGAAAATTATACACTCATATTTGAATCCTATTTTTAGGAATTTTCACTAATCAGATTGGTGAAAAAATTGTAAAAATTCGACTTGGAGGAGGTCTAGCTCAACATCCACATGGTATAATGACACATCAGCACTCTAATACACTCAGAAAATTATTTATTTTTAGTTGATAAGGGTTATTAAATTGATTTGTTGAACTATTAATGAAATAAGAGTCCTTTTGTATTCAAACTCTGCAAAACAGAAATATCCCTAAGAAGTCTCCAAGTGATGGAATCATGTTTTAAATAGGTCTCTAAGCTTGGAATTTGAAGCTAGCAAGGTGGAATATAATTTTCATGAGTCCTCATTCTATAAATGATATAGTTTTAGAGTTAGAAAGGGTTGGGAGATGTTATGAAGGCACTACTCTTGTAATCTTTGTCTTTCAGTAATATACAATTGCAACAGCTTATTTCAAACCTGAGATTCTTCTATGTGTTCTTATGTATGTTTCTTATATCATCCTTTTACTTTCTCTTGAATTTTCTAGTTGTATGATCACTTCAAATTCATTATTACATGCTCCAACTTCCAATTATACACCTAGTCTGTTGTTTTGTCATGTTTTATTAGTTTGCTTATGTATAATCACTTGGAATTCATGGTGACGTGCTCCAACTTCCTGTATGCATATAGCTTGTTGTTTTATCCTTCATGTGTGTTTTTATAAGAACAAAATTGCCTCAACTTCCATGAGATAGATTTTCTTGTGACTTAGTTTTCATATTGACTCCATAAGCCCAACGGTAGTAAACCTTATACATCTTTCACCTACAAAAAAACACATTCAATCAAATTCAGAGTTAGCCATCTGCTTTCAAGTTGCTCATTGAATATCCTTTATCCTTTTGAGAGAGCCATCTCAGATTGGAAAGGCTAATTTCCAGTTACAAGTGGTTTGAAATAGTTACTCCAAGTTGACCATTGAAGCAGCACAACAGGACTCAATTTGGTGATAACATACTCCAAAGAAACATTTGGAGGTTTTTGCATATAATTGTTTCTCCTCCAATATTTTGAGCACCCTATCAACATGTTGAACACAATCCTTCCAAGACCTATTGTATATTAGTATATCATCAAAAAATACTAACACAAAATTTCTAAGGAAGGGTTTGAAAATGGAATTCATCAACCCTTGAAATGTAGAAGGTGCATTGGTAAGCCCAAAAGGCATGACAAAAAATTCATAATGACCCTCATGATTTCAAAATTTTGTTTTCGAAATATATTCAGTCTTCATTCTAATTTGATGATATCCTGAATGAAGGTCCAACTTGGTAAAAAAAATTCTCCATGTAATTCATCCAATAATTCATCAGTCACAGGAATGGGAAATTTATCTTTAATAGTGAGCTTATTAAGCTCCCTATAATCCGGACACATGCACCATGATCCATCCTTCTTGTGCACTAATACTACTGGAGCAGAGAAAGAACTTTGACTAGGTTGAACTATACCAGCCTCTAACATTTATGCAATCATACATTCAATTTCTCTCTTTTGGACATAAGGATATTTGTAAGGTCCGCTGTTTGGAGAAACACTTCCTGGAATCAAATGAATAGCATGATAATGATCATGAATAGGTGGGAGTCCTTTGGGAGTTTCAAACACCTTGGAATGATTGTCTAAGAATTTTTGGAGATTTGAAGAAATAGATGATTTTGATGTTGGAACTTCTAGTGAGCATAACTGTGCAATTATGCCTAGTTGTTCTTTATTCAGAAGCTTTGTCATGAAATTATAGCTTATTATCTTTCCTGGCTTCCCTGCGATACCCCGTGATTCAAATTTCTTTCCTTTCGAAAAAAAATTCAAGAAAAGTTCTTAAAAATTAAAAGCTACCGTCACCAAAGACTGTAACCATTGTACTCCTAGTACAACATCAGCACCTCCCATTGGAATGGAAAGCATTGGAATATTAAATACATATTCCCCCATAGTTAGCTTTATATTATGGCATTTTCCAGCGAAATTTATAGTTCCTCCATTTGCAACCATCACTTGAAATTATGGTGTTGGGTATAGGAATAAATTCAATTCCTTCGCTACCTTCCAATGACTAAAATTATGGGTACTAACCGAATCAATCAACACTATTACATTTTTCTTCTTGATATGTCCTTCTATCTTGAGAGTTTGAGGAGTGGTAATTCTTGCCAATGCATTACACGATATGGTCGGACTCATTTCTTCTTTCTCTAGGGTTGGTTCCTGGCGTATATCCTCCTATTTGAAGTTTCTTGTTCATTTTCTTCGTCCTCTTCACAATCTATGTAAAATAATTTATTATTAGCACACTTATGACCTTTATTTTATTTGCTATCACAACTGTAGCAAAGCCCTTTTGCTCTTTTTTCTTCCAATTTTTGCGGTGTCAACCTTGTAGGTTGTGGAAGTCTAGGAGTAGCAACACTTACTTCTCTATAGATGTGAGTGGTAGGATTCCTTGTCGCCATAATTCTACATTCAAATTTTCTTGCCAACCTGAATGCCTTCTCTGATGAATCAAGTTCCCAAAGGCGAACCTCATGTTGGATGTTATCCTTTCAAGTCCCTATGAAGACATCAATCTTGTGTTCCTATGGAATATCATTTACCCTTATATTCAATTTTTGGAAGTCCTCAATGTGCTCCACCACTGAATCTTTTTGTTTAATATTTATCAATTGGCTAAAGAAGGTGTTGCTTTTTGTATCCTCATAATGTTCTATCATTTCATCCATAAAAATTGACCAAGTAACAATTTTTTTACGGGAGAAAATCCATCGATGCCATACAAATGTATTTTGTTCTAAATATGAGGTTGCAATGCATACCTTTTGTGTGTTTTTCACATTATTGATATCAAAATATTGCTCCATCTGTAGTATCCATGTTACGAGATCCTTCCCATCAAACTTCCTCATATCGATCTTTGGAATATGGTGGGTCTTCCATCCAACATTTGAGTTTATGAAATCACGATTAACATTTATTTTGTTCTCATCATGAGTTTCCTCTACTATCTTTTCACCATTAGGAATCATTTCTTGTATCAAATTTGTCAAGCCTTCCATGTATGCTTTATATCATTCTTCATGTCCTCCATTTTTTCTTCCATGTCTTCCATGCCTCTCTTCAAACCATCCATATTAGCTTCCATGCCCTTCTTCAAACCATCCATCTTAGTTTCCATGCCTATATTCAAAACTCTCATTTCATTTTTTTTTGCTCTTTGTGAGAGTGAAATTTGGTGCATTTGCTCTTGTAATTTTGATATATCATGTTGCACTTCTTCCTCTTCATGAGTCATAATAGACTATTATGAGGGTTTAATGGGTGTTTTATTCTTTTTAGGAGGCATTGTAGATCCCAATACTGATATCTATGCTTCAATATGCCATTGGAATCACTTCAAACTGGTTTTTCAAACAAGACTTATGCATTTTGAAAAACAAAATACAAACCTTTTTCTTGCTTTTGAGGAGCTTGATATTGAAACTGAATTATCTCTGTGATTTCGGATCTTAAATATCTAAATTTAGGTCCTTTAGTATCCCTATGAATCTTCTTTTGAATGCCATAGGTCTAACCTAATTTGGATGCTTCAAGACAAAGTTATGCCCAATCTCCCACAATGACCTAATTATGGATTGGTTCAGTAGAGAGAACTTATACGGCGTGCCACGTGTCATTGTTTCCTCCTTCGACTTTGAAATTGATGCACATGAAACTACAATTCGTTTACATTCAACCACAATTTACAGAATTCCAATCCGATGCTCATAGAGAGAGTTATGACGATTTTCACACAGTCACCTCTTTTAGATGAAATTCGGGATCCTGAAAAAAACCATAACTTAAACAGATCATATCTACAAAAATATTGTGAATCAAGATCTAAAATTTTTATTGGCTTCGTGTGGTACAAATTTCAGCTTCTAAACCTTTGTATAAAAAGGTAATAGCGAAAATTCCACGATGACCTGTTTGGAGCAGCGAAAGCCTAGAATCCAAAGCTCTGATACCGAATGTTATGAAACCAGTTCCAAAAATAGAAGAGAAGAGAGATCAACACCTTAGAAATAAGCCACTTTGAGGGGGAAACCTCATTTACATTACATAAATTAACAATTCTTGGATGATACAAATGACAAAACCTCCTTCTATATATAGGAGTCCATGGGGTCACAATATAATCCTAGCCGACCTAACAACAATAATGTAAGGGCGCAATAATAACAATATGGGGGTTACAGGGGTGCAACAATAACAATAAGGGAGCTACACTAACAACAATAAGAGACTACACTAGTAGTGTAGGGACCTAATACTATGGGTATTAGTTCGTTAATTTTATCGTTATGTTTGATTGAGAGAGATGGCTTGGATTTGAAATTTAATGTGGGAATATGTATGGTTTATTAATAATCAAAGATGTAATTTAACTAAGAAATGTTCTTTTGGTCAAATTTTGGTGATACAATTGTGGGTGAGATTGTAATTTTCTTATTATTTAAAATGCATATTTGAACACATAAATAGATTCAACATCTTGAAACAATCCATGTAACACTTGGATTTTGCAAATTACACAACTCGAACTTACAATTTTAAAAAATCTTTCCCAAATTTCAAGTATAATTGATAGAGAAAAAATACTCGAAAAAGAACCAAAGCTTTTACTAATTATAGTACATTAGAACTAAAGGACGCTACCAACATTATTCTTAACTATAAAATTCATGAAACTTGAATAATGGAAGGGACCATATTAAAGTAAATACCCTTATCCTATATGTTAGAAAAATATTGAGTCGGGGGTGGGGGGTGAATCAGTATTTTATGCTCAATTTAACCTTTAGTTATTTATGCCTTATATTTATAGGATTTATCTTGAACTGTTAAACTAATTTAGCAAACATGAACAAATCTTAAGAGCAGAAAAACCAATAAAAACATAAAGATAGGACACTATCACCACATAGAGACACAAGATGTTTTAGGCGGAAACCCAATGTGGGAGAAAACCATCGCTACCATTGTATGCTTTGTATTCTTATTATTATTGAAGAAATTCATTATATTTTACACTGGTGCATGATTTTTCTAGTGCACAGGCTCCTACTTGTTGAAGGCTCCAACCTTCGCTAAGTTTTCTAGTTGCGACTGGAAGGAAGCAATCACTCCCTCTAACTTCTAGTGACCCAATTTTTAAAATTTTCAAACTGGGACCACTTGCAAATAACACTAAACTAATAGGCCACCTTTTGGACCCAAAAAATACCATGAAAATTTTCACACAAAATCTTGATCAAAACATAAGATCGAATCCTTATTTTATCAAATTAAATCAATCAAATACCATCATAACCCCATAAATTTTAAATAATGTTCATAAATATTCATTAACTAGCTTCAATCACAAGATAAGCAAGATAACAACAACATGTATAGATTTTAGGCAATGTTTTTTTCTTTCCTTTGTACTATGCACCATATACCCTATATACAATCCTTGTCATTCAAATACCTCTGTCAAAACAAGCCACGTACCACTATCAAAAGAACCATATTGTAGGAATATGAATAATACTGCAGTCACAGGACCTACATCGGTGTAACAGGAACTTGTCAAACCTCTGCAAGCTAATCATATCACCATGGAATTAATGTGAAAATAAACGTCACCCATGAGACTAGTATATAACATAACAACCTTGTTCCATAAATAAATCATCATAGGGACCATCACTTGCATATTCACAAGTGTACATCTTTCTTCCATATAATATTGTGCATACAATCTATTCTATATGAGTGTGCAAGAGAGATAAAAAATACTATGCTTCAAATTACATTATTCCATGAGAAGTGACCAAAAACAAGATCAACACATTATTGGCACTTCAAATATCAATCATACTTGCAAGATAAACCTCCATGACAAACTTCAATGTTGATATATATGTGTGTGTGTGTGTGCAAGGGTCAACACACATCTACAACTTATGTGATTGAAAGACACAACATACAAAATTAATTTTGAGACTAATAATATAGTGTGGTTTGTTCTCTAATGGATTGGGACAGATCTAGGAAAAATTGCTTCAATGCTCAAATTGATTTCATGTAGAGGAATGACATGCATATGAAATTTATTAGAATCAAATCATTCAGTGTGCTATAGAAATCTATAGATAATACCCCTATAGTATAGCAGATTAAATCCACTAGTACATTAGATAAGATTCAAATGAATTTCATGCCAATCCTTGGGTTCATATATTTTCAAAGACATGCTACAAATAACTAGTGAAAAATCTTGTACGCACAATATTATTCAACATCAATGCAGAGCCAAATCCACAATTTCTCAATACAAATATTGTGCACACACTTCAACATCAACGTAGGGGAAAAATAAATGGAGAGAAATATCAATGTTGAGCTAGATCTAAAAATGCAGACCCATTTTAACACAAAGCAAGAGCCAAATATCAGCGGAGAGACATATCAGTGTTGAGCTAGAGCCATATATCACCGCAGAGTCATACCCTGAAGCCTCGGATTGATGACCCTTATGAACTCACTCAACTTGTGCCAAACCACGGAAGAAAAATATAATTCCAAAAATGCGTTGAATTGGTCTCAGAAATGCTCACCTCACAACTTCTTAGAATTCCAAATATATAGTTTTGGAGGGAATTTCGAATCAAGAGAAACCCACGAGCTTAATCATTTGGAAAGTTGATGGTTATTGACCATGTAATAAATCATTAATATTTTTGTTTTTATTTGGTCCAAGAAAAATTGTAACCCACTTCAACCATTTGTTTTGAAATATTTATTTGGTCCAAATTCGATTCAAAATTGACTTCATAAATTTATTTTCATTAAGTCTTCAACCGTTGAATGCCTAAAGGACTCTTCACCCTTGAATAAAATATTCTTTATGAAATCAAATAGGTCCAATGTTAACTAACATTAAATTTCACCATAAAATATGCAAGTGGATTGGACCTTCATAACCAGAGATTGATCCACAATAGAGATTAACCAAAATGAAAAATGGCTAAATGTGATACCATAAACCATAGAGAGATTAATTATAATTCCACACACACCATAGAGATCTACGCCTATACAGTTCTTGTGAATATTTTGGATTTCCTATGAAATCAACTTGGTTTCCATCAAGGAAAACATATAAACCATCAAGGACAACATAGATCTATAATGCTAACAATATCCCCCTTTGGACTTGATGGAAACCTCCTATAGAAAATCTAAACACCAAGTCTATATCTCCCCCTTTGACATCAAGGGAAAAGGGAAGAAGCAAGTTTAAATAAATACTCCCCATGTCATGTCCGGTCAATGAACACCAATGATTAACACAATATATTATCTTGACATAAGGATGACAATAGAAATATCAATCTCATATGCAACAGGAAAGAAGAGAAGGATCGACAATGAACCCATCATAAAGTAGTAGAGGCCCATGAACAAGTTGCAATGAACCAAGAACATATAAGTAGAATACATATGCTAGGAAGGAGCCATAATATCAACAATGGACAAATTTAAAGCATAATATTTGCTCCCCCTAAACCTATGCTAGCCAAACATGTTGTAGCTAGGAAAGGGAAGAAACATAGATCATCATTAACAGTTGGTGAAGATATTCAAATGGAGCATGGGGAAGAGGTTTTGTAAAAATATCTACAACTTGTTATTTTGAAGGAATACATTCCATATTTATTTTATGTTCTAAGACTTTCTTTCTAATAAAGTGGTATTTTATTGTGATATGTTTTTTTTAGTGCATGACGATGTTTTTATAGATGCTAAAGAATAGGTACAGAATGAGGACAAATAACTTTGATATCTTGCAATGTTTGAACCATCCATAGAATTTGAGTACAACAAGCAACAACTACAACATACTCTGCTTCAACAATTGATAGAGCTATATAACTCTATTTCTTACTGAACCAAGAGACTAAACGTGGTCCCAAGAAGAAGGCTCCTCCATTGGTACTTTTCTGATCATTAATGCTACCTACCCAATTTGCATTAGTGTAGACTTGAAGTGCAAAATTTGTGTTCTTAGGATACCATAGTCCAAGATCTTGAGTGCCCTGCAAATACTTGAATATCCTCTTAACAACTTTGAGATGTGTCTTTATAGGATTTTCTTGGAATCATCTGAATATACCAACTGCATGCATAATGTCTGGTCTTGTACATGTAAGATAAAGTAAGTTTCCAATCATAGACATGTATTCAGATTGATTAACAATTGAAGAGTCATTATCTTGGATGAGGCTACATCCTATTACCATATGTGTGCATATTGGTTTACAAACATCTAAACCATATTTCTTCATAATTTACTTGAGATATTTAGTTTGAGAAATAAAAATACCATCCTCAGCTTGATGTGCATATAAACCAAGAAAGAATGTTAGCTCACGAAGTAAAGACATTTCAAATTCCTCTTGCATGGCTGAAGTGAATCCTTGCCTCATTGAATCAACATTTCTCCCAAATATGATGTTATTAATATAGACCACTACCACCAAGAGTTTGTCTTTTTCAGCTTTGATATATAAATTACTACCTATACAACATTTCTTGAACCCTTGTTGCTGAAGATACCTTTCAAGACGATAATACCAAGCCCAAGAAGCTTTTTTTAACCAATATAAAGCCTTATTAAGTTTTAAAACAATATTATTATCATTTAAAAGTATGAAGCCTTCATATTGTTCAATATATACTTCTTCTTCTAAATCCCCATTTAAATTTGTAGATTTAACATCCATTTGATATACTTTAAAATTATGAAAGCTGGAAAATGATAAAAACATTCTAATGGTTTCAGGTCGAGCTACAAGTGCAAATGTTTCTTCAAAGTCTATTTCGTCCTGTTGAGCATAACCTTTTCAAACAATTCTAGCTTTTTTCCTAACTACTTCTCCATTTTCACTTAATTTTTTTTTAAACGCCCATTTGTTCCTAGTTATATTTTTATTATGAGGCCTTGGAACTAGATCCCAAGTATGATTCTTTTCTATCTTGTTAAATTCTTCATTCATTGCCTTAATCCAATATTCATATTTGATTTATTGATTTACATTTTGAGGTTCGCCAGTGGACAATAAGGCTAAGTGACTGGGTGATCCAAAAATGTCCTTCTAGTTTGTATTCCAGCCTCTTTATCACCTAAAATTTGAGATTCAAGATGGCTCTTTTGCACATACTTGGATGGAGTCTTTTCTGATATACTTAAATTTGTATTCGTTTCTTTTGATGCTTCTCCTTCTTCTTCACTTTTAACTTCTTGGATCTTAGTGGGATATTGTTCATCATCTGATTGTTACTCTCTTTTAGGACCTGCAAAACCTTCATATACCACTACATCTACACATTCAACAATCTTTTGAAGCCTCTTATTATAAAATTTGTATCCTCTACTTATGGAGGAATAACCAATAATAATTCCTTCATCAGTTCTGGGTTCAAATTTGCTGAGCTTATAATCATTTTGTTTGATAAAACGTTTTCTACCAAAAATTTTAAAGTACTTTATAGTTGATGGTTTTCCGTAACACAGTTAATGCATATTTTGTCACTATTGACTCATACATGGGATTTGTTTAGGATACCAACTGTCATTTGTAATGCTTCTCCCCAAAATGTGTGAGGAACCCCAGATTCATCGAGCATAACATGTGCCATGTGTTGAAATGTCATGTTCATTATTTATGCAACTCCATTATGTTGAGGAGTTTTGGCAATGGAGAATTGTCTTTTGATACCATGTTGGCCACAAAAATTGAAGAATTCATTTGAAATTAACTCCACTTCTTTGTCAAATCTAAGACATTTGATTTTCAATTCTAATTCATTTTCAACAATAGCCTTGAATATTTTAAGCTTCTCAAAAGCCTCATCCTTAAAATTTAGTAAGCTAACTGAGAACATTCTAGTTAAATCATTAATTAATAGCATAATGTAATGTTCACCACGAGGAGACTTATTTTTCATTGGTCCACACAAATCAATATGAATTAGTTCAAGTGTTTTTTCAGAAGAACATTCTTTAGGCTTGAATTGAACTCTTATTTGCTAACCAAATTGACAAGATTTGCAGTTGCTATTTTTTGGTGCTATGATGTGTTAGTGTCAGTCTTTGCAGCCTTCCTCCAGTGATCAAACATGCTCTTACAAAATTATTTTAAGGTGTCAAGGTCAAATTTTGTCATTTCAGTGAGTCTTCAAGTAAAATTTGGTCACTAGGTATTAGGTCTAGGGTTTGTTTTCACTCCTTTCAAAGTTGTCCAAATGTCAGTCCATGCCACCATTCAGCTGAGTGTACCATCATTCAAAGGGTTTTCATCATCATTTCAAGTTCCACTGGGTCATTTTACACCTTGTTCATGCTTCAGTTGTGCCTAGGTAAGGTTCATTTCCCTCTCCTACGGTTTTGGAGGTAATTTCTCTTGGATGGTCAAATCATCAGAAAAACTTGTATCCTGATATTCATACACCTTCCCCTATCCTTAATGTACCTTATTAAACACTTCCCATCACTGAGATCCCCCAAATTCCTCATTTTTGCACAAACCCTTGTTTCTTGCTACAACTTGGCAATTTTCTAGGCTAGGCCTGTGTTTTGCCCTTTTGGACCCCTTCCCCTCACTCAATATTTGAAATTATAGTTTCCCCTACTTCCTAAAATCCCTCCCTACTTCCAAAAATTTTCTCAATAATTTAGAAGCCCCTTATCCCCTTCATTTCACTTCATTTCGACAAATCTCTTGTTCCACACATCGAGATATATTTTAATCCAATGATTTTTCTGAGCAAGAAAAGATGAATTTGGGAAAACTGAGAGAGGTTTGTTTCCAAAATAGGCCAAGGAAGAAAAACCTCCTTCAATTTTTACATAGGTGTCATGGTTTTAGAGAAATTTCAAAAATACAGTTGCCTCAGGAGAATTGATGCACCTCTTAAGTGACCTTGGGAAAATCAAGTTTTCTCCTAGCTTGGTTGGCCAAATTACTTTCTTGATAAGTCAAATGATAACTATACACCAATATATTTCCAATGAGATATCATGAGCTCAATTTGGAGTTGAGGAATACCTTCAAAAGTTGACTGCAACAGCACTCTGCCTTGAGGCAGCCTCATTTTGCACATTTTGACCAATCTTGGGAGATTTGATTTTTTACAGGGAAAATGAACTCCAAATTGAAAAATTATAGTTGGGTTGGAAATTAGACTCAATAATATTTCCAAAGAGCTATCCTGTGCCCAATTTTGACACCAAGAAGGTCTCCAAAAGTCTCCTGCAAAAAGGCGTGGCGCATAGAGATGGCGCGGCGCATTGGGCAGCCCTCTGCAGTGTAAAAAATGAACTGGCGCGACGCATAGAGATGGCACGGCGCATTGGACTAAAAAGCCTAAAATCCATTCAAATATTCCTCCAAAAGCTCCAAAATTACATATTCTTCATTCCACAACTAAGTTAACATCTCCATATTGCCAATATATGAGTTTCCATCAGTGTTTATGGTGTTTCAATAGGTGAAAAATAAAACCCTAGCTCCTTGCACAGTTTCATTGAAAATCTGCCTAGGGTTTGAAAAATTACCATTTTTTGCTGTCTTATTCCCCTCTATTACTTTCACATCCCCTTCACTACATTTCACTAGTTTCATTTCCCATTCCCCCTCTCATTTCCACCCATCCTACTCCCCTATCCCCAAAACCCTAAAACCCTAGTTTTCTTCATTGCACTAATGGTTGTATACCCTATCCCCTTAATCCCACTCCCCTCATACATTTTTACGCTCTATTCCATACACTCTACCCATTTCATTCCTCCACCATATTTTCACACTGTTATTGGGCAAGAAATCATGTTTGCAAAGCAAGGATCAAAATCTTGAAAGCTAAGTTGAAGAAGGCCTCAAAGCGTCGGAAAAGGCATGATAGACTTCAAATATTGGGCGAAGCTTCCTTGGCCCAGCATAGCACATAATGGAGGACACTCAGCCCAAATTTCAAAAAATTTGGGACACTTTTTGCATTTTTGAAAATTTTGGGCCTAAAAACAGACTTTTCAGCTCTACGCGCCGCGCCACTTGGCGCGCACTTATGATTGGGGGATCCTTTTGATGTAAACTCATCATTTTTGGATTTTTAATGGAAAATATGCATTCCACCTATGGAAAAGAAATTTTGACAGGTTTTGGGCTTCCAGAAGGGTCAAAAACACCCCAAAAATGACCTTTCTGCCCCTTTTTTGGCACACAGGAAGCAGTGTTGGGAGAAATCAGTTTTGGAGGGGATAATGAAGGCCAAATTCAGAAATTCCACTTGTGTTGGAAAGCAGACAGGTAGACCTTTCAAAAAAGCCGACTTGGAGCAAATTTTAACACTAGGAAGGCCTCCAAAATCAACTGCAAACAGGAGCGATGCATAGGGAAATTAGGCGCGGCGCATTGGAGGATTTTGCCTATTTTTGACTCAGTAACTCTGTTTTTCGCCTAGTTTTTGACAGTTTGACTTTATTACTTATAAATTTAAAACTCATGATGTAATTTGATGTAATTTGATGGATCTTGATGCAATTTTGTTAAATTTTCACTCATGGAGGTTGATTCATCCATCAAAAGGTGAATTGCAACTGAATGAATCAGTTTCCTAGTTTATAGAGGCAAGTTGTTCCACTGCCTACTTTCGAGTTCTCAGTTTAGATTTTGTTGGAGCAACTCCTAAACTTGTGAGCTCGACCCCTAGAGGCTAGGATGAGTTTTTGGTTGCTTATATCTTGTAATTTTTCAGTCATTAGCATAGGTTGGACTTTTGGGAATGCTTTGAGCATCATTGTACATTCATCTTTGCAGTTTGGCAAGGAATAGACCAAGGTTTGCAACACTCCATGGGATTCTTGTGGTATTTTGGTTTGATAGTGTGTTTCTCTCTGTAAATGTAAGTCTACTTTTGTTTCATGTATACCATTTTCCTTCTTATTTCTTCTTAAGTTAAACAAACAAGGATAAATGTAGAATTCATTAGAATTTGCAGTGCTCTACCTAGGGTTTGTTTAATTTTCTATGTTTTCAGCTGTTTGGAGAGGATCCTTGAAGGTTCCTTTCCCTCTTCAACTCTTCACCTTTCTCAACTCTCCATTTCCTTCAAATTGAAAGTGTCAAATCAAGTGCCTACCTTGCCCCATTCAGATCCCTGCAAAACTACTCATTTCCCAGACCCAAAATCTGCCTTTCCCTTTGATCCAACAAAACACCCTTAAAATCAAATCAAACTCTTTCGCATATATACCTAGCCTAAAATCAGCCTTCATTCAAGTCATCTCAAGCCTCACTGATGATTTTTTGCTGAGATTGACCAGGAGAGAGCCCTCTCCCGATCTGGTAGGGCTAGCTACTAGATTAAGCGTGGTTTGATGTTACCCTAGATTCTGCCTTTCTCATCCTGAGGTGGATTTAGGCCATAACATGATGTATGGCATGTCTCGAACAAATCCCTTATTTCTTAGTTTGTATATCTTATTGAGACTAAGATGTCCCATCCTTTTGTGCTAAAGCAATATTTCTTTAGTTTTTCTCAAAAATAATTTTCATTTTCACCTTCTAAGATGTATACATTTTTTGGTGTCCTCGTTCCTTTTATGATGGTTTTACCTGTGCCCAATTCCTTGACTAAGCAATTTTTAGACCTAAAAATAACTTCATGCCCCATGGCCGCACATTTGACTAGCACTCAACAACTTATGTTTTATTCTATCAACAAATAATACATTCTCAACTTTGGTCTTTTCCTTTAACATCAAAAATCCTTTTCCTTTAATAGTAGCTAGTGAATTGTTACCAAAAGAAACATTATTTTCTTTCTTAATTTCATTAAAATAAACAAACTTATCTTTGTCACTTGTCATATTTTTTGAGCAACCACTGTCAATGTACTATAGGTTCTCTTGATCTCTTGCATTTATGGATAAAACACATTTTTTAGAAGAATTTTCCTTCTTTTCCAAATTTTGGGAGGCTCTGACTTCTACTCATGTTGATAAACTGGGATTATCCTACTTCTACATTCAGTTTCTTCATGTCCAAAGTTATTGAAAATAGTACATTCAACTTCATTCAAAAGAGGAGAGAAAGCATTATTGGAAGACTTCCTTGAATGATTTCTTGTTTCTCTAATATTTATAGTTTCATAAGCTGTAAAAGGAATAGACTTGTGACCAAATTTATGATAAGTAAAACATTAGTCATTGAAATAAGTATATATGTGAGTGTAGTAGATTCTTGCATAGATTTCCATTTGATCATGGAAAGAGAATCTTTTTGTTCTTGGTTTCCTTACCTATGTATAACTTGATCCTTCCTTCTTTAGTTGAGTTTTGTTGTCTTGGAAATTGCTTCCCTTTAAAACATTGGCATAAATTTGTGTACATGTGTCAAAAGATATCATAGATCCTGATGCTTCATTATTTTGATATGCATTATATCCAAGCCTTGTCTTGATTTATGGAGAACATTGAATCTTAATAATTTCTTCTAGTTTTTCAGATCCTTTTCTAAATTTGAGATTTAGATTCAATTGTCCCTTTTTTTTCTCAAGTTCTTTTCTTAGTCCCACAATTTTAAACTATAGATTCTCACAATGTTTTTCTTTTTCTTGAAATAGTTTCCTTGATGCTTCCTCTACTAATTTAGCTTCTTCAAGATATATTTTTAGCTGGGTTACTTCTTCAACTAAGCCATTCTCCTTATAAATACTAATTTCCTTTTCTAGACTCATATTTATGATCATGAGTCTATCAATATCCTTTAATGCATCCATTAAATCATCACAATTATCAGAATCACATGCGAATTGATCTTTAAAGGCCATCGATAATTTGAATTCTTAGTTAGAATATGTGTCATCCTCCTCATCATCGGAAGAACATTCACTATCTTCATGAGTATAATTATTTTTTTTTCTAGAAAAACTTCTTTTGAAATTTTTCTTGGAGACATGCTTTCCCTTTTATTTATTATCATGATTTTCTTTATAAGGACCCTTAGTAGCATAGTGACCTGCACTTCCACAAGTGAAACTTCCAACATATATAAGCATGCTAGTTTTTTATTTTATTTTTAGCTCTAGCTTTTTTACTTGGAACCACTACTTTAAAACCTCAGTCTTAAGACACTTTATGTCCATTTAATCATTGGTCATGTATTAAATGACATTCCTCGATGGTAAGACAAAGTTCCAAATTATTGTCAAATAGTCTACAACATTTTCGAATGAACTCTTACTCAAATGTTTGTCCATGCTTCACTCCTAACAATTCATTATAAATCTTTATATTTAATCCATCAAGTTTAATAACATTTTTAAACATGACCTCATAATATTAATCAAGGCTTCAATGATTATCAACTGGTATATTATTATATAATAATCCCAATAATCCTCGAGTGGAACTTAACACACAAGTACCACTACCAACCATCTTCAATGATGCATTTCTACAAACACTTTAGGAACACAAAATACTTATAGATATTGGGGAAATTTTACAAATAACATGCATCCATGTGAGCTACAACCATTGGGGATTTTTGACAAATAGTTAGCAGACATGAAATAACTTGTCATGAAAATGTTGAATTGTTTAAGTATCAACCTTTGAGACAGTAAAAAATAGTTTCAAGAGCATGAATCATATTGGTATCCTAAATATAAATCAATTTTTATATCATAGATGGTAATGTTTCTACAAAACCAACAACAGGAAGTCCATGCAAAGCAGCGACAATTCTGCAAAATCAACCATATTACAAAATCAACGTTTGAAAACATCGTTTTTGGAATAAAAGTGGGGGTTACATGGTCAAATGGTATGAATACCCCCTAATGTTGAGCTGAATCGTAATAAAAGTGCCCATGGATGCGATTATTTAAAAAAAAAAAACAAGAAAATGGATCTCTACTACCTCAATTACCACTTTTCTCGAACACTTAGTATGCAAACTTCATCTACAACTATACATGGAGAAAGAAAACCCAGATTTATGATATTATGATATTTTCATCAAATTTACAAACCACCATATGAGTTCTTGATACTTATACTTAATTGAACATTGTACAACATGCAAAGCTACTTCCCTTGACATAAATTGACAGACTTATTGCAACCAATATTAAAAAATTTACAAACTCGTGATAGCCCTGAATGCTTCATCTATTAATACCTTTTATCAATTAGTTTGCAACAAAACTCTACAAAAAGAAACTTACATAAAATGAACTACAACTATTGAGGAATTTCTTCAAACATTTAGTGTGCACCATTTTATACACATCTAAGTTTCAACCGACAACCCAATTCACAGTAAGAAAAAACCATGTAATTGACTACTAAAAGACACAATAAAATTCTATCAAACATAGAATATTGAATTTAGATAATGGATATGACTTTCTATGGACAAAATTTCATTATAAATTGAAGTTGAAAACTTTTGGCAACAAATTCTAGATGTAATCACTTGCATGCAAATTCTCAACTATAGCTAACATTCATTGTTGGTTATCTTCAGAAATAACGCTCTAAACATCTCATAAATACTCACAAGTAGAAATTTCCAATAAATTGAAATTTATACAACATTTTAAACTAATTATAAACTAAAATTTCATTAATACTTGTGAACATACCTGAACGTGTATATATACAACTCCAAAAAGAAGAGATTATGCTCCAACTCCAATATCCTTACCAACTCATTGTGAACCATCTCGTTTTCCTCCCAACCATATCTAGGAAGAACTTCTCCTCCTGGAACCCCCAAGTTCTCACAAGAAGTACCAAAATATAGCAGTAGAGAGATATACAAGGAAAACTAAGGAAGATAATTTTCACTTCCTCTCAATACCACTCATGTTCAAATCTACTTGCTAGAGCTACTTAGTAGCTTAGTAATAATTTCATATTAATTTCAATAACATTTGACTACTCTCCAGATCTCTCCCTCTCACAATCTTCCTCAAGTCTCTCACACTCTTGGCATCACAATGCACCTCCTTTCCCAAGTGACAATACATGAGGCACATATATAGGAGGAACAACCAATTATTGTCATAAAGGAGGAGTAATGTGAATTCCTTGAGGAAGAGTAAAATATTCCATTTAGAGGAGAGTAACTCATGCCATTAAGGAGAGGTATGCATGCCTTAGTTAAGGAGAGTGTAACATATGTATTAAAGAGAGTGTAAGAGGAATATGCCATTCCTTGATGAGTGTGTAAGAGAGAGAGTAATATATCATTAAGAGAGAGGGAGTTGCATAGAGCCATGGGCATCATCAACGAGGGAGGTGTGAAGTGATTGAGGTGATGAAGGTGACTTGTAATTATTTTTTAATAATAACATCATAGTCTCATAAAATATAATAATAATAAAGATGATTAAGGTAATATTGAACTATCGGGATTGATTAATGATGAGTTAAGTGATTTTCCTTCAAATACACTTGATTACCAATTTATGCAAGATTATTTACTATTTTTGGAAAGTCGTGCTTAAGATGCTAGACATCAATTTCTATTTTTAGAAAGTCAGTCCAGGATTTTTAGAAATGAAATTTTATTCAAGGAAATTCATCCATGAGCTACCAATTTTCAACACCCATGAGTGATATTTTCTTCTAGAGAATAGGGATTTCACACCCCTATTACATGCATCTTTGTGCCTTAGTATATTGAGGATTTCACGCCCTGATCTACTCCAAAGATCCAAGATTCCACATATTGATATTTTAAATATCCAAGACTCCACATATTAATATCCAATACTTCACGTCTTTATATTTCATATATTTATGACTCCACACCCTAATTTCCATGCCTTCTCATCTACTATGCTTTGAAACTCTATGCTTTTCCTTAAGTTATTGATTGTGAGCTCATGCCCATCTAATGGTTCATTGGTAAGGCATTGCTACAAGACCTGCACACATCACAATCGCATAGATCAAAGGAATAAAATGAATTTATTAGTTAATTTAATCTCATTTTACCAAGAATTGTGCATGACTTCCACAATTATTTTGGTTTTGAATAAATGACTTCCACAATCATTTATATTTTGAGCATCCTTGTTGGAAAATGACCAGGGCTCCTACCACATCTGGCCAGTACAATATTAGACATATATAATCATACAAATCATGTATCATCCATAAATCATAATTAAGCATATGTTACACACAACCATGATCATCCATGGATCTATGTGTCTCAATCCTGGATAGCCATCCATGTCATACACCTGCGTCATAATTCAGATGCAAAAAGAGAAACATATGTATAACCTTTACTTAACCAAAAACCATCTAATACACATAATCAAGGATACTGCACATAAGAGGAAATATAACTATATATATAAAACAATGTTCCCTAATCAAGTGATCAATTTTCCATACATAACTCATCAAAAACCACCCTTGATAGGAGTGAAAAAACTATACTGGGAAAAATAGGACACTACATACTCCCCTCTTGGGGTAAAATTGGCACAAATCTTAACCAAACAAAAGAGGAGACTCAAGATGCATATTAGATGCATCTTCCAAAGTGGTATAACTAGGAATGTATGGGTCCCACTGGACCTGTTATTGCCCAAATCCACCTCAGGCTGAAGGAAGGCGGGATTCAGGGTAACACCAAACCACGCTCATTCTGGTAGCTAGCCCTACCAGAACAGGAGAGGGCTCTCTCCGGGTCAATCTCAGTAAAAATGTTTCAATAGGCCTTGAGATGACTGAAATGAGTGCTAATTTTAGGCTAGGTATATTAATCAAGGAGTTTGGAATGATTTTTTGGGGTTTTTGTTGGAAAAAGGGAAAGGCAGTTTTGGGCTTGGGGATGAGGCCAATTTATTGCAGAGTTCAAGTTGGGGTAGGGAAGGCAATGGCTTTGATGTCTTAGATTCAATGAACGGATAGAAAAGACTGTTGAGGAGATGAAGAGGGAAAGAGGGTGCAATGATCCTCTTAAAACGGAGGAAAACATATCAAACTAAACAAAAGTTTAAGGCAGAGCACCAGCAAACTAATGAATTCTACCTTAGTTACTCATTTGTTTAATTCAGAAGCAAAGAGAAGGGAAATGGCATATATATAACATTAATGAAACTTACAGATACATGGAGAAAAAAATCATCAAAACTCAGAGCCACAAGGATCCCAACAAGTGTTACAAAACCCTGGTCTTTCCTTTGCCAAAAATGCAGAACTGTATGTACAATGAAGTGCCAAACTTTTCCCAAGTATCCCACCCTGAAAATGTCTCAGAAAATACAATATATAGACAAGTCTAACCCATTCCCATGCCTCTATGGGTCAAGCTCATCCTTCTAGGAGCTGTTTCAACCAATTCTAAACAAGGAACTGAAATCTAGGCAATCAAACAACTTGCCTCTATATGGAAGGAAACTGATTCATTCATTTAATTTTCACTTTTTAGTGAATGAATCCTCTAGAACAAGTAAATATGAGCCAAAATTACATCATATTCATCAAATAACATCAAGATAGATCAATAGTTACATCAAAAGTAAAACTAGTCAAAACAGGGCGAATTTTTGAGCTGAAGAGTGAAAATGAGGCAAAAGTCCTCTATGCGCCGCGCCCAAAAACTCAAGGCGTCGCGCCACTTTGAGCCTGTTTTTGAGGCACTTCCCGAAGTCCAAATTAAGCTCGTGATATCTTTTTGGAAATCCCTGTCTGTCTACTATCCAACCCAAGTGGAATTTCTGGATTTGGATGTCATTTTCCCCTCCAAAACTTCAATCTCCCAAGACTGGTTCCTGTGTGTGCAAAAGGTGGCAGAAAGGCCATTTTCAAGGTATTTTTGACCCTTTAAACCACCCAGAACTTGATTAAATCTCTCATCCATTCCTGAGCATGCATAATTTATCATAACAAACCCAAAAATATCAATTTTTCCTCCAGAAGATCTCTCAAACGTAAGCGTGCGCAAGGTGGCGCGATGCGTCGGGCAGGAAAATCTGTTTTGTGACCAAAAAATTCAAAAATGACAAAATTTTCTCCAAATTCCTTGAAATTTGGACTGAAGGTCCCCCATCAAGTATCATGCTCAGCCAAAGAAGCTTCGGCCAAGATTTGAAGTGGATCAGGCCTTTTCCAATGTTTCAGTGCCCTCCTAGTGCATGCAGTTTCAGTTGTAAAGTCACTGTCTCGTTCATAGGATGAATCTGTGTCCTTCATGGTGTTTGCAATGTGTATGAAAAGTGTATGTTTGGTTGGTTGAAAATGATAAATGAGGACTTGGTGTCTTTGTCTTAGTTCGCCAAATGTGTCAAAGTCAAATGAGGGACTGTGGGAAGAATGGGCAGTGAGAATGATGGAGTTTTGTCGAGTGAATTTAAAGTGTGCTAATAGTCACTTGATGTTTAGGGATTTTGGATTTAGGTACTCCTTCCAAATGATATGGGAGAGGTATAATGATAGGAAATGATAGGTTTTTAGGGATAGGTATGAATGAGAATTAGTGACATGAGTGATTTGGGATACAGGGGAATAGGGAAGGGATATTAACAATGATGATATTTCAATGAAGGGGAACAGAACCATAGGTGAGGAACGGGATTTGCAATACTTGGCACAAAAATCAGACTTTGAAAACTTTGAAATCCAAACCCTAAGGAGCAGTTTTTGATAAGAGGATAGGGTTTAACATTTAACATTCAAATTCTCCAAATCAACTTCGACACCACACCAAACACTACTCAATAGCAATGAAAAAATCTTATAAACTTACTCAGTGCATGGAACAACCAATTAAAATTCGATTTTGGAGAAGATTGGCAAAAAAATTTTAAGTTCCGGGCTTGTGCGTCGCGCACCAAACCCAACGCGCCGCGCATGCCATGTGCGTCGCGCCAGTGTATTTTTACACTGCGGAAAACGGCCCAATGCGCTGCACACGCCATGTGCGCCGCGCCACTCAGCCAACGCGCCACGCAGCTGATTTCCACACACAATTCAGCCTAAAACAATGCTTTCGCTCCTCCACGACTTGTCTTTGGTTCTCTGATGTCTTTGGTGTGTGAATGGATTATTTAAACACCAGAAATGCCTTATATATCATGGACCTTGATTTTTGATGTGAAAAACCCACTTTTGTAGCTTTGAAACCTTTGACACTTCAATTTGAAACTCTGTTTTACTTCTTTTGTGATTTTCTGAGCTAAATGATGAACTATCTTGTCTGTCTTGCAGGGATGAATGGCCTGGAACTTGGCAAGGTGACCAGGGCTGCACCTGAGAACTTTACAACTGAAAAGTTTGAAAATATATTTACATTTATTACAAAAGATGAATGGAAGATTTTTCTTCAAAACAGAGTTTTGAAGAAAAGTCACGATCAATCATTATAACGATGAAATTTTGCGATGAAAAATTATTTTGATCTTCCCTCTGGCCTGCTGGCATAATTAGACATTTTGAAGACAAAATTTGCGAAACCCTAGACCTAATGACTGAAATGACTCCTTGCTGACCCAGAGACAAGCATGACTGTAAATGACTTCAAAATTGACTTTGATGAATAGACTTGGACCAGCAGGTACATGAAATGAGGGGTATGAGTGAAAAGACCCTTCCATCAGAAGATCGATGCTCCTAATGAAATGCAAATGACTGAAGTGAATGAGATGCCTAAAAAATGAAATGTAATGAAAGAGAATTTGATCTCTGACGGAGGGATGAATAGATCGACTCTAACAGGACCTTTACTTGGTCCACCATGCAACGTCTCAGTTGTCAAGTTTGATGGTCCAAAATGAAATTGGCTTTACTTTTAGAGCCCCCTCCTGATGCCATTCTAAAATGTGATAAGGATCATGAACATACTTACACAGTAGAAAAATATGAAATACATCATGCATACAATAAAAAAATGGTGGCAGAGCAATACGATATGCCATAGGTCCAATCTTTTCAATGATCTGAAAACGCCCAAGAAATTAGGGAGAGAGCATAGATCCTTTCCCAAAACTAGTAGAGATTTTCTTAGGTTTTACTCGAAGAAAAAAAAATTCCCCTTCATTAAAAATACGATAATATCTTAGTCATATCAACACAACTCTTATGTTTATCCCATGTCTCCTTTAATATTTGTCTTATACAACACAAATTTTCTTCCATTTCTTGAAGAATTTTGGGACCTACTGAGATTATTTCCTCCAATCTATTCGAACTTAAAGGTGTTCTACATGGTATTCCATATAATAACTCATACTAGGTGTCTTACCAAGAGAGCATTGATAAATGTTGTTGTATGAAAAATCCACTAGAGGAATATAATCTTCCCACTGAGATTTTTGATACACTACATATATTCTAAGCATGTCCTCCAACACTTGATTTACTCTTTCAGTTTGACCATCAATTTATGGATGATAAGCTATATTGAAATTTAATTGTGTTTGAAGGGCTCCTTGAAAACTCGTCCAAAATCTTCTTTTGAAAATAGAGGCCTTTTTTTATATGATTTTATTAGGAAAACCATGAAGCCTAACAATGTCCTTGATAAATACTAGTGTAATTTCATATGCTTTGTAATTATATCTTATAGGTATAAAATGGGCACTCTTAGTAAGCTTGTCTATCACCACCAAAATGGAGTTATGACTATTGGTTTCTTCAGGTAATTCAACAATAAAATCCATAGATATTTCTTCCCATTTGGACTCAAGAATGTTATGTGGCTGCAACAATCTTGCTGGATGACCATGTTCTGCCTTAACTAGCTGACATTCCAAACACTTTGCCACAAAATTTGCTACATCCTTCTTCATTCTTGCCCAAATTTTTTTTTCTTTAAATATACATACATCTTTTGGACTCTTGGGTGAGCCATATATATTGCAGGGTGAGCTTCCTTCAAAATGAACTCACAAAGCCCATCTTGATCTGGAACTACAATCGTTTGCATAAATATCACCATACCATCGTCATCACAAAAATAATCCTCCACCTTGGTTTTCTTAGCCTCTTCCACACAAAGAGAAACTTTAACTTTCTTATACCATTCATCTAGATCTTGTGCCCTCAAGATGCACTCCCGTAAATTAATATTCAATGGAATTAATGAAAAGTTGTGTGGTATTCGACTGAATGCATCAACTACTTTGTTCAATGTGCCCTTGATGTAGGTTATGTCAAAATAATATTCACTCAGGAGTTTTGACCACCGTATTTGTCTAGCATTAAGATCAATTTGAGTAAATATATGTTGCAAACCTCTATGATTTGTTTCCAATTCAAATTTCTTGCCCAATAAATAATGTCACTAAAGATGCAAGGCATGAACTATAACTACAAGTTCTATACCATATGTAAGGTCCCACCTTACCAAACAAAAAAACATAAGGAAGTAAAATTCCATTACATAGTAAAACTCAAAATAGGATTATATATATGTGTGTGTGTGTTGATTTTTTTTATTTATTTTTACTTGGCACCACTACTTTAAACCCCCACCCTTGAGACACTTTATGTCTAGTTAATCATTATTCATATATGAAATGGCATTCCTCGATGGTAAGACACACTTCCAATTTATTATCAAACAATCTACAACATTTTCAAATGAACTCTTACTAAAACATTTTGTCCCTATTTCACTCCTAGCAATTCATTACAAATCTTATATTTAATCCATCATGTTTAATAACATTTTTAAACATGACCTCACATTCATAATCAAGTCTTAAGTGATTATCAATTGGCATATGATTACATAATAATATCAATAATCCTCAATTGAAACTTAACACCCAAGTACCACTACCAACCATCTTCAATGATGCATTTATACAAACACTTTAGGGACATAAAATATTTATAGATATTGGGGAAATTTTACAAATAGCATGCATCCATGTGAGCTGCAGCCAATGGGGATTTTTGACAAATATGTAGCATACATGAAATAATTTGTCATCAAAATGTTGAATTGTCTAAGTATCAACCATTGAGACATCAACCAATAGTTTCAAGAGCATCAATCATATTGGTATCCTCAATATAAATCAGTTTTTATATCATAGATGGTAAGGTTTCTGCAAAGCCAACAACAGACGGTCCATACAAAGCAACAACAAATCTTCTAAATCAATCATATTATAAAATCAGAGCCTGAAAACATAGTTTTTGGAATCAAAGTGGGGGTTACATGGTCATAAGGTATGGATACCCCTTGATGTTGAGTTGAATCTTATAAAAAATTACTAGGGATGCAATTATTTAAAACAAGAAAAAAATGGATCCCTACTATCTCATTTACCACTTTTGTCACACACTTAGTATGAAAACTTCATCTACAATTGTGCATGGAGAAAGAAAACCTACATTCATGTTATTATGATATTTTCATCAAATTTACAAACCACCATATGAGTTCTTGATACTAATACTTAATTGAACATTGTACAACCCACAAAGCTAGCAGGGAAAATTTTAGGGGCTAATATTCACAGTCGGGCTAATTTTCCATGTTTTTTCCAAAAAAAAAAAGATTCGCCAATTTCCATTTTTTTAAAATGATTCGCCAAAATTTTACAATACAAATTATTTTATCTTAAAAATCGCCAAAATTTAATATATACTAATATAAAATTATTGGAAATATAAATATTTCTACAAAAATATAACCAAACATTTTACAGTTTGCATATTAGGGACTAGTAAGATTCGCCAAGGTTTCTAAAATTTAATATAAACTTCCATCCTTAAAAATTTCCCTGAAAGCTACTTCCCTTGACATAAATTGACAAACTTATTGTAGCCACAGTTACAAATTTTACAAACTCATGGTACCCTTGAATGCTTCAACTATTAATAACTTCTATCAATTAGTTTGCAATAGAGTTGTACAAAAAAAGCTTACATAAAATGAACTACAACTACTGAGGAATTTCTTCAAACATTTAGTGTGCAATATTTTATACACATCTAAGTTTCAACCAACAACCCAATTCACATTAAGAAAAATCCATGTAATGAACTGCTAAAAGGCACAATAAAATTCTATCAAACATAGAATATTGAATTTAGATCATAGATATGACCTTTTGTGGACATAATCTATTATAAACTGAATTTGAAAACTTTTGGAAACACATTCAAGTTGTAATCCCCTGCATATAAATTCTCAACTATAGCTACCATTCATTGTTGGCTAGTTTCATAAATAAATCTCTAAACATCTCATAAATATTCACAAGTATAAATTTCCAATAAATTGAAATTTATACAACATTTTAAACTAATTATAAACTAAAATTTCGAGGATAGTTATGAACATACATGACAGTGAATATATACAACTCCAAAAAGATGCTAGTATGCTCCATCTCAAATGAGAGTATGCTCCAGCTCCAATATCCTTACCAACTCATTATGAACCATCCATTTTTCCTCCCGACCATATCCAAGAATAACTTCTCCCCCTGGAACTCCTAAGTTGTAGAAACTCACAAGCAGTACCAAAATACATCAGTAGAGATATATACAAGGCAAATTAAGGAAGATAATTTTCACTTCCTCTCAATACCACTCATGTTCAACTCCACTAGCTAGAGCTACTTACTAGTTTTGTAAGAATTTTATATTCATTTCGATAACATTTGGCTACTCAACAGATCTCTCCCTCTCACAATATTTCTCAAGTCTCTCCTACTCTTGGCATCACAATAAACCTCCTTTCCCAAGTGAGAAAACATGAGACACATATATAGGAGGAGAAACCAATTCTTTTCATAAAGGAGGAGTAATATGCATGCCTTGAGGAAGAGTAGCATATTCCATTCAGTGGAGTATAACTCATGCCATTAAGGAGAGGTATGCATGACTTAGTTAAGGAGAGTGTAACATATGTATTAAAGAGAGTGTAAGAGGAATATGACATTCTTTGATGAGTGCATAACAAAGAGTGTAATGTATCATTAAGAGTGAGGGAGTTACATAGAGTCATGAGAGTCATCATGGAGGGAGGTGTGAAGTGATTGAGGTGATTAAGGTGACTTTTAATTCCATTTTAATAATAATAACATAGTCTCATAATAATAATAATAATGATGATGATGATGATGATGATTAAGTCGAGATTGAACTATCAGGATTGATTAATGGTAAGTTAAGTGATTTTCCTTCAACTACACTTGATTACCAATTTAAGCAAGGTGATTTACTATTTTTGGAGAGTCATGCTTGAGATGCTAGATATGAATTCATATTTTTAGAAAGTCCCTCCACGATTTTCAAAAATGATATTTTATTTAAGTAAATTCATCCATGAGCTACCAATTTTCAACATCCATGAGTGGTATTTTCTTTTGGAGAATAGGGATTCTGCACCACTATTACATGCATCTTTGTGCCTTAGTAGATTGAGGAATTCACACCCTGATCTACTCTAGAGATCCAAGATTCCACGTTTTGATATTTTAAATATTCAGGACTCCACGCTGTAAGATCCAAGACTCCGCGTCTTTATCTTTCTTGGATTTAGGACTCCATGCCCTAATTTCCATGTATTCTCATCTACTATGTTTTGAAACTCCATGCTTCGCCTTAAGGTACTAATTGTGAGCTCTTTCCCATTTGATGGTTCATTGGGAAGGCCTTGTTATAAGACTGATACACATCAAAATCTCATATATCAAAGGAATCAAATGAATTTATAACTAACTTAATCACATTTTAGCAATGATTATGCATGACTTCCACAAATATTTTTGGTTTTGAAGAAATTACTTCCACAGTCATTTATATTTTGAGCATCCTTGTTGGCAAATGACCAGGTCCCCTACCACATCTGCTTAGTACAGGATTAGACATGTATAATCATACAGATCATGTATCATCCATAGATAATAATTAACCATATGTTCCACATTTCCATGATCATCCATGGATCTATGTGTCTCAATCGTGAATAACCATCCATGTCATACAATTGTGTCATAAGTCTTATGCAAAAAGAGAAACATGTGTATAAAATTTAATTAACCAAAAACAATCTAATACACATAATCAAGGATACCACACATAAGAGGAAATATAACTATGTATAAAACATTGTTCCCCAATCAAGTGATCAATCTACCATACATAACTCGTCAAAAATCACCCTTGATAGGAGTGACAAAACTATACTAGGAAAAAATAGGACACTGCACCTTTGAATTTAAGAGTCGCTACATGCATATTTTGAAAAATTTCGCTTCTTCTTCATCTGAAATGTAATTGAAATCATTTGGTTCTTGCTTCTATTTTCCTTTACTTATAGCTTTGAAGACTACATTTCTAATCTCTGATGTATTCCCTTTTGTTCTCATTTCATAGACAGTCAAAATTCCATGAAGTCTTTCCAGAGTAAGATTGTTCAAATCCTCCATTTCTTCAATGACAGAAATTTTGGCATAAAAATTTGAGGTTAGTGATCTGAAAATATTTTCAACAATAGTTTCATCTTCTATCTTGTCCCCAATCCCTTTCATAGTGTTAGTAATTTTGTCTACTCTAAGGAAAAATATTACAATGATTTCATGATCATTCATTCTAAGAGACTCATATTGAATTCTATATGATTGAATTTTGGCACCTTTTACCTTAGTATCACCTTCATATCTCTAAACAAGCTATCCCATATTGCTTTAGTGGTGTTAATTAGCTGCATGACTTTCACAAATTCAAAATTTTATAATCCTCCTAAGATAGCATGTACTACCCTCACATTGTTCTCATACTTCTTCTTTCCTGCTTCATTGGTGGGAATGGAGGCCGAATATTGGTATCCACCTTCAAAAACTGCCCGTATGTCAACCCCTAGAGACTGCAGATATGATCTCATTTTGATAAAACAAAGGTGGCTTTCTAGAAAATATTCCTTCGTGGTTACTCATCTTGCTCCCTTCAAGCGATCAAGCTCCTTTTGAAGGGCCGAATCTAATACCAATTGTTAGAAAAATATTGCGGGGAGGGGGTGAATCAATATGTTCTGCCTAATTTAACCTTTAACTATATGTTCCTTATATTTGCAGGAGTTATCCTAAACTGTTAGAATCATTTAGCAAACATAACAATTCTTATGAGTAGAAAAACCAAGTAAGCCATAAAGATAACACACCATCATCACACAAAGACACATGATGTTTTAAGTGGAAACCCAATGTGGGATAAAACCATTTTTTTTTTGTATGCTTTGTCTTCTTATTATTATTGAAGAAATTCATTACATTTCGCATTGGTGCAGGATTTTTCCAATGCGTAGGCGCCTACCTGTTGAAGGCTCCAACCTTCACTAAGTTTTCCTGTTACTATTGGAAGGAGGAAATCACTCCCTCTAACTCCTAGTGATTTTCAAAATTTTCAAACTGGGACAACCTACAAATAACACTAAACTAATAGGACACCTTTTGGACCCACAAAATACCATGAAAAATTTTCATCCCAAATCCCAATGAAAACATAATGTATCCAATCCTTCTTTGCTCAACTTGAATCAATCAAATACCATCATAACACCAAAAATTCTAAATAATGTTCAGAAATATTCATTAACTAGCTTCAATCACCAAATAAGCAAGACAACAACAACATGTAAAGATTTGAGGTAATGCTTTTTGCTTTCCTTTGTATTGTGCACCATATACCCTGCATAGAATCCTTATCATTCAAAGACCTTTGTCAGAACAAGCCACGTGCCATTTTCACAGGACAAATACTGTAGGAATATGAATAGTACTTCATTCACAGGAATTAAAATGGTGTGACAAGAACTTGTCAAACCTCTGCAAGCTAATCAGATCACCATGGAAGCAATGTAAAAATACATGTCACCCAAGAGACTAGAATATAACATAGCAACCATGTTCCATTAATAAATCATCACAAAGACTATCCCTTGCATATTCACAAGGGTACATATTTATTCCATATAAGGCTATGCATACAATCTATTCTATATGAGTGTGCAAGCCAAATCAGAAAAACTATGCTTCAAATTACAATATTCCATGAGTAGTCACCAAAAATAAGATCCAAGCACTATTGGAACTTCATATATCAAGACACTAGCAAGATGAAGGTCTCCATGACAAACTTCAATGTTGAGAAATATATGTGTGTGTGTGTGTGTGTGTGCATGCGCGTGCACTATAGAAATCTGTAGAGAAGACCCCTATAGTATATCATATTAAACCGACCACATTAGAGAAGATTTAAATGAATTACATCCTAATCCTCAAGTGTAGATATCTGTAAAGACATGTCGCAAATAAACCAGTGAAAAATCATGTACGCACACTATTATTCAACATCAATGCAAAGCCAAATCCACAATTTCTCAATACAAGTCATGTGCACACACTTCAACATCAACGCAGAGCCAAATATCAATGTTGACTTGCCAAATCTAAACAATGTAGACCCATTTTAACGCAGAGACATATCAATGTTGAGACATAGCCATATATCACCACAATGGCATACCTTAAAGCCTCATATCAATGAACCTTGAGAACTCACTCAACCTGTGCCAAATCATAGAAGAAAGATAGAATGCAAAAAACGAGTTGAATTGATATCAAAAGTGCACACCTCACAACTTCTTAGAATGTTGAATATATAGTTTTGGAGGGCATTTCAAACCAAGAGAAAACCATGGGTTTAGTCGACTGGAAATTTGATGGTTATGGACCATGTAATCTATCCTTAATCATTTTGTTTTTATTTGATCCAAGACCAATTCGTAACCCATGCCATCCATTTGTTTTAAAATATTTATTTGGTCCAAATTTGATTAAAATTCGACTTCATAATTTTATTTTTATTGAGACTTCAACCGTCAAATTCCCAACCAACTCTTCATTCTTGAATAACGTATTATTTATAAAATCAAATAGATCCAATGTTAACTGATATTAACTTCCACCATAAAATATGCAAGTGGATTGGACCATTGTAAACAAGAGATTAGTCCACCATAGCGATTAACCAAAATGAATAATGGCCATTTGTAATACCATACACCATAGAGAGATTAATTATATTGCCACACACAACATAAATATATGCACTTGTACAGTTCCTGAACGCTGTGGAGCTATTTTGAAATCAACTTGGTTTCCATCAAGGACAACATAGAGCCATAATTCCAACACTATTGTTCTAATTGAAGAAATCATTTTCCTCACTAAAAGTATGACTATGATTAGGTATCTTATGCATAAGAAGAGGTTAAACAACATGAATGGATGATAAAAGGTTTCCTAAAATTATTTCTAACTTTAGCCAAAATCACTACCTTCAGCTCAAGTGGGGATGACATAAGGATGCCCAATCTTGGTTATACCATTGGGGGATAAAGGAGAACATCATTTTGCAGAATAAGGATATTCTTAAAAATATTATTACATCAAATTTAAGGGGAATTGTGGGGTGATAAGGAGTTAAGGAAAAAATAAAAATAAGATATTATTATGAGGTGATTAACCACAATCTCAAAAAAGAAAAATGTCCTTTTTTCGTGACTAGTGTAAATAAGAAAATAAACATTTTCAAAATAAGAACAAATTCTCATGAGCTTCAAAGTGAAACTAGGCATTGCCCAATTCCCAAAACACCATGGGATAAATGAGTTTCTCACCTTGGCGACACTAAGAGGGTCAAAACTGAAAAAACACTTTCTTTTAGATTGTCCAAATTATACTCACATTCGATCTAAATTTCTAAATATTTGTTACAATACCAATCTTCGTGATCTTTTGAGTCAACAAAACTATGTTGATCTTGGAGTGCTTCTCTTAATGTTTTTCAAGTACAAAAATAAAATGCTAAAAAATCAAAATAATTTCTTACATTCTAAAGGTGATAAACCATTTTAATCAAAATGAATGTTAATCATCATCCTCAACAATAATTACTTTAAAAGTAAATTAATATTTAAAAAATATTAGTACAATGTTTTCTATAAATCAATTAAATAAACTTATACCTTCCCTCATACTTATGTATCCTTATTATAAGTTAACTAATAATTGAAGTCAACATGGTCTTGTGTACACTAAATACTAAGTGACAAAAATCATGGTAACCAATCTTTATGTAAACATTTTACAGTTAAGATGCATTAAAATATTACAATTTTCCATCTCTATCTATTGCTTCCCTTTTTACATATCAATCTCTTATTCTTTTTTCCAAAGACACACTTTTTTTTTGTAAATATGTCTATGTATTTCTATTGATAACTGAGGAAATTACATGAAATATTACATTGGAAATTTTTCAAAACTATGACAGATCCAGATGGAACAAAATTCCCCATTCCTGATGTAAAAAAATGGGTCATAGTAGACATTTGTCTTGGCCCAAAAACTATGGTGTCTTACACCAAATACTTAAACTTTAACTAGACCACCCTTTACGAAAAAATAAAATGACATAACTAAAATTAACATAAGGACGCCTTAGAAGATAAACTAGACACCACACAATGTAGAAAAAGTTGAGAAAAAATGATAACTGGCGATCCCAGAGAACCAACAACATGGGAGTTAGTCTTCAACAAGGCAGAATTGGCATTGATAGTATTGAGAGGAACTACATTAATGATTGCATCCTCTTCCTCATGTCCATTGGAGTCAGTATTATATTGTTCCACTTAGGTTAACCTTACCACTATGTCATCCAAATTGTATCTAATGTCCAACATGATGCACTTAATTTCTACATAAACTGCAAAGCGTTGTAATTATCGACTTGCTTATGACAGATAACCATGCTAGGAAGTTCCTCCATTTGGCGATGGTGAGTGATTGCGTGAAGAAAAAGGATTCGTCTCTTTCTAAATTTTCCAAGATCCGGTACCCATTTGAGGTTGCCTCCGCTTATCCAAAAATACAAGAAATATTGGCAGTCTCTGACTCTCGAAATTCCTTAGCTTCCAAATTCATAATTTCTTTCCCAACCTCCAAAGGAGTAGCCTAGAAGAAATTTGCCACTGTTTTCTAGCTAAATAGTCGCCTGTGCCTAGAGGAGGATGCCCTTGTCACTCCACCTCGTTGGGAAGACAATCATTGTCGCGACGCCATATATAACTTGCAAACAAAATAACTGACCACTACCATTGGAGAACGGGAAAGGACCCCAACAATATCGCAAAGGGGATATAATTATACCTGGACACTCAAGTAGTAATTGACTACAAAGTAAGGGAGCAAAGTGAGAGGTTGGAGGGTTGAGGGGGCTTATGAGACACCCCTTGACGCGGCTGAAGCGACGTTATGACTGTGTGAACATATAAGGGATGGGAGAGACGAGACCTATTTTTAAAACAAAATCATGAAAGTATCTGAATTCCAAACCCCACAAACAAGCACTATGCAGTTGAAGGATACTCTAGTTGGGTTTGAGCTCTGTAAGGATGTCAGGGATAATACAACCACCAACTCAAAAGACGGGTCAAACCCCATGTTATGTAATAACAACACAAAGAACATTGAGAGAGACTAGCACCCTGAGTACTCAAGCACTGGTGTGACCGATGACACAAAAAACAATAAGGACTACCACCCTAAGTACTCAAGCACTGGTGTGACCAACGATGCAAACAACAACAAAGTTTAGATAAAAGGAAAAGAGATGAGTGAGGTGATGAATGACCTTGAAACAACGTTGAGAACCAAAGCTTTAACCGCCATTGAATAATATACACCAATTCCATAAGGTGATGACCTGCAACTCTGTTGATGAGCAGGGCTCTAGAGTTCCACCACCCTGCAAACAACGTAGGGATTTTATAATGATATGCAAGCATGAGAGACCTGGTACGAGGAGGGGAGTGAAACCCATTGGAAACACACGACAAGGGCCAAGTGTCACAAGTAAAACCAAGACTCACAACCAACACAAAGGTGCATGATAATATCATTAATGAGGCTAATTCTTCTGTCAGGAAAATCACTTGCTATGACCAATCTGCCATGGGATGAGGTCTCCATATCCACAAAGGCAAAAGGAATGATCATAGTGACAATCCTGGGGCGTATGAAAACACAGTGAGTGAAAGTTGGATATTGGAAATTTAATAGGAGGGACCTTGGCCAGGTGATCCCCTGTACTTTGATCTAATTCACACCACGCAGTTGCCAAGCGAGGGTAAGGACAGGGCCTAGTTTGATTTTCAAGAGATTTCTTCAAGGGTTTTGGCATGGGAGGGATATGCATGTGTGTTATTAATATGCTAATTTAATTATGATATAGTTAACCGTGCCTCCGGAATATAAGTTATCTCCATTACCAAAAAGTGATCGGCAACAAAAAACCCCATCAGGGATTTTCCAAAGAGACTCATACATATTTTGAATGTGGCATTGGATGGTAAGACATATTTGGATTTGACCATAAACATTATTATGATTATGGATTCCATTTCCTACCTTATCAAGGCAAAGTACGAGCGGAATTATTCTTCTTAAATAATATTTAGTTATGAATTCCATTATGTTCTTTATCGAGAAAAAGTATGGCTGGTATTATTGTTATACAGGCCAAGGAATTTAATTTAGTTTTGGTCATTACATATTTAAACGAAGAAAAAGTAGAGAGATTCCCATTGAATTAAATTAAAATGATTCAATTGGTCGATATATTCATATTGACAACCCATTAAGATTAAATATTTCGATCCATGGATGCGGGTGACACGTTTGACACGGGTGAACAACAATTCCCATCTCACGCGGACTGCAGAAATCTCCAATGCAAATCCTCACCTACAACGGATCCAATTACCATTAACTCCTCGCACGCTCCTCGCATAAAAATATATCACGCAAATCGGGCAGGCCTTATGCCATCTGACCCTGATCATCACCTCGCCTTCACCACCATTAATGTCCATGATGCATAATCAACAATGCAACCACGCCTACCCCTATGCGTCTGCTCATCTGCTTGAGCTCCACACGTAGTACCGTGCGAAGAACATTCATTGCCTATCTGACAAACCTCATCCTCAATCCTATATATCCTCCCTCTCTTTGCTCCTTCCCTCCCTCATCTACTCTCTGCTGCATTTAGCTCTCCTCCTTCTGATATGGACACTCGCTGATTCCAATCAGTTGCGAAGTCTCACTCCTGGAGTGGAGCTGCACAGTCCCCCTCTACCTGTTACATTGCATCGTGAGCACATGTCCCCCAACCTCTATAGCTTCTCCCACCCCTTTGTTTCCCATGTCACCCCTCCCAAGTGCGCTATGGCACCCCGGATGCACCAACACACTATTTTTGGTGGCCTACGCGGGGCTCTTCTGGGCCGCTATCATCGCGACGAGGATAATTGCCTCGAATGGATTGAAGGCCATCATTCTACTCTCAAGAAACAAGCAGAATCCTCCAGGCACCTTGCGTAAAGGGGAAGTCGAGGCACGAGGAGGTCCACCTCCTCTCCCATAGCTCCCTCTTCGCAGAGCATTCTAACCCCCCACGAACAGTCCTGCGCAGGCTGATGAGGATACAGACATTTGGATTATGGATTCCAACAACGTTTGGACAAAGGTTCTTGAAGGAGTAGACCCAGAATCCCTCATCCTCTGTGCTCTTGCAAATCTACCCAAGCGTACTGCTGCTGAAGTGGAAGTTGTTGTGGAAGCGGTTGTCACGCAGGCCCCTACCTTTCCCATCGACGAGGAGACTCCCCACTGCAGTGATGATGAGGAAGAATAATCTCTACGTAGTTGTTCAGTCTTATTCTATTTTTTGTCATCTGTGCCTGCCGGACTTTACTGTTATGTTCTGCTCTTTTGCTCCTAGATGTATCAGCGCTACTGCACATGATGTAATGCTCGTTTTCAAGTTTTGTCTAGGCCAACCCCCTCCCCCATGAAAACCCAGAAACAATGTAACAAAGGCAGGGATTGGTTAAGCGCAACCTACCAACCCTGCTTGTAAAATATGTACTTTTATGTTTTCGAAATGAATAGATTAGCACAACTTACCAAATAAAAGAGATTAAATATTTCGATAAAATTCATTATTTCTAAAATTCATTGACTTAATTTTGATATATTATTTTTGAAAATTTTAAATATTATTAAAATATGATAAGAATTTAATTTTATAGTTAAAATCGAATTAGATATCAAATTCATTGAATTAATTTTGATATATTATTTTAATTTTAAAATTAATTTCACTTATAAAATTAAGTTTAGATATTAAGTAAAAACATATAATTACTTAAAAGTTAGATAAACTATAATCATAAATAATATAGTTTTCTTAAATATTATTTAGGTAAAAATTATTTTTTAAGTTTTAAAGTGAAATCTAAAATTATTTTTGATTAGATAAATTTTTTTCTTTTAAAAATTCCAAGTAAAAAAATACATTAACAATATAACTTAAAAAATAGATTAATAATTTAAAACCTAAAAACATTTAATAAAAATAGAAGTTTACATTCTTAAAAAAAATATTTTTAATAAAACAACTTTGATTGAATAATAATAAAAAATCAATTTGCAATAATTTCAATTATTCTTTAGATATAAATGTATCATTTATTAATAAATTAATAAATGATGAAAAAATAGTGATGCAGGATCACCCTGCAACCCATAATCTTTCATTATCTCATGCATATAAAATGCATCTCCAAAAACTAAGCTCCAAAACTTCCCTTTCTGGTAATCTCACACACACTAAATATGCGGAAGCATTTAAAACATATGATTCAAAACCAGAATCCAACAATCTTCACACAAAGCTTCTTTCATGAACGAAAGACTTATTCAAACAATGGTATGAAATAATACACTCCACAATCAACTTCCATGGGATTAAAACCAAGCTTCCTTGCAATCCCATCATTCACATATGGGTTTTAAACTATACCGGATTTTCTACAATCAAAAGTAAATCAAACAAATGCGCCCATGCTTTAACTCAACTTGACATTGTTTACTGCAAATATCACCAACTGAAATTTTAAGTTCGGCAAATTCACACAGTCATTTCCACACGCAAGCTCTTCAACTTATATTCACACAAACCATACTCTCATAACCCAAAATTATTACAGTTTCAATACTTGTTTTAAGATTCCATTACAGTGCTCACTATTCACCGCGTCTTAGTCATCGATTCACATGAACTCGTTTGATAAGAAAAACCAATCAAACAACCATGCATTTGTTACTTACCATTCCCCGCTGGCACTTTCAACATATGATCAAATTTACTGCATTTCCCAACACCTATCCAAACTTCTCTTTCATATATCTGGTCACTATTACAGTATTTTTCATTCAAATCAGGCTCCTGGGCGCTTACATACATTTTTCGAACACCAAGTTCCAATATACATATACGCTTTTCTCCATTCACTGCTACTGGACATAGTAATTAAAATCGGTTCTAATTGCATTCCAAATGAATAAACAGAGTTACAGGAATACAGTCCTGCGCTCTCTTACCTCCGATTTATAATTTGAGACTTTCGATTTGTCAATTAAATTCTTGCAATCGTTACATAGCGTTCCATTCAAATCGCCCTTGAACCCAGTCTTCATACTTTTCAAATCTTTAACACCTTTTGACACTGCAAATCGATTTCTAAAGCTGCTTCGTTCAGTAGATTCCTCTGCTCGATTGCAATCCTTCCTTATCTGCGACTTGAAATTCATTCCGGCATTCCATTGCACTCCATATGTAATATTTTCGACCTGCGTTCCCTTTAAAGTCAATGCTCCTACGCAATTCACAACAATTAGAATCGATCCTAATTGAATTCTAAATGAAAAAACAAAGTTTTAAAAACAACAGCCTGCGCCATTGATTAACGCTCTATGTGCCAGCAACTAAGAACGTTGCACCCACACCAGTTTCAATAGCGTGGTGCCACTATTTTAATTCGGGTTTTTATACTTGTTGAACACCCTCCAACGCACAATGCAAATGTAGACTCAATCTTAAACGCAGGTTTGTAGTTCTGCTCACCATAGAAATTGAAGTCACTAACTTCAAATTCATTTAATTCTGGCTTCATCGATCAATTTAAAACCCTGTCTTGTTGCTCAACTCTAGCACCGTTCTTTGTTTCTGCACCACCATAATATCACTTCCGCCGCAACTTCAAATACGCAATTACCTATTTACTTAGCTCGTTGTTCTTTAACTCCAACATGTTCTCGTTTGAAACTTCCAATTAATCGATTCCTCATATAAACAAAACTCTGAGTACATTCTCACATGGACTTAAACATTGCACTATCACATTATGTTTTGTCAACTTGTTTAATTGAATGTCTCATTCGATTACACATCCAGCTACACTTTCGATTAATCCAACGCTGCACCATTACCCTGTTCTATGTGTTAATAATTCAGATTCAAGTCGAAACTTATCAACCCAGATTTAAACGCTGTTTAGTAATTTTCCATCATTCGATTTCCAGATCTATATTCAACTTAATAACGCTGTCAACAACCAACTGAATTCAATCTAACAGAAACAGAGTTCTGCCAGTTCACCACGAAACCAGAATTATCTTTGGTTCTTCTTCACACAGTTCTTTAACTCATAAATTCTATCTTAAAATGTTTCTAACAGATGTATTAGACAATTCGATTTTCCAGTTACAGGAATTAACCACACAATTTCTGAATCAATCAATGCAGTTCTAAAAACATAGTCTTCATATTAACAAGGAAAATACTTACAAACTTTATCTTTGCCAGATATTCAACATTCATGGCCTTCCAATCGCCCGGAGGCTTACAAGCTTTGGCTGTCCAACCCTCAGCCTTCAATTACTCTATTCTTCCTATTCTTCAACTAATCAAGTGTATTTTCCTCACAAAAACCACTCATATTTATACATAAATAATGCATTTAATTCACTCCAAAAATCCCTCCATCTAATCCTCAACTAAATCTGTATTTTAGGTGTGGACTCAACAAAGTCCCATACATAGAATACCTACTCTCTAATTTTGTTCCTAATCTATTTCTCTCATATCCTTTTAATTAATAAAAGAATATTTACAAAATCCTCACTTATATAATTTATCTCCTATTTTATTAAAAATAACAAATTAATTAATAAAATAATAAAAATGTCACACCCCACTTTATTACATATTTACAAATGAAAAATGGCCTTGATGCTCCTGCATCAGACTCCCAATGTTGAAATTAAACATGATCGCCTGATCATGTGTTCGGACCTGTGTATGCCTGGATCCCATATCTTGTGCTGTAACTTTCCATTTGTTGCTGCTTCTGTATGTTGTTCTTCTCCAAGTTTCCACACTTTATGCTGCATTACCGCACTGGCTATGCTTTCACAATCTTTTGCTGTCTTCCTCTTGCTGCTTCTCCTTTGTTTTACTGCTGCTGGCTTCTTCCGGGATACTTTCATCATCATCCGCCTCCGCCTCATCAGTTCAATTTCTCTGTCTAATAGATTTTCTCCAGCATCTGCAATAAAACCTGTACTCACAAAACAATTGTTAGAATAAAAAACATAAGGCTTCAGTGCCCCTTCCACTGCTGCTACTGACAACATTTCAGTATGCTGCTATGAAATTCCCTTGTCCATCAGCACATCAGTATGCTGATTCTCTTTGCCCAAAGAATTCTCTGAAGAACTCTCAAGACTGTCAACCAGTCTTTCCTTCACACCATCTGTCTCCAAGATGTCTTTCTGCTCTCGTTCATTGTACTGAACTCCTTCGTCTGCTGCAATATCTCTATCATACTGTGAATTCATCAACAAGTATTCCAACAATGCAATTTCTCTGTGGCATTGTTGAAGCATATCATCATCACTTACAGTCCCTGCATTCATACATAAACTTTCAGTTTGCATATCAAAATGTTCAACAGTATCAACTGTTACTTCCCCTATCTATGCTTCAGACTGATTCTCTTCTTCAGCATCCACAAGAACTTCCTCTTGTACTGCAACAGCTTCAAGTACAAACACATCACTGCTTCCTTCTTCAGAGTACTTATCTCCTGAAAGAGACTTTTCCACACTTGTGACAGAATGCACATCCTCTTCAGTAAAACCTGTAATCACATCACAATTGTTAGCTATAAAAATACACGGTTCTACATTATCCAGCTAATCTGGATCTGCCCAATAACTCGAGAAATCATCAATTATCTCCTCCTCTGTTTCATCAATGGAAACCTCCGTTTTCAACTCAGCTGCTCTGAGTTCTTCACATCTCAACTGTACATCCATCATCTGCTCGAGCTTCTTTAGCTCTTCTGTTAACTGCATGTTTATCTGTCGATCTCTTTTCTACTGTAGCCTCTACCACTTCACTCTCTTCCTCATCAGCCAACCCTGTCTCTAGCCTTTCATATTCTCCTGCAACAATTCCATCAACAACTCCAGATGAACCGCGATCTCAGCTTTCTCTTTCTCATACTCTTCATCAGTCCACTACTTCAATATGCCATTTGCCTTGGCATCTTTCTCCCTCATTCTACTGTGGCTTCCCTCTGAACCTCTGCTTCCTCCTTTATGACTTTCAGTAGTCATTTCCTTCGCCATGAGTTCCTCACTCATGAGTTGCATCAAGCCTCTGCAACATTAACTCTCCTGCTACCACTTACCTCACCAATCCCTTTCTCCGGATCTGGTCTCTTGGTAATCACTAGTCCTCTGCTGGAACCCTTCGAGCATTCTCCACTGCTCCTTCAGGCTTCTCTCATCTGCAACTTTCAAGAACATACTTGTCCTTTTCATTCAACCTCTGTTGAATCTTCAGGTTCTGCCACTCTCTCTTAGAATCCCTTGCTGGGCTCTCTCATCACTGCTCTCTTAGAATCCATGTCAGACTCCTTCATCACTGCATTCCAGCTGTGATCTACTTCGTTCTGCTGAGATTTCTTCACTATGCCTGTAAATCAAATTCTGTAAACAGTCTTCAAACCAGAGTTAAACATCAACTACAAACTCACCTTTCAAGATCCTGTTGATCTCGCTTCCTTCCTCAACTGCACTTGCATACCTGTGCTGCAATCTTCATTATCTTCAAAATCTGTCATTCGTTTATCACATGCAATTAACTCAATTCAATTTAAAACTTAAACCTTCACACAGAGCTATTCCAGCTTTGATACCAAAAATGATGCAGGATCACCCTACAACCCAGAATCTTTCATTATCTCATGCATATAAAATGCATCTCCAAAAACTAAGCTCCAAAACTTCCCTTTCTGGTAATCTCACACACACTAAATATGCGGAAGCATTTAAAACATATGATTCAAAACCAGAATCCAACAATCTTCACACAAATCTTCTTTCATGAACGAAAGACTTATTCAAACAATGGTATGAAATAATACACTCCACAATCAACTTCCATGGGATTAAAACCAAGCTTCCTTGCAATCCCATCATTCACATATGGGTTTTAAACTATACCGGATTTTCTACAATCAAAATTCAATCAAACAAATGCGCCCACGCTTTAATTCAACTTGACATTGTTTACTGCAAATATCACCAACTGAAATTTTAAGTCCGGCAAATTCACACAGTCATTTCCACACGCAAGCTCTTCAACTTATATTCACACAAACCATACTCTCATAACCCAAAATTATTACGGTTTCAATACTTGTTTTAAGATTCCATTACAGTGCTCACTATTCACCGCGTCTTAGTCATCGATTCACATGAACTGGTTTGATAAAAAAAACCAATCAAACAACCATGCATTTGTTACTTACCATTCCCCGCTGGCACTTTCAACATATGATCAAATTTACTGCATTGCCCAACGCCTATCCAAACTTCTCTTTCATATATCTGGTCACTATTACAGTATTCTGCATTCAAATCAGGCTCCTGGGCGCTTACATACATTTTTCGAACACCAAGTTCCAATATACATATACGCTTTTCTCCATTCACTGCTACTGGACACAGTAATTAAAATCGGTTCTAATTGCATTCCAAATGAATAAACAGAGTTACAGGAATACAATCCCGCGCTCTCTTACCTCCGATTTATAATTTGAGACTTTCGATTTGTCAATTAAATTCTTGCAATCGTTACATAGCGTTCCATTCAAATCGCCCTTGAACCCAGTCTTCATACTTTTCAAATCTTTAACACCTTTTGACACTGCAAATCGATTTCTAAAGCTGCTTCGTTCAGTAGATTCCTCTACTCGATTGCAATCCTTCCTTATCTGCGACTTGAAATTCATTCCGGCATTCCACTGCACTCCATATGTAATATTTTCGACCTGCGTTCCCTTTAAAGTCAATGCTCCTACGCAATTCACAACAATTAGAATCGATCCTAATTGAATTCCAAATGAAAAAACAAAGTTTTAAAAACAATAGCCTGCGCCATTGATTAACGCTCTATGTGCCAGCAACTAAGAACGTTGCAGCCACACCAGTTTCAATAGCGTGGTGCCACTGTTTTAATGCGGGTTTTTATACTTGTTGAACGCCCTCCAACGCACAGTGCAAATGTAGACTCAATCTTAAACGCAGGTTTGTAGTTCTGCTCACCATAGAAATTGAATTCACTAACTTCAAATTCATTTAATTCTGGCTTCATCGATCAATTTAAAACCCTGTCTTGTTGCTCAACTCCAGCACCGTTCTTTGTTTCTGCACCACCATAATATCACTTCCGCCGCAACTTCAAATACGCAATTACCTATTTACTTAGCCCGCTGTTCTTTAACTCCAACATGTTCTCGTTTGAAACTTCCAATTAATCGATTCCTCATATAAACAAAACTCTGAGTACATTCTCACATGGACTTAAACATTGCGCTGTCACATTATGTTTTGTCAACTTGTTTAATTGAATGTCTCATTCGATTACACATCCAGCTACACTTTCGATTAATCCAGCGCTGCACCATTACCCTGTTCTATGTGTTAATAATTCAGATTCAAGCCGAAACTTATCAACCCAGATTTAAACGCTGTTTAGTAATTTTCCATCATTCAATTTCCAGATCTATATTCAACTTAATAACGCTGTCAACAACCAACTGAATTCAATCTAACAGAAACAGAGTTCTGCTAGTTCACCACGAAACCAGAATTATCTTTGGTTCTTCTTCACACAGTTCTTTAACTCATAAATTCTATCTTAAAATGTTTCTAACAGATGTATTAGACAATTCAATTTTCCAGTTACAGGAATTAACCACACAATTTCTGAATCAATCAATGCAGTTCTAAAAACATAGTCTTCATATTAACAAGGAAAATACTTACAAACTTTATCTTTGCCAGATATTCAACATTCATGGCCTTCCAATCGCCCGGAGGCTTACAAGCTTTGGTTGTCCAACCCTCAGCCTTTAATTACTCTATTCTTCCTATTCTTCAACTAATCAAGTGTATTTTCCTCACAAAAACCACTCATATTTATACATAAATAATGCATTTAATTCACTCCAAAAATCCCTCCACCTAATCCTCAACTAAATCTATATTTTAGGCGTGGACTCAACAAAGTCCCATACATAGAATACCTACTCTCTAATTTTGCTCCTAATCTATTTCTCTCATATCCTTTTAATTAATTAAAGAATATTTACAAAATCCTCACTTATATAATTTATCTCCTATTTTATTAAAAATAACAAATTAATTAATAAAATAATAAAAATGTCACACCCCACTTTATTACATATTTACAAATGAAAAATGGCCTTGATGCTCCTACAAAATAGATGCTCTTTTCAATTATAACAAAATAGAAAAGAAAAAAATTATATTATATTATTTTTCAAACTATTTATTTACAATTAATTTATGAATTTTCTATAATTTATCTTACTTAAAAGTTAGATAAACTATAATCATAAATAATATATTTTTCTTAAATACTATTTAGGTTAAAGTTCATTTTTAAGTTTTTGAGTGGAATCTAAAATTATTTTTGATTTGATGACATTTTTTCTTTATAAAAGTCAAAAAAATCGAAGTAAAAATATACATTAACAATATAACTTAAAAAATAGGTTAATAATTTAAAACCTAAAAACATTTAATAAGAATAGAAATTTACATCCTTTAGAAACATTTTTAATAAAACAATTTTGATTGAATAATAATAATCAATTAATTTACATTTATTTCAATTAGTTTATAGATATAAATGTATCATTTACTTATAAATTAACAAGTCATAAATATCAACATTATGATGAAAAAATAGATGCTCTTTTCTATTATAATAAAATAGAAAAGAAAAAAATCATATTATTTTATTTTATACATTTTTTTTTTTCAAATCATTTATTTAAAATTAATTTATGAATTTCTTATAGTTTATATTACTTAAAAGTTAAATAAACTATAATCATAAATAATATAGTTTTAGGTTAAAATTATTTTTTAAGTTTTTGAATGAAATCTAAAATTATTTTTGATTAGACAATTTTTTTTTCTTTCTAAACGTCACAAAATTTAGTAAAAAAATACATTAACAATATAACTTAAAAATAGATTAATAATTTAAAACCCAAAAACATTTTATAAGAATAGAAATTTACATCCTTAAGAAACATTTTTAATGAAACATTTTTGATTGAGTAATAATAATAAATCAATCTTTCTAGTATAACAAAATAGAAAAGAAAAAAATCATATTATTTTATTTTATACATTATTTTTTTTCAAACTATTTATTTAAAATTAATTTATGAATTTTCTATACTTTATCTTACTTAAAAGTTAGATAAACAATAATCATAAATAATATAGTTTTCTTGAATATTATTTAGGTTAAAATTATTTTTGAAATTTTTGAGTAGAATCTAAAATTATTTTTTATTAGATAATTTTTTTTCTTTTTAAACGTCAAACAATCTAAGTAAAAAAATACATTAACAATATAACTCAAAAAATAGATTAATAATTTAAAACCCAAAAACATTTAATAAGAATAGAAGTTTACATCTTTAAAAAAACATTTTTAATAAAACAATTTTGATTGAATAGTAATAATAAATCAATTTAAATTTATTAAAATTATTTTATAGATATAAATGTATCATTTATTTATATATTAATAAATCATAAATATTGAAAAATAGATGTTCCTTTTTATTATAAGAAAATAGAAAAGAAAAAAAAACATATTATTTTATTTTATATATTATTTTTTTTCAAATTATTTATTTAAAATCAATCTATGAATTTTGTATAGTTTATCTTACTTAAAATAATATAGTTTTCTTGAATATTATTTAGATTAAAATTATTTTTTAAAATTTTGAGTGGAATCTAAAATTACTTTTTTATTAGATAATTTTTTCTTTTCTTTTTAAATTTAAAAAAATCTAAGTAAAAAAATACATTAACAATATGATTTAAAAAATAAATTAATAATTTAAAATCCAAAAACATTTAATAAGAATAGAAATTTACATTCATAAGAAACATTTTTAATAAAACAATTTTGATTGAATAATAACAATAAATCAATTTACATTTATTTCAATTATTTTATAGATATAAATGTATAGTTTATTTAAATTAATACATCATAAATATCAATATTATGATGAAAAAATAGATGCTTTTTCTATTATAACAAAATAGAAAAAAAAAAAAAAATCATATTATTTTATTTTATACATGATTTTTTTTCAAACTATTTATTTATAATTAGTTTATGAATTTTCTATAGTTTATCTTACTGAAAAAGTAATATAAACTATAATCATAAATAATATAGTTTTCTTGAATATTATTTAGGTTAAAATTATTTTTTAAGTTTTTGAGTGGATCTAAAATTATTTTTTTCAGTTTTTGAGTGGAATTTAATTTTTTTTTTTTTTTTTCTTTCTAAACGTCAAAAAACTAAGTAAAAATATACATTGACAATATAACTTTAAAAAATAGATTAATAATTAAAAACCCAAAAACATTAATAAAAATAGAAGTTTACATCCTTCGAAACATTTTTAATAAAACAATTTTGATTGAATAATAATAATTATAGTGAGCTCGGGAGGCTTCTTTCCAAGCTTTTTGAGCATAGGAATAAAATCTTAAATCAAACTAAATAACTCTTTTCTTTAAGTCCGATAGACCAAAGATTGGTCTCAGTGGACGTTAACCACCATCATCATCATCAATAATAAATCAATTTAAATTTATTTTAATTATTTTATAGATATAAATGTATCATTTACTTATAAATTAATAAGTCATAAATATCATCATTATGACGAAAAATAGATGTTCTTTTCTATCATAACAAAATAGAAAAGAAAAAAATCATATTATTTTATTTTATACATTTTTTTTTCAAAGCATTTATTTAAAATTAATTTATGAATTTCTTATAGTTTATATTAATTAAAAGTTAGACAACTATAATAATAAATAATAAATAATATAGTTTTTTGAATATTATTTAGGTTAAAATTACTTTTTAAGTTTTGAGTGGAATCTAAAATTATTTTTTATTAGATAAATTATTTTTCTTTCTAAATGGCAAAAAAATTGAAGTGAAAAAATACATTAACAATATAACTTAAAAAATAGATTAATAATTAAAAACCAAAAAATATTTAATAAGAATAGAAGTTTACATCCTAAAAAAATATTTTTAATAAAACATTTTTGTTTAAAGAATAATAATAAATCAATATACATTTATTTAGATATTTTATAGATACAAATGTATCACTTATTTAGATGTTCTTTTCTATTATAACAAAATAGAAAAGAAAAAAAATCATATTATTTTATTTTATTAATTTTTTTTTTCAAACTATTTATTTAAAATTAATTTATGATTTTTTTTTTTTAAATTCAAAATATTATTTCTTTAAAATCAAGTTAAACATTTATATTATTATTTTGTCTAAAAATTGTTACATTATCAAATTAAACATTAAATTAATATCTAAGAAATTAAGATTTTCTTTTGTGTGACTTTCTCTTCGTAATTATTTCACTACTAAAATATATTATATAATTGGATTGAGCAAAATAACTTTCATGATAAAAACACAATTGCAAATTATTTTTTCTTGATATTTTTATTTATTTTATCATTACTTTGTGTAGAAATTGTTATAATATATAAATAATAATAATAAGTTAAAAGTTAATTTTTTATTTTATTTTATCATTACTTTGTGTAGATATTGTTATAATATATAAATAATAATAATTTAAAGTTAACTTTAAGGTCACATTAGATATCAAATTAATGTTTAAAACTGCTTTATTTGTAATTCTCTTGTAATAGACTACTAAAATCTATTATATGATTGGAATGAGTTAAATGATTTTATAACAAAAACACAATTATATATATAGGTTTTTTTTTGAAATATTGATATTTGGGCAAATTAACATCCGTGCAGTCTAATTAATTAATTATTTTTTAAAGAATTTATACAAATTTTTTGTGATATTATGATGTTCAATTAATTAAAACGTATTTTTAAATACATAAATAAATTAAATATAAATTTTTTTAAAACACTAAAATTATGTATATTACAAAGTTTAAGTTCATTAAAAAAAAAGTTTGGAAGCACTAAAATAAAATAAGAAGTTGTCTAAAGTTTGGAAGCACTAAAAAATCGCTGGAATCTGGTCAACTAAAACTCGAAAAATCATGTGTTTGGAGTGTTTAGAATCCATTTTTGATGCTGGAAATGGATTCAGTAGTATCAAAAACCCTTAGGGCACTCAAAATATTAAAGTTTAACAACTGTAAACAAGATTCTCGGCAAATCTTTGCCAGATTTTCTGAAAAACATTGCCGGATTCTGGGTGAAAACGCGAGATTTTTAGACTACACGATAAAATAATGCAGATAGTTAAGTTTTAACTCTTTCCAAGAAATATGTCAAATTTCAGCTAAAATCTCACTAAACATGTAAAAAAGCCTCGTAATAATTTTTTCCCTGAAAACAGAGACAAAGTCAAAAACAGTCAACAACATTGAATGATTAGACTATGGTATTAAAATTTATTTGACAACTTCAAGTGACTAATGAGACCTTTAATTTGATGCTTTCAGTGATGCCTCATATCCAGGATGGATATGTATGTACGGTTGCAATCATACACAGCTTTTGGCGTGGCCCCGGAACCTTTAACAAAGCTAGAAATTTTTTACTCCATACATCTTTGGAATCCATGTGACTGCCTGCTATGGAGCTTCAAGTACCGAGATGTTTTCTGCCCGAGATGGATGCTTTCCAATTTGGCATCAAGGTAACCCAATAATAAACAAAGATCCCCACTCATTTCACGTCCTCTGTAAATTCAAGTCGTCGCGGGTATTCAACATTTCAAAATAGGGGAAAGAGTTTCAAAACTAATCAGCCTTTAATAATGTGACAATATTTTCCCGAAAAGCACAACCCCCAATTTTCAAAAAACAGCCGTATCGATTATTGGATGGAAAATTAGGGATAGAATTTACAAATTGCTAGTAGCTTGTAGCTTGTTAAATATAGTTAAAAAATTTATAAAATCCATACCATTTGTCTTTAAAATTTTGAAAACCATCGAAACAGACAAATTTGACATATAAATCTGTTTTGAAATTCGAACCTGATCACGAATTGACCAGCCATGCCATTTTGAAGTGAAGATCATATCGAAATTAAGTGCAGTGAACAGTCAAAGAAAGTTTAGCGTAGATGTGACCATATTTTCGGTCTAGTGCAATTAAATCGCGAGCCCAAAAAGGGGCACGCAGAGACTTTTTCTGGAATCCGGTGACCTGTGTGCACTGTTCCCCATATAAAGGATTGGTAGGTCACATGGGCTACTTTTTGCCTTGAAAACACTGACCCACTGTGTCTCTCCAGTCGTTAAGTTTCGACAAATACAGAAATCCACAGAAATCCCTGTTTGTCTCAAGTTTGGTCCTATGTGTTTAGAGGTCCGTTGCATAGTGATGCTATATCTAATCCATCTTGATAACCGCTATAGCATACATTTTATTGTTAAGCAAATCTGGGAATGATTTGGATGTATATGCTGACAGTTACAGAACAATTCAGTGGTGGGGGATAAAAACTGTTTTATTGACTGTTCAAGTTTGTTTGAACTTTATACAATTTTCGTGACAAGTTTGTTTGAAATATTTTTTTTGATATTTGACTTGGAGTACGTGAGGTCTGACTATTATATATTTTGGAGTTTTTGGTTAGCAGGGAACAATTTTTTTCAAAAACATCAAAATATATAACAAGAACTTTACACAATTTTGATGACAACTTCTTACAATTAAATCTGACATACATTCAAATTAAGGTTGTTTTTTTTTTTTTTTTTTTTTTAAATGTTTTTGTGATTGCATATATGACTTTTGTCTGACTATTATAGATTTTGAAGATTTTAACGGTTATTATATATTTTGGAGTTTTTGGTCAGAGACAGCAAATTATTCAAAAACTCCAAAACATATAATGGGTAAACATATAAACTACATTTTATTGTTAAATAATTGGGAAAGATTTAGATGTCTTTGCTGACACAGTTACAAAAGTAAAGTTAGCTGTGGGGATAAAAATTGTCTTATTGATTGTTCAAGTTAGTAATAAACTTTACACAATTATGGTAACATTCTCTTATAATGAAACAGTTTCCAAAAAGTTGCACTAAACACAACTTGTTAAACAAATAGTTCTTACATTTAACAGCTTAAAATTAACATAAGCTCAAACTACAATTTTGGTGACAACTTCTTACCATTAAATAAATAATTTTTCCATTTAACATCATAAATTAAGCTCAAACTTTTTAAATTTTGTTTTTTTTCCTATAATTTAAGATGATTTTTGTTTTTTTTCACCAATTCTCAGAAATTAATGACCGAAAAGTATTCACATAATTAAATTGAACTCATGGCTTTTAATAGCAAAAAATATTGTAACAACAAGATCTCTAACCCCTAAGATCAAACTAATTTTATTGGAACATAAATTTAATTTTTTTCAAGTAAATTGTTTAATCAAATTTCTAATCACAATTTTGATAACAACTTCTTACTATTAAATTATTAATTTTCCATTCACCATCCAACTTTAAAAATACATATATAGCTGTTTTCATTATGAAAAACACATTTTTAAATACATATGTAGCTGTTTTCATTAAAAAAAAAAAAAATCTAGAATCATTAAAATTTATTTAAATTAAGTATAATGAAAAATGAAGTATTATGTTTTCAGTATGGAAAAAACATTCAGAACCATGAAAAGTTATTTAAATTAAGTATCCATAAACATAATGGAATTAAAATGGAATAAGTTACTGTTATATAATTAAAAGTTCATGAAAACTAAATAGAGCCTAAGCCTAGATCCACTGGTTTTTTTTGGATAAAAATAAATACCTTGCAATATTCATAATCCAATTTTCAACTGAATTATTTAAATCTATTCAATTGACATTTAATGTGCAGTGAATTCTACACTGTACAGTTAGCCTATGTTGAGCATGGGAGGGCAACAACGAAAGGAAAAATGGTCACTAGTGTTGAAACGTTAACGGATAAAACATGTGCGGGCATAATAGTGTAACTTGGTTAAAGAAATGTCTGGTCTGCCATCCTCTTGTTCAATTCCCTCGGAACATGCAATGCATTGATTACTGTCCAATAGAAAATCCCCACACCAAATAAACAACTGTGACCTTGTCAACTTTTTGTGCAGCTACTCAGAGCCCATTTGCTTGAGAGGTGTGCGATGGATACAATATTCAATGCGTCCGAATGAGGATAATCGTTCATAAAGCTGTATAACTCTTTAATATTTAGATGAAATGTACCTGCATTAGTGATAACTTGCTGAGCAGACACAGAGATCCCAGCACGCCTGGCACTGCTTCAGACTGTTAAGCAGAATCTGCAAAAGTGGTAGCAAGGAAGGAGTCTTCTGGTTAGACCAAAGTTTGACTTGGAAGTTCAAAGAGAGTATAGTAACCTTGTTAGCTATTATGGCTGTGCAGCAAACGTTGTGAAGTTTTCTGTTACAACAAGTACCAGTCGGGTCTGTATTTTGAGCATTATTGAAATTGACAGGGTGAATAGTCTTTAACTGTTTATGCTTGTTTTCTTGTGTTTATTTCTTAACGAATTTTTTTTCTACAGAGATCTACAGAGAAATATATTTTTGAGGCGGATGTTGCAGGAAAGAAATATTAATGCACTAGTATGGGGAAGAAAGGGGGGTCATGGTTCACAGCGGTGAAAAGGGCTTTTAGATCACATGCCAAGGATTCTGAATCCAGTGATTCAAAGAAATCTAATTTTTCCTCCAAAGTTAAAGGCGAAGAATCTGATGCAGGCAAAGAAGAAAAGGTAGGTACTGAGAGCTTTTGCTCCTGCCTTGAGAGACCTGGTTTCATTTCCGGGCTCTCATGCTTTGAAGAAAATAATACATTGACTGCTAATGATCTTTTTGTGTCCAGAAAAAAAAAGGCCCGAAAGAGAAGCGTAAATGGGCTTTTGGGAAATCTTCACACCAGGACCGCCATGAAAAGGTAGCTTCAGATGTTGATGGTTTTCATCCAAAGGAAAAGACTACCAGTAGCCAAGATGAGGTCGCGCCAGTAACTGAAAAGGTTGAGAAACATGCCATTGCTGTGGCTGTCGCGACCGCAGCCGTTGCAGAAGCTGCAGTTGCATCTGCTCAAGCTGCTGCCCAAGTTGTTCGTCTGACCCGCCCTTCGAACCAGCGGGAAGTAAATCCAAGAGAACTTTGGGCGGCGACCAAGATACAGACAGCGTTCAGAGGATATCTGGTTAGGAAATTTCAGTGGTTGAATTTTCATTTCGAAAAATGAATACTTGCTTCCATTTCTGAAGCGCAAAATTATTTCCTCAGTAAAAGTCTTCAAGGAGTTTTACAAGATTATCGCCAAACTCTTAATTAACATATTGGTTAATTTCAAGAATGTTTAAAGATTCATCCAGATTTATAAATATGGTTTAATTTTTTAATGTAACTGGTTTTTTTTGTGCTTCATATTGGTTTTGAATAGGCTTCTTTGGAATCTTTGAACTCTTCTTGGGTCTGGAATGGATTTTGAATATTGTAATTAACATGTTGGTTAATTTCAAGAATGTTTAAAGATTCATCCAGATTCATAAGTATGGTTTAAATTTTCGTGTACCTGGTTTTTGTTGGGCTTCATATTGGTTCTAAATAGTATTTTTTTGGAATCTTTGAGTTCTTCTTGGGTATGTAATGGATTTTGAATATTGTATTTGATTTCATTTTGTTCAGGCCAGGCGAGCTTTGCGAGCATTGAAGGGGCTTGTGAGGTTGCAGGCGTTGGTAAGAGGATACAATGTGAGAAAGCAAACGAATACCACATTACGTTGCATGCAGGCGCTTGTCAGAGTTCAGGCGCGCGTGCGGGATCGTCGGCTTCGTCTGGCTGAAGAAACTCATCAATCTGCCCAACGCCCACCTGCTGAAAAACGATATCAGGAGGCCCTTGAAATAAGATCTATGGCAAGTGAAAATCAGTTTAAATTTCTCCTGAATCACTTCAATATTTAGATTTCTGAGCTGCAGTATACATGGTTTGTATATTTTATATGCGGTCTGCTGTTATTTTTCGTTAAACTATGTCATCTTAATGTATGCTGTAGTCTCATTCGAGAAATGATTTGCAAGAAGATTGGGATGAGAGTGCGAGGACTGTGGAAGAAATTCAAGCAAAAGCTCAAATCAAGCATGAAGCTGCAGTAAAACGAGAAAGAGCCTTGGCCTATGCATTTTCTCACCAGGTATGCATGGAACGGTTGGCAGGGAACATTACATTTCCTTTTCCATTACATTTATCTCAAATTTAAGTTGACGCATCCCATGAAAATAACATTGCTGGATACGGGCTTTATGTGCAACCTACCATATTAATTACATGAAAGCTCCCCTAATTCAACTGCATATATTTCAAAATACAAACTAAATGGTACTTCCTCGATTTTATTACTCTCAATAATTCTGTACTCTTGTCTTCTCATTTTCTTTATTTCTCGAAAGTGGTTGTTCAAAACTTTTAAACTCCGGTCCAGAATGGAATAATATAATCTGTACAGCACAAGGGACCAGAATTTAATTTGATGACATTGCTACTCAAACAAAGGGAAGGTACGGCATATACTTTAGAACGCTGTAGTCTATCTGTTATACTTTTTGAAGTCTTTTGGGCATATTCATATTTTACGGTGGAATTTGTCCTGTTATACTTTTTGAAGCTTTTCTGGGCATATTTTATTGTGGAATTTGTCCACAATCTGGTAAGAACTTTTGGAATTACAAATTAACTATTGAATTCTCTACAATTAGAACTTTTGGAATTACAAATTAACTATTGAATTCTCTACAATTAGTGGACTGCCCTAGAGATTTTTTAGGGTGATAAATCTATATATGCAGTCAAAAACACATTTTAAGCAAAGTCAAAAATATATTTTAAACAACAAAAGATCACTATTTTAAATCTATATATGCAGTTAAAAACACATTTTAAACACATTCAAAAGCACATTTTAAATAATGGAATTCTGACCAAGAACTCCAAAATTTATACTCGTTAGATAATGCTGAAAGATTCAAACTGTAGTTGGATATGCAAAGAGCATGTCAGATCTTGTTGGTCTCCTGAAGGATTTTGGACAGATGAATGTGCTAATAGCATTTAAGATACTGTTCGGCTCTGAAAGCATGTTGGACTGTAGTAGTATCCATTGTAAAAAACCTCGGTAAAATGTTTTCAGCCATGGTTGTAACTGGACAGACTTGAGAGAAAGCATGCATTGTAGCCCAGTCTTCGTTTCTAGAACTTGTTATGTTTATAGCCTAGGGCAGGAAAATAAGGCAGCTAGATATTGCCAAAGCCATCTTTATTGGTAATTTCTGAGATGTCAAGAGGTTACAAATTATTGAAGTGCAGAAAGTTATTATTCAGGACCATATATATGCCATCTTTCATGGGATTGCACATGTTCAAGTAAAATGAAGAGTTCGAGGTATTAATTCAACAACTTCAACTACATACCTATGGAATTTGTCCGGGGGTGGGAATTAGATCAAGAAGTATCCTGCAAATTGAAAAACAAAAGAAGGAACCTTATGTGAACAAGTTTCACTGCAACTTTGATGGTGAACAATAAGAATTAGAGAATTTCTGTTAGGGATCCTGAAATTATTTAGTCTTCATAAGCTGTGACGGTTTATCAACTGGAGCTAGAAAACTTCTCTTAGGGCTCTTATCAAATTACTAGTCTTCAAAACTTACAGTTTAACAATTGGAGCCAGAAAAAGGGCAACTTGCCAGAAATATTATTTTTTCTCAAGCATTAAAGTGAAAAGAGGTTTTAGATTTTAAAATGCATCACTAATAAGTAACAGCATAGAGATCAACAATAATTAGCGAACCTCTCTTAGGGCAACTCAATTTATTCTTCGGCCTTCACACACTCGATATTATTGTTCTTAAACATACACTTAATATTATTGCTCTTAAAAGGAAGCTTGCCAGAAACATTTAAGTTTTTCCCCGCATTAATGTGGAAGCAGGTGTTATATTTGAAGTATGCATCACTCATGGTGGTCAAGTACAGGTAATCATGTATTCAAACAGACAAAAGAGAGTTGTTCAAATAACTCTTAAAAACCTAAAATTTATTAAACACCTAAGTCCAAAGCGGATAAAGTATCCAATGTTAAATGATATAAAGTAGTTTAAAAGATCTAGGGTTAAAATGTATGTTTTCAAATTTCTTTTTACTCTATTCTTTTAATGGAATATAAATGTGCATTTTCACTTTTTTCATCACAGCATGAAAGCTAGAGACTCTGTTTGTTAGGTAAACATTTCTATGGCTAAGCTGTAAGGGGCAAATATTAATTACAGTGCACTAAGTTAATAATTGACTTAATGTTTTTACATTCTGTCCATAAAATATTACCTTTACCTTATTCTCATCCAACAGACAAAATGTAAACGCTATACAGTTATTCTCATCCAACAAGACAAAATGTAAACGTCATACAGCCTAATAAGTGCGTTGATCTTCACACCTAACACAATGAGCCTAATAAGTGCATTGATCTTTACACCTAACACAATGGTTTGCATTTGCAGTGTGAAATTAACTTCTTCTTTACCTATACCTATTTGTGAAAATGTTTGAACTTGCCTGCATGGTTTTTGAATTATGTAGCCTTTTACACTTCATTGAGTTACATTCTTTACCCTTCATTCAAAATACGTAGGCTTTGGCAGGTCAAGTTGCATACATTTTATTTGTTTTGTAAAGAAAATCCATTCCATGTAGCGACATCAGTTTTGTGTTGATCAAGTCTCATGCTTTGCAGCCTAAGGACCTGAAACTAAGCCTGTGCAATGTTGATGGTGCCCAAACTCTCTGGAGCTCTCTTGATTCAGAACCCTAGTTTATGAAAATTCAATTGAAAAATGTTAATCTAGTTCCTAATTTCTTCTTCTGGTTTTTGTTTTATAGCTGTGGAGGTCTGGGACAAAGCCAGGAGCATCGACATTCTTAGAAGGTGATTCTGACAAAGCCCATTGGGGTTGGAGTTGGCTAGAGCGCTGGATGGCTGCAAGGCCATGGGAGAGCAGAACTGTGGAAAAAGACTGCAGAAGTGCAGATGAAATGGCAGTGAAAACTGTAGAGGTCGATATGGCAAGATCAAATTCAACTACAAACAACAGATCACGCTACCATTCACAGCCCCCACCAAATAGCTTCTTGGCTTCCCCTGGTCGAAAATCCCATCATTACCAGTCTCCCATAACGCCATCACCAGCTGCAAGATCTGCAACACATGTTCGTTCAGCAAGTCCCAGATCATGTGGCGGGCGAAAATCAAATTACAACGAAGAAATTCATACTCCTGCCAGCTTATCCAGCGGCCCAAGACTTGGTTCAAGGCGTACTACTGTTCTAGATTATTCCTCTGTACATGATGATGATAGCTATGCATATTCACCTGCTGTTCCTAACTACATGACTGCCACTGAATCTGCAAGAGCCAAAATTCGTTCACAGAGTGCACCTAGGCAGCGGCCTGGAACTCCTGAAAAGGAACGCTCGAGTTCTGTAAAGAAAAGACTCTCATTTCCTGCTGTTGCTGCAGATGCCAGTTCAATGGCTAGCTCTGCTGTGGCCCGCAAGAGCCCAAGTCTGAGGAGCCCAAGCCTGAAGAGCATGCCTGGTCCTATAAGAATAGAGAGATCAAACTTTTCAGCCTCTGAAAGCAACAATGGAGAAGAAACAACCCCTTCATCTATTGGGGATCTAAGAAAATGGCTGAGATGATTGCTACAGCCAATATGTTTAATCTACTTGTCATCATTAGGGCAGGGTTTGTATTAGCATAAAGTTGTCAAAAGTCCTACTAGCTCAGTTCATTGAGATTCTTTGTATTGCATGAAATTTTCCAGGTTACCAGATTCAGTGTTGTTTGCTTGTGTTTCAGACACTAATTTGATCTTGGGCCAATGGCCAATATATATGTTGTTGTATCGTCTACTGGATTAACATAATTATTAGCACAAAGTTGTGTAAGTTCTCACTCTTTACCGGATGTATTTCCAAGTTTCCAGTTTAACCATAGAATTTTATTATTAATATCACGAGTTTACTTGCATGTGATATTGTGAACTATTTTAATGTACATTTTGTACGGTTTCGTTCATGCAAAGTTTGAATTCATGTGAGCAATTTTTGTTTTCAAGGCTATATATTTCTTCAACTGCAAACTGTTATTAAGCAATTTTTCTAAATTTTCTTATTTTGCAGTATAAAGGCAATAAGTAAAGCTCTAAAGATTTCAGCGAACTCAGTTTGTAATTTTAATGGGGCTTATTTCAGCAAAACTCAATTTGTAATTTTAATTTCAAGCCAAGCGCTTACTCTTTCAATATGGAAGCATGGGTACATTTGGGACATGCTTAGCTTCTGTGTCTCTGTGGTATGGAAACCATGCTTAGCTTCTGTGTCTCTGTGGTATGGAAACCATGCTTATGTGCCACTGATATATTTCCATCTATACATGCCTACATTAATAATAAACGCTGAATGTCGGAGTAATTTAAACAGATTGATGAAAAATGCTAGATTTATAAAAAATGCTTATTGTTTAAAAAAAACTAACTAGATTGAAATTGTATTCCATCAATTAGAAATCAAAATCGTTCCCTGACAGATTTTTTTCGTTGGTTTTGCCAAAAACCCCATCAGAATTGGAAAAATTGCAGTTTTAGATTGTTGAAAAATTGCAGTTTTAAATTGTTGAGTTGCATAATGTTAGTTTCTTAAAATTTTTCCAAGACTGTTTATTGGGTCTTGGATAGACTGTGATAGAGTGCTCTGTTAAAGCACTCTTTGATGTGAAGTTAACACTCTTCATGATTTTTTGATGTGAATTTTATACTTTTAGATGTGAAGTGACTGGTTCAATTCCCCGTCCCAATCTAGATGATATATTGAATATGATAAAGATGAATGCAATTTAAATAACAAAATATTAATCTCTTTCAAAAGAAATTTTGACTAAAAAGAACTCTTTATTCCCTTAATTTAACAAAATTTCATTTGTTTAGTTTTTTTTTAAATTGACAAACTTTTTTTTATTAAAAATTAAGTTATTCCCTTAATTTAACAAAATTTCATTTGTTTAGTTTTTTTTTAAATTGACAAACTTTTTTTTATTAAAAATTAAGGATGTGAATTGAGTGTATCTTTAATAATTTTAGAAGAATAATGGTTAACCACTCCAACTAGACTCAGTTCTCACATATAATATTGATTATCTTCCACATCGGCTAAATAGATATTGGATTGATAATTTTTTTTGGTAATGTTTAAACATTTTTTCATGAAGTTTTTCTACTTTTCCAACAGAACTTATAAAGTTCATCATATTTAAGGACTTTTCAATTTAGGGGTTGGCTCCAGTGGGCTCAATTTGGTTCATTATATTTAACAAAGTTTAATTTACAATAAAAGGGCTATCCATATAAATATGAATAAAGGCAGAGTGTAATGAAGTGATCTTTTTCTCTGAAAAACAATGGAAAATGTAGCACGATTTGGAAAAAATTCAGCTGAAACTCTAGGTTAGAGTTGTCAAGCTTAGGATTTTGGGTGGGTGCTTCAGGGGTGTTTAAGTCACAATAACTAAAAAAAGGTTACCCATATGAATATGAATAGAGATTTAGTGTAATGAAGTGATCTTGTACAATGGAAATTCTAGCATGATTTTGAGAAAATTCAGGGAAAATTTGGGTTACAGTTGTCAAGCTTCAGGATTTTGAGTGTTCCCAAGGGTTTTTGATTTTTGAGTGCTTCAAGGATTTTTGATGGTGTTGAATCCATTTCCATTATATAAAAATCTAGGCTACAATTGTCAAGCTTCAGGATGTTAGATGCCTAGGGGTTTTTTGGGTGCTGTAGGAGTTTTTGATGGCGTTAAATTTATTTCCGTGATAAAAAAAAATCGTTGAAACACCACTACCCTCAGAAATTTTGAAAAAAATAACTAAATTCCAAAGAAATTATCACCTTCATAAACAATACGTATAAATAGATACTTTCATATTATAATTATAATACCTATAAAAATTGACCCATACCAATAAAATTGACAAGGTTAAGCAATATTTAGAGAAATACCATGTCCATTTTGCAAGTGTGATCCCCAAATTTCAAAAACCAACTGATAAAAACTAACACTTTCCCTTTTGTTTATGAAAATCACATCGCCCTTTGGCTCGGAGATATCGAAAGCCACGTTTCATGTTCCCTCACCGTAGATATGACTGTGTCCTTGTCCTCTTACGTTATCTTCTCACAGTAGCTAAGCTTTCCGAGAGTAGCTAAACAGGGGTATAATGCCAAGAAGTGATCATAACAGAATCATATTCTTCCCGTAACAGTGGTCATATGGTGACAGTATCAGGATCTTATTCCTTTGTCAAGTTACATCAACGTACGTACAAAGTACTGCTCGCTGAAAACAACACGTTAGGAGTCACATGGGTGAGCTGCCGAGCCAACGGTGAACTCTGGGTTCGAGTGCCCCTCTTATCCTCTGGACAAGTGGAGTGGAGGGCCCTTGCAGCTGATTCAAACTTAGTGGAAACCAACGGATACACTTTCCACCTATGGTAATTGCTGTCACTCATCACTGATCGTTTTTTGCTTTTTTCAGTACTGACATACTCTGACATCCTCAGCCATTGCTGCATCACACAGTCCTCTTTCCTTGTGGGTGTTTGTGAAATATAGATAAAAAAACCAATAGATTGTAGGAGTGAGGGAATGTTTGTGGGAACAATCCAAGACCTCAGTCAGCCAAAACCATTTAGCAACCACGGTCTCTCTCTATGTTTACAGTGTTTTTCAAAGTCCTTGAGAACACTAGGTGTGATGTATGCCAATAGTGAATAGTGGCAAATGTACAAGGGGAGTAATTATTACTACGCAGACAACTATGAGGCTGATGCTCAGTATTCTGTAAAAGCTCCCACAAATTGTTCAGTCAAGTCGCTTCATACGGTTATGGGTACCATCTGCAATCAAAACTGAATTTCGGTGCATCTATTATCCAATTTTGTGACACCTTTTTGGTTTAGTATTTTTGTGGCAAACTTTATGGAATCATCAGCATATCTCTCTCATGTGCCTTGTGATATCTCCACTTGATGACAATGAACAGCTCTACGGCAAATACAACTAATGATAATGGATGATACAGATTGGTCAGCAATTCATTTAGTGTGGTTTTATTTACTTAACTCCAAACTGTGATTTAAAATGGTGGAATTTGGAATTTGATGGGTTAATTATTTGTTTGTTTATTTGTTTTGAGTTATTTTATCTGGGTTTTTAGAGATTATATCAAGTTTGATATCTGGCTTCAGAAATTGCTAGGCAAAGGCATCTAAGCTGTCTAAATCACGAGAGGATGGCAGCAGTCCTAAGCCACACCAACCCTTAACATCCCTGTATTTAAATTGCATTTTAACTATAAATTTTAAATTTAAGATTTTTTTTGATTATATAAATTTAATAATTTAGATTTAAGATTCTATTTTTTTTTTAAATAATTTTGACAAGTAATATAAATCTATTTTAACTTCAAATCTATCGAAAACTAAGAAAAATAGAAATTTTTAAAACACAATTATATAATTTCAATATTATTTATTATTAATTTTTAATAAAATTACTATAAAAATAAATTAAATATAATTTATTGTACTAGTACAATATTTTAATTTCATTTTAATAAATTTTTAATATAATCCATTCAATACGAGATGGGGGTGTGCGCAGACTCAATAAATATGGACAAAGGGCTGAATTTTTTTGTTTTTGGTTTATCATCAAAGTGGTGAATTCTCTGGTCAACTCTGTCCTTAGCTTAAGTTCTGTAATGGGGTATTCTTGTATAGTTCTGTGAGGGGTATTCTTGTATAGTATTTCTGGTTCAAGTGCTAGGAATCATGCTCCCATTTCTTCTTTTGATTCTTAATGGTATATATGATCGTTTGCTGTGGCTCTTTGTATATCTTGTGATATAGTAGTGTACCATCAATTTTGGAATTTGGTATCGATTGCTCTGCGAAAAGTTATTGTATGAAATTTGCTATTTATCCAAATTTAATAAATAATAGAAAAACTCAACTCCACCCCAAAAAAAACCATTCAAAAGCTTTTAAATAGATTTAAAAAATAATAATATAATCTATTCAAAATCTCAAAATAACTTTCGATTCAATCTTCGCAAAGTGAAATATTTCATTTCATTAGAAACGCTTAACCTTTAACAATATGATTGAAATCAACTCATAATCCCATGAAAACTTTTTCTCATTCATTTAATCTTTAAACCTTTCTACGACAGGGCCGTTTGACAATAAAGTTGATATCAACTCATAATCCCATGTAACTTTTGCTCATTCATTTAATCTTTTAACCTTTCTACGACAAGGCCGTTTGGCAATATAATTAAGAACAACTCATAATCCCATGATAACTTTTGCTCATTTAATTGATCTTATAGCCCGTGTACAAATAAATCACAATGCAATGTCATTGTACTTTACAGTTAGATTTAAATGATGAATGCAGTAAAATATGGTAAACCTATTTTATATATTTTTATTTATAAAATTAATTATAATTATATTAGATAAATATATATTTTAAATTATTTTAAAGTATATTTTATTATAATTGTGCATATAATTTTTGTTATATATATATATATATATATATATATATATATATATATAATAAAATAAAAAATCATATTGAAGTTTAATCAAATGATTTAATATTATTGATTAATAAGTTGGATTAAAATTAAAAATCATATTAATGATTTAAATCACAAATATTTAATTTTTTAATAATTTATTTAGTATAATATAAAAATTAAATATCTCAATATCATTGTAATTATATTTTTTTCCATATAATTATGTAAATAAATAACTATAAATTGTAATAAACAAACAAATGAAACACTAAACTACCTAAATCTCAATAAACATAAACATGTAATATTAAAATACCTTTCTAATTACATATAGAGACACTGGAATTAAGACCTAGTTTTTTTTTTCCAATAGTATTACTGAGTATTACTGAGTTACTTTAATGTAATGGTTCTCTTCCTCTTTAGGTTTCTAGTACAAGAGACTCATAACAATAGCACTTTAATATCCTTAATCTTGATAACCCTAGGTTTGTATATTTTAGTTTGTTTTTTTTCATGTACTTATGTTATTATAATAGAGGTGCATCTAATCCATAATTCATAGAGGATATGTAATTTGAACATGGATTCAGATGGATTATAATGAAAATATTATTATATTGTATAAATAAAGTTTATATAAAAAATGAAATGTAAAAAAGAAGTTATATTTGAAATTTGGATAGAAATATTTAGGATTTTTATATATTGGAAAATACGTTTAAGTTTTAAAAACAAAGGTGTATGAAGTGATTTTTTTATGAGTCAAAGTTAAGAGGAAAGGATTGGAAATAAATGGACAATTATCTTGACCTAGTTAACTATATGTAGGCACATTCCAAGCCATCAATCCATTTTTTTTTCTTAGGCATATATGTTGGGAGATTTGACATAGTTATAAATAATTTAATGTAGGTTGTATCTAGAGTATTTCAATATTTTAAGGGGTGTATAGCTTGTTAGGTGATGTCAATAGAGCTTAGGTCCCAAATCTAGCTAGATAGGAATATAACGATATTTAGGACTCTCCAAATAGAGGGCCATTATGTTGTCAATACAAATATGAAGGCTTAAGTAATATCCCTCCTCTGACATTGGGGTGTCTCGGTCTGTTCATGCACAAATGATGGTATTGATTTTTACAACTTTAAGAAGCTTCCTATGCAAACAAAGGAGGATTTAGACCCCTTTGACAAGGTTTCAAATGACAACATGGTGCAATAGATAGTAGGATATTTGTCTCTCCATAAGTGAAAGAGGTTCAAGTGTATTAGAGTGAAGAGGGATAAACTGAGGATATCGATCGACATAGATGTATGTCTAGGTGGATAAATTAATAAGATACACTCTAGTGGGTAGATTTATGGGGAAAGAAGTAAGGTGGGATGTTATTAGGCAATGGTTGGAGGTTAACTAGATGGAGGTTATGGTTACTTGTTGACATTTCATTTTCTAGGATGATAATGGGTTTTCTTTGAAATTATTAATGAGATTGATGCAAAGGTTATTCTGGGAGAATTTTAAGTTTCTCTTAAATAGAATTAAAAATCATATTGCAAATTTCTATGTGTTTCAAAACTATAATGGTATTTGACAAACAAGTTGGAATTGAAGCATTTTTATTTTTATTTTTTGCATTTTTCATGACTGGTCTTCTTTTTTACATTATTAGAATCTCAATCAATATGGGAGTTGGAAATCCCAATGTCTTTGTAGTGTGTGTTTTTACCATACTACTATGCAGAATATATGAATGTTTCTTTAATGAATAATTGAATCTTAATAAACATGGGAGTTGGACATTACATTAAGATGCCCTCCTAGTTATTTGTTTTAACAATACTACTCCATAGAATAAATAACTATTACCTCGATGCAATGATGTTATGCCCCATTAACTGTGTATTTATGTTATTTTTACCATACTACTATGCAACATAAATAAATATTTCCTCAATTTGCAATGATTGAATCTCAATAAACATGGGAGTTGGACATTGAGATGCCCTCCTAATTTATTTATTTACTTACCTATTTTTAATTTTAACAATACTACTATGTAGAATAAATAATCACTACCTCCATGCAATGATGTTATGCCTCATTTGTCTCTTGTATATAGAACCTCACAATGGTAGTACTTTCACTTCCTTGTGCTTGTTTGTTTTAACAATACTATTCCATAGAATAAATAACCATTACCTCAATGCAATGATGCTATGCCCCACTAACTTTGTAGTTATGTTATTTTTACCATACTACTATGCAAAATAAATAAATATTACCTCGATGCAATGATTGAATCATAATAAACACGAGAGTTGGACATTGAGACACCTTCCTATTTTTTTTTTTTAAACAACACTACTCCATAGAATAAATAACCATTACCTCAATATAATGATGCTATGCCTCATTTGTCTTTAGTACCAAAACTCATAATGGTAGTAATTTAAATTCCTTGTGCTTTTTAACCTCAAGATTATGTTTATGATGGATTTATGATACTTATTACAAATCATAATGGCTTTATTTTATAACCTTGTGTTGTTTTCCTTTTTTCATATTTGTGTTATATAAAGAGGTGCACTTATGATCCACAATTTAGACAAGGCATGTAGCATGTTGGGTGAATTTATTGAGGTTAGATTCATAACATAAATTTGTTAATCTAGGAGCATAAGCTTAGAGGCATTACACTGTATGTGTAGAGGTATGGACACTAGTGGTTTTGTTATCTAACTATTGCAATGAGAATCCTTGTTTTCATGAATGAGAGGTTTGGTCCCTCGACAATAGACTCAAAGACGCTTTACTTATTCAAGGATAATCAAATTCATACATGCTATTTCTAGGTCTTATCTTCGACATATATCTCCTTTATGCTTGAAAAAAATATAATCAAAGGAGATAATATAAAGAATATGTACTCAACTGAGTACCTATTGCAGAGCATTCACATGTCACAACCCATTAAAAAATCTCTCATCTTTAGACATCAATCACTTAATGCAAAGTTACAATGCACTTTGGTTTCCTTCAATAGACAAACTTTATTAACCTACTAAATGAAACAAGAAACCTAACTATAATGATCACTGGGAATTCGATGCATGGCCCTCTCCTTGTTGACTGAAGTCTTTATCACTCACAAAATGAGTAAGTTCCCACAGTCAAGAAAGGTAACAATGATTCAATATGACCTCCAGTGATTGATTTCACCAGATCATTAAAACATAATCTAAAGCACAATGGTGTATCTATTCGGGCTAATACAAGCCCAAATTCATAGATAAAAGACTATTGTGTGTAATATAATATGTTATATACCAACCAGGCTCATATTACACAAATAGTTGGGCATATATTTGTGTTAAACGCTAAATACTATCATTATAAGAGTGAATGTATGTATTAGATACAAAATAAAAATAATGTACTCTAAATTCTACCTTTATCCTTTTCGTACACACACCAGATTGGTTGCACCACTTGAAAAATGGCCAGTGTCCTCTCTTCAACCACATACATGTACACATAGTGTGCATCACCACATACAACCACACACGACATACAAAACCATATACTACATGCACATACACCTAACATGCAATACATACGCCTACACCTAGCGTACAACATAACACATACACCTGCATAAGGTGTACGACACAACACATACACCTACACCTGGTGTACAACATAACACAGCACATATAAAAAGTAAAAAACAATGAATACACATGTCACAATATTGCGACTACACAATGCACATACACAGTACCACACGTACACAAAACAAAATGTACGACATGCACAAAATACCACATGTGCACAACACAACATGTACGACATGCACACAATACCACATATACAACAGTACCACACGTACAACATGTACACAGTACCATATGTACACAACACCACCTGCGCAATGAATACACAACATTGCACAACGTGTACACAACACCACATGCATTACATGTACACATCACCACCTACACACAACACCCCATGTACAACATGTACATAGAACCACATGCACATAACACTAGATGTACAATCATGCACACAACACCACATGTACATAGCACCATATGTACAAAGCACTGCATATCTAAAATGCACACAACACCACATATCCAACATGCACACAATGCCATATGTACACAACACCACATATCCAACATGCACACCATGCCATATGTACACAACGCTGCATAAACAACATATTCACAACACCATCTAATACCGACACTGCATAAACAACATGTACTGTAACAAACCTAGGTTAAAAGTTCATGTAATAAAATTTAATAAAGGCCAAATAAGACCATGGTTAAGGGACACAAATTCCACGCTTAATGTTCAACAAAGATATACTAGTGGGCATCACTGGATATGTGTTTATGGCTAAGGAAAATTTGTAAAGGTAATGACTAAGTCATTAAAGAGGAAAAACATATTTTTGGCATATTTATTTATGAAAATAAAGGTAATTAGGAGAAAAGGAAGTAAAAAGGTGATAGGTTACATGTGAAGAGGATAATGAAGGAAAATAATGGAAATGAAGAAAATAGAGGCCTCATTGATAAAAAGGCTTATGAGGATCAGTTGGTACCTTTTGTCAGTTCATTTTTGGATTTATCTCATTATTCGTTATCTCTCACACACTCTTGGATACTTAGAGTTTTCTTGGAGCATTTTAGCATTGAGCCAAGAAGGAGGAAAGCAAGCAAACGAAGGATAAGGAAAGGAAATGAAAGCAAGGATCAAACAAGGAAGATCAGGATCTAACAACTTCATCAGGAATACTTGCAGGTAACATATTGCATGTGTGATTTCCTCATTGGTTTGGACATGCATGTCTTATGCATGTTGGTATTTGGTTCTCTTGCTATCAGTGGCATGGTTTTACTGGGGTTTTACAGTGTTTTTCAGCCTTGCCTTGCCTTTTTTCGGATAGCCATGGTGTGATGGGATTCATCTCAATTTTCAGCTTTAAAATTGCTGGATGGTTTTTGGAAGGAAGGGTGGATATGGTCTTAGGAAATTCCCAAAGGCTTAGGAATTCCTTGACCAACTTTGGCGGGATACACGGTAAAGCCTGAGGGTGGTGTCTCGGTTTAGGGCTTAGTGGTATTGTGTAGATTGCAGTAAATCCTAAGATATAAGGAGACCGAAAATTCCTCAAGGATAATGATGGAGTCCAGAGGAATTCTAATCTCAGTGTGGTTTTGTGATCTCGACACCGGTTTAGGTGTGATCACGGTATGGTGAGGGTGGAGGTAGTTTAATCTCTGGATTCCCTTGGTTGTTTTGGATTGGTTTATCCATGAGATCCCACATTCATGCTTGGAATATGACACGTGGGTGACTTGTTAAAGAGAGATTTGGCTCAGCCATGTCTATGGTCTCCAAAACATGGTCGGTTGTTTCCTATGTTTAATGGAAGCTAAGCTATTTTATTTTTTACTTATTAATGATTGGATTTAATGGTTTTTATCTCAATGTTAGTTCCATGGTTTTATGCTGGTTATAAGCATGTTTAAATGATTGGTTCATGTCATGTTTATTTCATGTATTTACTTGTAATTGTTAAAATAATGGATGCAATAACTAATTGATGTCATAATTGTTCAAGGAAGAGGGTGGTGATCCTTCTTGTAATGTCTCATAAGATTTTTTAGTAATTCATGTTCTCTCTTGTATCCTAGAGTTGTAGATTTCATTCATGCCAAGTGTTTGACAGAATGTCAGTCTTGGTTGGGAATGGTTAGGCCTAGTCCTGGAGTCAATTTTTAGTTATTTGGCACTATCGTCATGTGTTTAATGATTTATGAAAGCTATAGAAAGTTTTGGGCAATTTCTGGGATTTTGGGCTTAAAAAGTGCCTTAAATCCCACAGACACAAGCACAAGTATGGTAAATTGAGTCCCTAGACGCATGCATGCCCATGCTGTGGGAGTGTTCAGAGCCTCCCAAACGCACCCTCGCCCATATAAAGGGAGCATCTAGGGGTTTGAAGGCCTAAAAGTCTGTGGGACCCAAGGATAAGTCAACTTGATGGCTGGGATAGAATCTAGGGGCCCTGTAGTAAGTGCAGGGAGCTTGTGTTATGGTTTTCCGTGTCGATTCCACTTCCTTAAATTCACCAAGGAGGTTGTGTCTGCTCTTAACTACCCTCATCTCATGTTTACCTTGGTTGGTTAGTTACTTGGGTATATGTGAGGGGAGGTGTACGTTATAGGTGGTATCAGAGCGTAGTTGCACTTTCCTTGAGAAAGTTATAATGTTGTTAAGATTTTTGTCGTCATGCATCCATATCGGTCGTGCATGTGTTTCTCTTACTTATGGTCTATGTACTTGTTTCATCGGCATGGTGTTGTTCATGGTGGAAGTGATGTCGCCCTGGAAGGGTTGATGGCGTTGTGATAAATGTGTTGTCATGAGCATATGTCTGGTTATACATGTCAGGTGCTTACATGTTTTCAAATGTGCATTGGTATGGTTGAGGTTGTCATGCATGAGGTCATGGTGTGTAGTTGATATGGTAATGCATTGATGACTGGACTCTAGCAAGGATGACGTCTATGTGATACCTATGCATTTTAAGTGTATATGTTGACATGATTATGTTTATACATGAATTACACTGATTGGTTGATCTTGCAGATGAGATATCCTCCCCGAAACATGCTAAGGTACATTGGTTTATTGTGATTTGGTTTAAGCTGACATGAGATGCCTTGTAGGAAGAAATCAAATATGGCTAGCAAGATGGTAGAGTACAAAGATTCTCCCTATGAATCTAATGAGTATCATGGTGTTGGGAACTCATCTGATTTATAAGATACACTTAGAAGTTTGAAGGATGAGATAAGGAGTTGTAAGGCAGACAATGAAAAAATCATAAAGGCACAAGAAAAACAAGCAGAAGTAAATGCGGCAATCCTTCAGAGACTGTCATATTTGCAGGACAAGGGCCACTTTGTATTAGTTATGGACATGAGGATGGAAATAATGGTGCATATGGTATTAGGTCTCCTGGTGGTTACAGGTCGAGTAGAGATGACACAATTAGAGATGGAAGATTCTTGGACACTCTGGATAGGAGAGGTGACAGACACATGCACTCTTCTAGTTTTGGTTTTGACAAATATCATGATCGTCATCGCTATCATTCGTACATGAGGAGTGACAAGGGATATTTTCCAAATGAGTTTAAGAAAGAAAAGCCACTACCTTTGATGGAGAGATGAAGAAACCACAGGATGCAGAGGAATGGTTTCTTGGTATGAGGAAGTTCTTCAGATTGCACGATTATTCAGAAAACATGAAAGACAAAATAGCTACATTTAATCTTAAAGGTAAAGAAGAAATTTGGTGGGATGATATGAAAAATTTCAGGAGTATTTATGAGAAGGAATTGACTTGGAGTGACTTTGAGAGGCCACTCCGGAAGAAGTATCTATCAGAGAGGTACTAAGATGTTAGAGCTAAGGAGGTTTATGAGTTGCAAATGGGTTCCATGAAATATGATGAGTATAATAGTAGGTTTTTGGAGTTGTTGATATATGTACCTTACCTAAAGGAGGAGAAGGTCAATGTTTAGAGATTCATCAGTGGGCTGCTAGTAGCATACACAGACCAAATTGAGTTCGATGAGCCTAAATCATTGGAGGAGGAAATTCAAAAGCTGAAGCATTTTTATGAGAAGTAAAAATGAAAAGTTGATCCTAAGCATGATTTTAAAGGAAAATATAAAACTAAAGGAATATGGCCACTAAAGTGGGAAAGACCGCAAGATGCATGTAAGAAAGAGAATGTGGTTGCTTACAAACAATTCAATACAACTGGGAAGGGGCCTCGAGAGAAATGGACTAGAGGTGATGGTAGAGAACCATTACAGTGTTGGATATGTGGAAAGGATCATCGTAAGAGGGATTTTCCGCAGTATCAGGGTGGTAGACCCCAGATATATAGTGCACATGAGGCACATATAGTTGAAGATGTTGGTCATAGAATTCCTTGTATTTATGCAATCATGGACAATAGGCAAAAATATCATCAGGGTTTTTCAGTGAGGTGGACGGTTATATTTGTGATCAAGTTGTTTCTATTTTTATTGATCCTGGATCTAATTATAGTTATATTAATCTTGACTTGGTGGATAAGTGTGGTTTGAGAAAAGAAATGCATGCAAAATCTTGGTTGGTGCAGTTGGCTATAGGTACAAAGAAAAGAGTCCACCATTGGGTAAGAGCTTGTGTATTTGAGTTAAATGGTATTCCTATGGTAGTGCACTTGAACATATTTCCATTGGGATAATATAGTATGTTATTGGGTATGGATTGGCTATACCTTCAGAGGACCAAGGCGGATTGTTATGACAAAGCCAATGAGTGCTTGGATGACAATGGGGAACCAAGAGTCTTACAGGGAAAGAAGAAAGCCACATTCGCTAGGATGGTGACAACCATGTAGGCCAAGTGTAGTCATAGGAAAGGGTGTGTGCTATTTTTCATTCATATCTCTAGTGATAAGGGTAAGGAAGTTGAGGATGCCGATTTTTTTAGTAGGTATCTAGTTTTATAGTAATTTTAGGATATGTTTCTAACAGAGATTTCAGAGTTTCCACCTCATAGAGAAGTAGAATTTTCTATTGAGTTGGTACTAGGGGCAACACCAACATCAAAGGCACCTTACATGATGAGTACACCTGAGTTGGTAGAGTTGAAGTTGCAACTGAAAGAGATGCTTGATAAGGGATACATTAGGCCAAGTGTATCGCCTTGGGGCGCACTAGCGTTGTTTGTGAAGAAGAAGGATGGCACTCTATTAGGGGAATTTTGAGGTCTAAAATGGGCCTCCTAAGGAAAATGTATAATCAAAATTCACTTTATGAGAACCAATCACATTTTAGGGGATGACATCATCCCTAATGGTTGAAGTGGTATTGCTTGAGTTAAACGTACTTACTTGTCACATTCTCAATGTTGGATAAAAATTCATGGTTAACCATGGTAGTGCTCTAAGTACTCTTAAAGTCAAAGTAAAGTACTCATAATAAATGTCATTTCACACCTTTTGAATTAAAATATATTATTGTCATTTCATATTTCTTGAAAGAAACAATGGATATCCCTATACATTTATTATATTATATTATATTATATATTAATTACATGTTATTATACAATTTAAATAATATAAATTTTAATTAATAACATATAATATAATTAAGAATTTATAAATTTATATTTATATTTATATTTTATTTTAAGCTATTTAAGTACAAAGGACAAATGCATTAGTTGTTCAATGATAATAAAATTTTCTTGAAAAAATCATTCTTATTTATAGTCACATCAATACAATTTTTTTATTAATTTTATTTAGGTACAACTTTTGAATTGAATTTAACTATGGTTACATGGATTGTGGTGCAAAAAGTGAATTGAAATTCATAAATACTATTTTATTGGTTTAACTATTATTTTATTATTTCCTTAGGAGGTCCATTTTAGACCTCAAAATTCCCCTAATGCAGATTGTGCAATGATTATAGATAGTTGAACAAAGTGACCATCAAGAATAGGTACCCATTACCAGGGATCGATGATTATTTTGATCAATTGAAGGGAGAAGCAGCGTTCTCTAATATCGACTTGAGATCAAAATATCATCAGATATGCATCAAAGAAGAGGGAATATACAAGACTGCATTCCAGACTAGGTATGGGAATTATGAGTTTGTTTTAGTTCCAATAAGTTTGACTAATGCTCCAACTACATTTCTGTGTTTGATGAATAGTGTGTTGCGTCCTTATCTCGACAAGTTTGTGATTGTTTTCATCGATGACATCTTATTATATTCCAATAATGAGGAAGAGTATGTCGAGCATTTGGTAGCAGTGTTGAGATTGTTGAGAGAGCATCAGTTGTATGCTAAGCTCAACAAATCTAGTTTCTTTCAGAATGAGGTACATTACTTGGGACATGTTGTCTCTAAGGAGGGCATAGTGGTGGATCCAAAAAAGATAAGGGCCATCATGGAGTGGATAGCTCATAGAAATGTAGATGAGGTGAGATATTTCATGGGATTGGTAGACTACTATAGGATGGTCATCAAGAACTTCTCATAGATTGCATATACAATTATATCATTGTAGAGGAAAGGTAAGAATTTGAGTGGATAGGGGAGTGTGAGGCCGATTTTAAACAACTTAAGCAGTTATTGACACATTCTATAGTGTTAAAGATCGCAGATCCAGACAAAGAGTTTGTAGTATGTAAAAATTCGTAGAGGGCTTAGTGGAGTCCTTATGCAGGATGAACAGTCAGTATGCTACGAGTCACAAAAACTGAATGAGCAAAAGAAAAACTATTCGACGCATGATCTTGAGCTAGCAATGATCATCCATGCATTGAAAATGTTAAGGCACTATCTTTTGGGAAGGAGGTTTGTATTGATGAGCGATTATAGTGGGTTGAGGCACTTGTTTTACCAGCCTAATTTTTATGCCATGAAAGGTATATTGTTGGTTACCAACAAGTTTGATTTTGATATCAAGTACATGAAAAGTAGAGAGAACAGGGTCGCAGATGCTCTTAGTAGGAAGATAGAGGTAAATCACATTGCAACTATAAGATCCTATGGGAAAAATTTACAGGATATGATCTTTCAGGTAGGTCAACAAGATGTTAGATATATGGAGCTTAGGCATAGTTTGCAGGAGAGTATAAGTACAAGTATAGGTAGTGATACAAGTATAGGTGTAGGTGTACATGATGTCAACTATCATCTCACGGTAGAAGGATTGGTCAAGTTTAGAGATAGGATATATGTGCGAGACAAAAGTGATCTCAAAAAGGTGATCTTGAGGGAGTTTCATGCAAAACCATATTTAGGTGACCTAGGATACTAAAATACGTTGACTGAAATGGAGAGATTCTATTATTGGTTGAATATGAGGAGGGATGTAGCAGAGTTCGTGGCTAGATATTTGGATTGTCAACAGGTAAAGGAAGAGTGTAGGAACCTAGGTGGACTGCTACAATCGATTGCAATTCCATAATGGAAATGGGAGGTCATTTCCATGGACTTTATCATAGGTTTTTCAAGGACAGTGAGACAAATTATTATATCATGGTTGTTGCCAACATGTTGACAAAGGTTGCACATTTCATCGCAGTGGAGACTATGTATTCAACTAGCAATGTAGCACAAGTTTTCATCAGAAACATAGTCATATTGCATGGTGTTCCAAAGAAGATTGTGTTAGACATGGATGCTAAGTACACTTCCAAGTTTTGGAAGGAGTTATTTACAGGTTTGGGCACAGAGTTTTCCTTCAGCACAACTCATCATCCACATACATATGGACAGGCTGAGAGGGTCAATATGATCTTGGAGGACATGTTTAGGATGTATGTGATAGATTAGCAGCAGAAGTGGGAAGAGTATATACCATTGGTTGAGTTTGCATACTATAATGGGTATCAAGAGTCATTGGGGATGCGTCCCTTTGAGGCACTTTATGGTTGGAGTTGTAATACTCCCATCGGTTGGAGTGATCCAGTTAATAGGGTGTTGATTGGATCGAATATGTTGGTAGGCATGGAGTAGGAAATGCATGTTATAAAGAAGAATACAAAGGTAGTATATGATAGACAGAAGAGTTATGTAGAACGACACAGGGTATTTAAGGAGTTTTAGGTTGGGGAGCATGTGTATTTGTGCATCAAGGCCAAGAATAGATCTAGTGAGGATTGGATCATGTGCCAAGTTGGCACCATGGTATTTCATGCCTTTTGATATCCTCGAGAGGATTAGACTAGTGGCCTATTGAATCTCACTACCTTCAATAGTGAAAGTACATGATGTGTTTCATGTTTCATTACATAATGTTGGACATTGGGTTCAACGCTCCTCATGTGTTTCGTGACATGGACTAATCGTCTCTCGTGGATCCTAACTCTAATGATTGTAGCGGAGACTAACGCCTGCAGTTTTGGTTTAACGACAATCACGATTCCAACAAGCGGTATTAGAGAGACATGTCTCGAGTTCGAAACTCACTTGGCTCGTGTTGGGGGGGAGATTGTTGGACATTGGGTTCAACGCTCCCTGTGTGTTTCACGACATGAACTAACCGCCTCTCGTGGATCCTAACTCTGACGATTATAGCATAGAATAACGCCTGCAGGTTTTGGTCTAACGAAAACCGTGATTCCAACACATAAAAGGTATATAAAGTATGTTGATCATGTTATTGATTGGAGTGTATTGCATGTGGAGCAAGAAGGAGAATTCTAATTGGAACCTCAGTTCATATTGCAACAAAAGGAGCTCATACTCAAGAACAGAGCCATTGAGCAAGTTAAAGTGTAGTGGAAGCACTTTGGGCCTGATGAAGCTACATGGGAGATGGCAGATCAAATGTGGGCCATGTATCCTTTATTGTTTGCTGGTTGAGGCAAAACAGTTTTGGTTTGGTGTTTGGTATATGTTTGGCATATGTTTTGATGATGTTTTTATATATGTGCTTATGTAAATACCACCATGAGCTAAGTTATAAAGCTCCAATAAGCGGTATGGATGTATATGGTCATGTTATCATGGTTTTTGTTTTTGAGCAGGTTACTCATTGTAAATATTGCATCAAGCTAAGTTATAAAGCTCCATGAGCAGTATGGTTGTTTTTCAACAATTTTGTTGAGGTGTAGGTGTGGTTTAACACCAAGGGCGGTTTTCCCCAAGGGGGAGTGTTCTGTAACAGTACCGGGTTAAAATATCATGTAATAAAAGTTAATAAAGGCAAAATAATGCCACGGTTAAGGATACTTATTCCAAGATGAATGTTGGGCAAAGATATCCTAGTGGGAATCACTAGATATGTGTTTACGGATAAGGAAATTTGGAAAAGGAAATGGTTAAGGAATTAAAGAGGAAAAAAATATTTTTGGCACATTTATTTATGAAAATAAAGGAAATTCAAAGAAAAGGAAGGTAAAATGTCACAAGTTGCATGTGAGGAGGAAAATGAAGGAAAATAATGGAAAATGAAGAAAATAGAGGCCTCATTGATAAGAAGGATTTTGAGAATCAGTTGGTACCTTTTGTCAGTTCATTTTCAGAGCTCTCTCCTTATTTTCTCTCTCTTTCTCTCTGTTGGATACTTAGAGTTTTCTTGGAGAATTTCAACATTTAACCAAGAAGGAGGAAAGAAAGCAAAGGAAGGAAAAGGAAATGAAAGGAAAGCAAGGATCAATCAAGGAAGATCAGAATCTAACAACTTCAACATGAATGATTGTAGGTAACTGTTGGAAATATTTTCATTGATGGAAAAGGAGTAGAAAGGAGCAACAATTGAACTATAAAAAAGACAAAGGCAACAAAGGCAGCTAAGAAGCAAGGCAGACAAGGAGCAAAGGCAAAAAAGAAGCAGAGAAGCAGCATCAATAAGGCAAAGGAGCAGATCATGCTACAATGCAGTAAGAAAACATAAGAGAGAGGCGAGAGGAAGAGGCCAATTAAACAAAGAAGATTAGGCTAAGAGATAGAGGCGAGAGCTAAGAGACATAGAGGGCTCTGTAGGAAGAGAAGGCCATGAAAAGACAAAGCTAAGATGTAAGTAGATAAAATTATGTGTAAGTTGAAAGGAATAAATTCCGAATTCTGGCTTTAATCAGTATGAAAAGGTGTATGTTGAGTGTGATAACTCAGGATGAGATTCAATAACAAAGACAAGCTCAGGAGAGATGCGCATTGAAGAGTACATAACAAGTTCAGGAGGAGTAGCATGGAGGAACCGGTGTTGCAGAGCGGTGACAATATAAAAAAACAGAAATCGACTAAGGCAGATAACACTTAGAAGATTTCCAAAGAAGGTGAATGGACGGTTAGGATTAGATCGCAGAAGTGAAGGCGAGAGATGAATGGTTAAGATGAATTCACAAGTTAAGTTGGTTGCGATGCGATGCAATGAGGGGCGACCATGTGTCAACATTGTGCATTAGCGCACATCGCTGATTTTAGAGGTTACTGTTAAGAGCTCACATGGTATGGTAAGTTGTTTGCGATGGGATGTGGGAAGGATGGAAGGATGTGATACAATGAGGGAGGAACCATGTGTCAGCATTGCGCATTAGCGCAAATCACAGATTTTAGAGGTTACCATTAAGAGTTCGCACAGTATGGTAAGTTGTTTTCTATGTGATGCGGGAAGGATGGAAGGATGCAATGCAATGAGGGAGGAACCACGTGTCAGCACTGTGCACTAGCACACTTCGCAGATTATATGGTTTAGTGTTATCGATAAGAGTTAAACTTGCGAGCGAGCGATTGCGATAAGATAAAGACGTATAGCAACACCGTTAGATCTGGCGAAGATATACGGTGGAGATTACAGCGCAATTTCACATCGGCGGAATCATAAGCTTGTTGTTAAGGTTGTTTGGTAAGTTTTCCAAAATGCGATGTGTTGTGATTGGTTCAAGGTATTGTGGGACCCTCCAATAGAAAGTTCTGCGTGTATGCAAGAGATTTGGGTTTATGTGTAGTCTGGTTTAAAGTAGTGTTGTTTGATTGCTAATGTATGTATGTTGTATTTAACTCCGAAGTTGTATTCCACTACATGTAAAAGGAGAGTGATGTGGGCCACCTACAGATCCGCGGGTTTGGTTAAAGAAGCTGACCAAGATGAAAAGTGTCATGTAGATGCGGCTGTGTGTTAAAAGAAAAGGCTAAAAGTGCAATAAAAGGCTCGGGTAAGAAAAAGGACCCGGAGCTCGTGCAGAACAGTGAAACACCAAGGGTCAAGTCGGGAAAAAAGGTGGTCATGCAACACAGTTGGAATGTAACTGCAAAAACGTAAAAGACAAAGGGAAAACAAGCAGAAGAGGACAAAAAAAAATTTAAGAAGCTGAAAGGGATGAATGAAATATTTGAATGTAACTGTAACTGTATTATTTGTTTTATATTGTTTGTGATGCAAATGAAAGTCTCCCAAGCAAGGAAAAACTCTATTTGATACTACAATAATAGTTTATATTTGTAACATCCTGAATATGTTAAGTGAGGAAATGAATGGGTGGAAGGCAAGAGTCATGCCTGATCACTTAATATTCCCATATAGAATGCAAACAACCATGAAGTGATATCTATAAATGATGTTATTGTAATATGCATAGAGAGGGGAGAGAGTGGAAGAATGAGAGAGAGTAGATAGAGATGTTGTGCAGATCCAGAGCTGATATGAAGCAGATTTGAAGGCTGGAAGGGCAACATTGAAGAAGGAGAAAAACAGAGCTGATATCCAGGTAAATCAGCATATGATTTTATTGTAGTGTGAGGGAGTTGGTGCTTCCATATCAAGTTGTAGCTTGATAGATGTCTAGTTGTAGCTGGTTGAGGTATGAGTGTCCCGTGGGTTGTAGCCTGCAGAAAATAGATGGGAGTTGGAGCTTCCTTTCAAGTTGTAGCTTGCAAAATTTGGGGTAGAAGCCTCCTGTAGGTTGGAGCCTAGAGAAAATCAGTTGTGAGAGGGAGTTGGAGCTTGCCTTTGCATCACAAAAATAATAAGATGTGGTTTTATCCCTTTATGGGGTTCCACTTATATCTTCAGTCTATGTGCTTGATGATTAAGTGTTGATGTGATGTTTTAATATGTTTAATTATTTGTTGTCCACACATTATGTTTGTTGATCCATTATGTATTAAGCTACTTATGAAATGAAAGTGTAAATGAGTTGAATGAAAAAGGTATAAATTTCCATGAATGTATTAAACTGATTCACCCTACCCCCTCTCAGTTTAACTAAGGGTTCACCATTTGGTATCGGATCCAGTTCCTTCTGTATTAGTTTAACAACTAGAAGGAGATCCTAGGTCCCCAAAATGGCTAGCCTAAAAGGATGCTGAACAAATAAATCCCCATTGTTTATTGGCACAAACTATGCCTTCTGTAAAATAAGAATGAGGACATACATAATGTATCTAGGAATAGAAGTTTGGGCTTCTGTGGAAGAAGGATATGCTCCAAAGGATATTGACATAGAGAAAGAATCCAAGCAAAATTTCATAGCTAATGCAAAAGCCATGAATGCACTTTTGAGCGGTCTTTGTGAAACATAATTTATCAAAGTAATGCAAACTCAGACTGCCAGAGATATTTGGGATACATTAGAAAATATCCACGAGGGAGATAAAAAGGTGAAGATGGCCAAATTGCAAGCCTATAGAGCTCAGTTTGAAAATGTAAAAATGAATGAAGATGAAGATGTAGCTAGTTTCTTCTTAAAGGTTGCAGAAGTTGTGAATAACATGAAAGATCTAGGAGAAACCATTAAAAAATGTGTAATTGTACAAAAGGTATTGAGATATTTACCATCCAGGTTTAACCCTAAGGTTTCTGCCATAGAAGAAACAACAAACTGGGAAACACTGACCATGAACCAATTGCTTGGAAACTTGACAGCCTATGAGATGAGACTTCCAAAGGGGTAGTCAAATGTGAGGGAGGCAGCCTTCAAGGCAGATAAGTGCAGAGAAGAGAAGGAAGGTACATGCTCCTGCTCTGATGAAGAAGAGGCCAAATTTCTCAAAAGATTGGAGAAAGGCACAGGTAATTATAAAGGTAAAATTCCATTTAAGTGCTTTAACTGTGGAAGAGTGGGGCACTATGCATCTAAATTTCCTCTTAAGAAAATGGAGAATCAATCAAGAGGGAAAGAAAAAACCAATTTTAGAAGTAGGCCAAAAGGGAACAGATTTAATATAAGAACTTTCTATGACCAACAAGACAGTAGTGCATCAAAGAGCTCATATGAATCCCCCAATGAAGAAGGAAAATCATAATTCATTTTTATGGCCAAGGAAGAGCTTGAGGAAGATCTCTGGGAATTTGAAGAAGAAGGTGAGGTAGATCTTGAGGGGGAGCTAATTAGTGCCTTAGAGGAAATAGACAAACTTAAACTTAAGAGTAAGAAAAAAAAAAGATTCTTCTGAAATATCCAAAGACATAACTAGATTCAGAAGATATTATTAAACTGAAGATTGAACTATAAGAAGCAAGGAAAATAGAGGATATTATAGGAAGAGAAATAAAGGAGAAAAATCAGGAGCGATAAATACTAGAAGAAGAAGTGGTAAGCCTGAGGAAGAAATTAGAAAAGGCCCAAATTGAATTAACTATGAATATTTCTCAAATGAAAAGCTCTGGACATTTGGACAAAATTATAAATGCTCAAAGACCTCCTCATATAAAGGCTGGGATAGGATATGAAGGAGAAAACATCAAATCCAAGGCAGAAGATAGCAAGAATATCATTTTTGTAAAAGCTGTAAAGGATAATGAAGGAGAAAAAAGGGAATCCACATAATTAGAATCCAACAATACCATGATATATAATGAAACAAACAGAAACATGCAGCAACCTCGAGTGAAAAAGAAAGAAATGAAGAAACAATCAACTGCAAAAGGCTCATACGATCCTAAGGATGAATTGAACAAATTTGGAGGATGTCAAAGGAGGTTCCTCCCCCCTATGAGAAGCATTACCTTCTTTATTTTCCAAAAACCTGGACATATTGCGGCATACTGTAAGACAAAGAAAATCCAGTCCAACCAAAAAAAGATGCAACAAACAAAAAGACTACTTGAAACAACTCTCTCTGCCAGAGACAAATACTACTTCCATGGGTATTGTTTTTGTTGTAAAGGGTTCGTTCATAAAGCCATGGAGTGCAGAATGTATATACAGAGACTGGAGTATGGAAACTCAAGGGGAATTAGGAACAATAATGGATTCACTCGTGTACTCAATCTATTCATAAATACAATCAAATATTAATAGATTTTTGGCTTCTGTGATCCATCAATAAACTATGAAGAAGTATTTCGGTAATAATCATATTATCATGAACAAAGTCGACGCATTTCGAACCAACCAGTGTGGTTCATGATGAACCACACTGGTTGGTCCAAAACTCGTCGACTTTGTTCATGATAATGTGATTATTACCGAAAGACTTCTTCATAATACAATCAAATGTTTTAACTGCCATAAAAATGGCCACAAGTCTAATAAATGTCCTCTCAAAGACTGTGATCCATCTCCTCAGAAAGGTTATTGAAAAAACAGCTACATGCAATGGAAAAGGAAACTAAATAAATGTGATCTGGTTCTAATTGCTCAAGATCAAAAAAATTAATGGTATGTGGATAGTGGGTGCTCAAAACATATGACTGGAGACTGAAGCAATTTTGTATCTTTTGATGAAAATAAATACAAGAAATTAACATTCCATAATGATAAAGCAGGGAAAATCAAGGGAAAAGGCACAATTAGCCTGAATAATGGAAGAGGAGAGGCTCAGGATGTATTGTTTGTAGACGGTCTAAAAGCCAATCTGCGAAGTGTTAGTCAAATGTGTGATAAAGGCTATGAGGTCCTTTTCGGAGCCCAAGGTTGTGAAGTAAGGTCAATCACCACAGGAAAGACCTTGGTCAAAGGTGTTTGAACATAGAGCAATGTTTATTTATTAAAAGAAAAGAATGAAGCATGCCACATCAACAAAATTGATGAATCTTGGCTATGGCATATAAGATTGGGACATCTCAATTTTGAACACATCATCAAAATTAGAAAAAAGGAAGCTGTCAGAGATTTTCCTACAATAAATAAGCCACCAAATACCATGTATAAGTCCTACCAACTGGGGAAAAAAACTCGCACAATGTTCAAAGCTAAAGACCAACTATCTACAAGTAAGCCTCTTCATCTTGTACACATGGACCTGTGCGGACCTTCAAGAAAAAATGCACTAGGTGGAGAATCATATTTCATGCTAATAATCAATGATTTTTCCAAATTAACATGGGTGGAATTTCTCAGATACAAATCTGAAGTGTTTGAGAAATTTAAGATATTCAAGGCACTGGCAGAAAATCAAACTGGATGTAAACTAAAATGCGGTAGATCAGACAGAGGAGGTGAATTCATAGATGATGATTTTGCAGACCTGTGCAATGAATGTGGTATAAATAAAAAATTTACAGTTGCAAGTACACCTCAACAAAATGGAGTGGCAGAGAGACAAAGCAGGTCAGTACAACAAATTGCTAGAGCAATGATGCAAGAAAGAAACATTCCCCAAACCTACTGGGCAGAATTAGTACATACAACTGTCTATATTCTCAACAAAGCTCATCTCAGACCAAATTGTGACAAGACTCCATATGAATTATGGCATGGGAAACTGTAATCAATCAAGCAATTTATAGTCTTTGGCGACAAATGTTTCATAAAGAATAATGATGAAAAATTGGGGAAGTATGGTGCAAGAGCTGATGAAGGAATATTTTTGGGATATGCATCCAAGAGTAAGGGATACATGTGCTACAATAAAAGACTGCATAACATTGTGGAAAGCATCAATGTAAGATTAGGTGAATATCTACCAAACATAACCAGAAGAAAAAAATGCGCCAATCCTCTAGATGATCATGAAGATGAGAATCATGAAAATGAAGAACAGAGTAAGACAACAAAAGATACATAAATAAACTCAAAGGGACCCTCGAGACACACTCAAAAGAACCATCCTGAAGACCAAATTATTGGAGACAAGAGTGTAGGAGTCCATACTAGAAGACAACTAGCTGAACAAACTGAGGAAGTGTACCTAGCCATGTTGTCACAGATAGAACCGAATAATTTCAACAAAGCCAACAAAGACAAACATTGCGTAAATGCTATGAATGAATAATTAGACCAAATTGATAAGAACAAGACCCGGGAGTTAATTCCAAGACCTGTTGGGAAAATTTTCATTGGCATAAAGTGGATATTCAAGAATAAGATGAATGAACAAGGTCAGGTAATCAGAAATAAAGCCAAACTTGTATGCAAGGGATAATCTCAAATCAAAGGACTTGAATATGATGAAATTTTTTCCCCTTTAGCAAGAATGGAAGCAATTAGAGTATTTTTGGCTTTTGCATGCTATCATGATTTCAAGGTATATCAAATGGATGTGAATTTTTCTTTCTTGAATGGAGATCTAGAGGAAGAAGTCTACATGGAACAACCTAAAGGATTTTCTTTAGCAGATAAACACGACTATGTGTGCAAATTAAAGAAAGCCCTATATGGTCTCAAACAAGCACCATGTGCATGGTATTCTAGGTTGGACAAGTACTTTCAAAAATAAGTTTTCAAGAAGGGAGGAGTAGACAACAATCTGTATATAAAGGCAGATGAAAATGAACTCTTAATTGTAGTAGTATATGTAGATGACATCATGTTTGGTAGCAACAAGGATGAGTTAGTAAAAGGATTTGTAGAAGAAATGAAGTCAGAATGTGAGATGTCTATGATTGGAGAGCTTACCTACTACCTAGGGCTTCAAATTCTACAAAAGAACAGAGGCATATTCATTTCACAAGAAAAATACTTAGGAGCTATGTTAAAAAGGTTCCAAATGGAACACTGCAAACTGTATCTACTCCCATGATCACTGGATGCAAGTTATGTGCTGATGATGGATCCGAAGATGTAGATCAAAGACTTTACATATCTATGATAGGAAGTATGCTATACCAAACCAATACAACTAACCATCATACTCTTTCCTTCAGCTACCCTTAGTCATGCACCAATCTTCATCCAGATCTTACATTACCTATCAGGTTTCATTCAGCTCTCCCCAAGCTCCATTAACTTTTTTTTTTCCTAACCAATTCCCAAGGCCCTCAAAAAAAAAGGCAATAACAACAAGAAAATAAGAGTATAACCATGAAAAATGTATACCCATACGACACGACAAAAAAAGTGGTATGCTCATGCTAGACGCAAGCACAACCACAAGTCAAGTGCAAAAAAATCACAAAATACCAAAAAAATAAAATAGCAACAAACATCATAACTCAATCCCCATGGTTCCTGTTAGCACTCCATAATTTCCTAAGACTATGAGAGAAACCTAGAGGTAACCACAAAACTACTTGTAAGCTTAAAATCTAGCCCTTATAAACTCAGCTAAATATCTCTCTGTTAGATTTATATTTTTTGTTTTGGAATTTTAGGCTAGATATTAGGTTCAGAGTTTGGTTTTTTTAAATGTTTGGTTGAAACTTCAAGAATAAGCCATTTGGGAAATGGAGTCATAAACCTTAAGTAAATCAAGTGCATAAATAACAGATAAGTATAGCAAGGAAAGGTAGGAAGACTATTGGATATATGGAGTTTGTGGAGTGGATTGGAGGAAAATATTTGGGTTTAATTAAACATAGAGCATTTAGAAATGAATTCAATATTTAATTTCAGTTTGAAAACATAGATATTGTTTACAAATTAGAGAAGAGTGTAATTAAACAAATTCAACCAATAATTTTATTCAAACAACAAAGATAAGAATAACATATGGAAAAACTGAGAAATAACAATTTCAAAAGATGAAAAACATCACCAAATCGTGTGACACATGAATCATGGAATAAATTTCTATATTACTGAAAATGATCACCTTTAGCTCAGTGAACAACTTTACATCAGAAAAAATTCTTTATTCATGCAAGTACCAACCCATAATACTTCGAATTATGAAGTATTTTTACAATCTTTTACAAAATATCTTGATTTAAAATATCAAGATTTATTACAAATTATCTCAAAATTGTTTATACAAAATTAGTATAGAAATATAGGATAACAAAAATTGCTGAAGCTGCTGGCACTATCTTCGAGATTGCTGGTGATGACTCGACCTGAAAAATTGTTGCTTTGTTGCTGAAAATGTGAAACTGCCTTTTACTCCAGAATTCTACACAACTTATCCCATCTATCCTCATCTGAGATGGAAATTTTAGCCAACATTATGTAAGTTTCATTCACCTCTGTATATTTATGAAAAGTCGGTTTGACTAGGAACAAATGTTTTAGTTCATGTTTAATGAGCAGGTTGAATTCCAAACCTTTCATGAAGACTTTTCTTGCAATTGTTCCTTTGATAGTGGAAAATTTTGATTTGTCCTTGGCTATGGTGTACAATTTCTGCTAATAATCCTCGAGTTTAACTAATTTATCTCCAATTCCTTTTAGTCCTGACAATCCTTTTTGATTTAGTACATTACATTCTATATGAAATTTCTGGATGTTGACCTCCAAGTTATGGCATTTATTTTCTAACTAGAGCATTAGAATCTTTTTGGTAAGGACCCTTTTTACTTCAAGGATGGTTTTTGTCTTGTATGTGATCTCAAATTATTCTAATTCATCCTTATTTTTTGAATTTATGACCTTGATCGATGTATTGGCTTCACCTGACATTTGTCCTAAACTGTCCTTTACCTTTGCAATGGTCTCCTTTGATCTCTATACTAGTTCCTCTTGCTAAAAAATTATCTCAATAGAGGGCCAGATTTTAGTGATTTCTTCATTTATTTCAATCCATATATTCTCCTTAGCCCATGCAATTATTTGAGCCATAACAGAGTCATTTTATAAATTTTCAATTCTATGGGTCTGTCTGTGACTCTTTTGAAGCTATGCTACATATTTATTCTTGAATTTTAAATTCTCTTCCTGAAGGGTTTTAAGTTGAGCCTTTAGTTTTTCAATTTCCCGTCCTTTGATGGACATGTCTTCCATGGCCTTGATCAATTATTATGACGCATATTTGGGTTCTACCCCTATTGTGATGGTTGTTGAAGTGGATTCTTCTATTTTTGATGTACCTACAATGGGAACTGTACCTGCAATAGGAAGTACTATGAGTGGAATAACTGCTAGTTCAGAGGGCTGTTTATTTTCTTTTAATAATTTCTCCATCTCAACTTCCATTTGTTTAATCTGGAAATTTTGTTCAGTGATGATTTTGAACATGTCTTCTTTATCCATCTCTAAGTGTCCAACTTCTTTTTCCTACATATCTTCAGTGGATAGAAGCTTGAGATGCTTCCTCAATGCTACAATGTATGCATTATTTCTCTTAACACTTTCTTCTGCAGCCTTTACATCTTTAGGATCATATCCTAATTTTATCACTAAATCCTCCAATTATTTAATCTTTGTATCTTTAGCCAAAGAGGATATATTCTCAAGTTTAATTGAGACTAGATGTTATTGATTGAAGCTTTTAGCTTTGAAGCTGTCATTGCTTTGTTGGTCAACGTTGAATACAAGATTTCACTTGTGTGTTTGTGCATGTCCATTTGGTCAATATGATGAATTTGATTAGCGTCGAAGGAAAATACAGACTTCTTATAGTCATCTGTAGTTTTGGGAGCAGGAGCTACTTCTTGGAGGAATGCAACCTGCATTTTTCCTTTCTGTGTTTCAAAGGTAGGAAGAAGCCAATTTTGTGAATTTTTTGTTTGTTTTCAAAACTTTGTATACGTGGTAGCCTTGAGCATCTCATTTTTCTTCTTAATTTATTTGTATTTAGAAAATATGTTTGGTGTAGCCTAGTCATGAACCAACTCTATTGTTTGATATGTGTCTAGAGGCTCTTGAGAGGCTGAGGATGGAGATCATTTACAAATATATTCGGTTCTTGGAAAAATAGAAATAAAAGAACCTACCATAATTATAGTGGTATGTGTATCATATTCATGCAAGAATTCTGTTGTTGTACTAGTCTTCTGCTTCTTTTGGTAGATTAAGAAATATTTTTCTCCAATTTGTATGACTGAAGGAGGAATATCTTTCCTGGGCCTTTTATCCTGTCTTTCTTTTGGTTCTGGAGTCTATGCAATTGTTGTAGATATAATCTAGTCTTTTGCCTCCGATAGGGTATTTCCTCCCACTGCTTTTGATTCATAAATTTCTCTATTCTAGGCCTTGGAGTCTGAGTATAGGGAGTAGTCTTCTTTTCTACTTTTAGCTTTGAGATGATGCCAAAGGGGTCATATGACCAAGTTAAGCTGTGATTGAAATTAATTTTTTTTAAAAGCGAATCAGCTTCCTTGCCTGCTTCCCCGGTGTTACAAATTAAAGGACCAACCTGTGTTTTAATTTTAAACAGAGATTTATTCTTTGTTGCAACAAAATGCAGATCATCCATATTGATCATAAGTCTGATATATTCTAATGAGAAAATCCTCATAGGAACATACTTAGGTAACATATATGGAGGCAATTTACACCCATGCACTCTTATTTTTGTATAGTTTTGGTAAAATTACCAATCCGTTGTTTTAGTCTTCTCACTATGATGAAAAAATCTCCTTATCTCTGGCCCTATTCTTAGTTCAACATAATTGTTCAATAGGAAAGAGGCTACCGACAAAAAATGGTCAACATAGTCACTGTAGGTAAATTCATCGGTATGCTCCCTTACTAAGGAAGTCCAATGAATAACAGATTGAGAATTTCCTTACTCATCCAGTTTCTGTAATGCACACTCAAAACAGTCTGCCTGATGAAATAGAAATAAATACACTAAAATTGAAGCATATTTGAAACTACCTTCTGTGGAATTTTTCAAGAAATTTTCATGAATGGAATTGACTAAGAAGTCACTATAATTGAAAATGATTGAGGGCTTTTCATCCTTTAAGAAAATTGATAGAAAACCATGATGGCTTCATCAACCCATTGATCAGATTGATAGCCCAGTAAGCAAGAAAATATAGAGATGATCTATTTTTTCATTTCAGGGAACATGGAGGATGGATATGGAGGATGTTTCTTAGGTAATTGGGCATTCTCACGTAGGAAAATCTCAACAATCTAGGCTCTATTAGGAATTTTAATGTTATTATTAAGATTAATGAGGGATTATTCGAAGAATGGTTTTAGGGAGTCAATGTTTGGGTTTTCTAACATTAAATTAATTGATTCAGGAAATTGCCGCATTTTATTAATTGATTGAGGGGTTATGGAAAATGAATGTCACCATTCTAGGCTACAATGGCTCTTTCACTAGGGATATACCTAGAATCGAACCATGCCACAAGTTCTGGAAAGTGTTGGGTTTGGGGAAAAATGAATTTGGGCAGGAAGGAGTCCCACAAACCCAATTCATCACCGTGGTCTATGAAATTTTTCTTTAACCTGTTGTGAAGTTCGTAAAGGTCGAATTAACAACTTGTTTCAAGGATTTTATAGTCCTAATCTACCATGGGTAGGTGGTATAAATCAATACTAAGAGGTAGCATAGGGTTTTCATCAATTTTCTTAGCTTTTCCTTTAGGCACCATGATCAAAGGAAAATATTAGTTTTGTTGCAATTACCCAGGAATTTGGTCAAATGGAGGTTGGGTTTGATAATTTGCAGGTGGTGATAGGTGATATTGATGACTTGATACTGGCGCAGGTTGTGGTTTTGCTGAGTTGGGTCGTGGTGGCAGGTTCAATAGTGTTCTTGATTGTTGTGGCGAATTAGTCTTCTTAAAAGTCATAACAATGAGCGGAAGGGGCCACCAGAAAAGGATAATGCCAATTTATATAGGAAAATGGGCTACAGTTGGGGTTTTTAGACATTATGGAGTGGATTCATTGGTTAGGGTAACGGGTAGGCCACGTGGTGGGAATTGGTTGGACGATAAGTGTAATGGTAGAGAAAGTGGGGCCGAGTGGGACGCATACATGGCAATAGGCGAGTGGTGGTGAGGAGATACATGGCAGGTAAAGGGATGAAGTGGGGGGAAATTATCGACGACTAAATCTTTTGGCGGGAGTGGGGTGGAGTGAATTTTGGAGGGGGGGTAGGATGGCAAGTGGTTTTAGGCAAGGGGTGCGAAAGCATGAATGGGTGCCACATATAGGGGAGCGGGAAAATGCAAACCACCTTGTTGGGAAAGATACTAAGAGGGGGGGGGGTGAATCAGTATCTTGATTTGTCAATCAACATTTTACTTTTCTTTTCTCAAAAACCCACACGCTACTTTACAGAACAAAACTAGCGTATATACGCGGATATCCTTAAGGAAACTCGCGTATGCTCAGATCTCTTATTATGCAGATAATTCTTATCTTAGATTATTGCATCATTCACTTATTAGATGTTAGTAAGCAGTAAACATGTACAGTAAGAATAGAATAAATCAACACACATAAGCATCACACATGAACACCAGGATTTTAGGTGGAAACCTAATTCGGGAGAAAACCACCGCTGTCGTCGTCTCAGTCTTCAATATTTATTATAAAGAAAACATCTTACAACTATGTACTGGCGCAGAGTCATAGCAGCACACAGGCACCCACCTGCAGAAGGCTACAACCTTCTCTCGTTTACCAGCCTCTCCTGGAAGGGAGCTACAACCCCCTGCTCTCGTTTACTAGCCTCTCCTGGAAGGGAGCTACTACCCCCTGCTCTCATTTACCAGCTATCACTGGAAGGGAGCTACTACCCCCTTACTGAAGGCTTCGACCCTTAGCTCCACTGCAGACCACGTTTCATCAATTTTCAAACTGGATCAAACAGCTTCAACTCAACCTTTCATTTTTTCAACAAACATACTTTGCCCAATGCTTCAAACTAAACAGTGAAACCACTGTAACCAGACTATCAGAGATTACCCAAACTTCAGAATAGATATGCAGAAACACATTCAACCATGAGCAACCTTTAGTTCAAATTCCATATGCGCTTTTATTTAAACAGACCCGCGTATACACGCACTTTTTATTAGACTAATCCGCATATACATCTGTGCATTTTTCAGTAAAACCTAACTTCCCATACGTGCTTTTATCATATCAGATCCGCATATACACGCACTTTTTCCACAACAAACTCGTGTATAGATCTGTAAATGAGAGCTTTGCAAAACAGACCAGATCTATAAGCTTACCCAGATTTCTTCATTACCTTCAGCAGACTTTGCGCCAGATCTTCACCAGTTCTTCTTCTGCAGATCATCTTAATTCATCATCCTTAGGATCTAAGGATTTAGAAACATCCATGGGTGCATCATAAGTTCAGGTTATCAATCAAGAACAAATTTCAATCATCACGGTCTTCAAGTGAAGTATTCATTAATACCAGTTCACATACACCCCCTTTGTGGTCTTCTTCTCCTTATATAGGTTTAGCCTTTATCAATACCATAGTCAACCACACCACTTGAGTGGTATTCCTGAGCGAGACAAATAGATAATCAAAGCGCTCCAATACAATGGGTCAATACCATGGCCAACACCCCTTGGTATTCTAAATTTGGAGCGCAAAAATATCTTAGCGACTTGCTTGCGTGCTGCATGCGTAAACTCTGCTAACAAACAGCATTAACACTTTGTGACACATCATATTTATCATTTTTATTGCTCACTATGCTCACTTCCTTTCTTGTTTCATACGAAATTTTGATCTGTAGATACATCATCCTTCCTTTTAACACACAAATACATCATCCTTACATATTTAACACATAGGTTTCTTATCATAGGCAACTCATCAAGAACAACTTCATCAAATAGGTTGCCATCAAGGACAACACATTGCATCATATCGCCAACAGTCTTATTTCATCAAGTAGGTTGCCATCAAGGACAACATGTGCCAACAATCTCCCCCTTTGGACTTGATGGCAACCGTGATGGTGTTTGATCACCACAACAAAAAATAGATACATTGATTATAATCATTATGCAAACACCATGATATTCTCCCCCTATTCAAACACCATGCTACTCTCCCCCTTTGACATCAAGGGAAAAGGGCGGATCAAAGCCAAGACAATGTTTTTCTCCTCATGTAGAAAGAAGAGCTCTGTAGATCTGATGTGCATTGAAGTTACCATGCTCCCTCTGAGTTCATGCTGAGTCTTCAACATAATATTCAATGAAGTACATGACTCTATGACCTTTCCTATCACCAAGGACTCATAATTACATCAATGATCCAACCAAGTGGATTTACATATGTGACACAAGTACCCAACCAAGTGGGTTTACAAATTTGAACAAGCCCTTTACAAGACTGAATATTACAAATTACATCATAGGTCTCAACATAACCTTTTCATCAAATAACAAATATGAATTTTTATAACCAAGACCAAAAATACCTCAAGAGAGATCATATTTCAGAACCATCATAATGCCAACAATGCATTACATTCAGCAATGCTAATGCTCCCCCTGAAACTGTGCATCCAATGCATCCTTTCCACATGATCAATGCTCCCCCTTAGCTTGTGCATCCTGAACACTTTCAACAACAAATCATCAAGGCATCTTTATCAAGAGACATCAGAGAAAGAAACAAAATTATGAAAACTGGAACACCATCAGAGATACCAAACAACATCAGAGATACCAAACAGCACTGCAGCTGTGCTGAAGAACGCTGACCCCAAGTAAAATTTGTCAGCAACTAACCATACGCGGTTTTATTTGCATAAACTCGTGTATATACGCGACTTTCATTCAGGAAACCCTCGTATCCAATTTAATATTTTGAATTTAAGCAGTTCTGATTTTCTGCAAGGCAGAGACTACTCCCAGCTTCTGTCTGAGATATTCGAACGCTTCCCTGGGCAAAGGTTCGGTAAATATATCAACAACTTGTTCTTTGGAGGGAACATACTCCAACTTCACCTTTTGTTCAAGCACTTGTTCACGTAAGAAGTGATACTTGATGGGAATGTGCTTGGTCTTGGAATGCATAACAGGATTCTTTGAAATACCGATGGCACTTGTATTATCACACATAATGGAGACAAGAGGTGTGCACTTGATTTGAAAGTCTTGTAAGGTTTTCATCATCCAAAGAAGTTGTGTGCAACATGATGCGGCAGCCACATATTCTGCTTCTGCTGTAGATAAGGCAATAGAGTTTTTCTTCTTGCTGAACCAAGATACTAACCGGGGCCCCATATAGAATGCTCCACCACTAGTGCTTTTCCGATCATCAACATTTCCAGCCCAATCTGCATCAGTGTAAGCATGAAGAGTAAGATCAGCATTCTTTGGATACCATAGTCCAAAGTCTTGAGTTCCTTGTAGATATTCGAATATTCTTTTGACAGCCTGAAGATGAGACTCTTTTGGATTAGCTTGGAATCGTCCAAAAATCCCAATAGCATGCATAATGTCCGGTCTAGTCCCAGTGAGATAAAGTAGACTTCCTATCATAGATCTGTATTCTGGTTGATTCACCATGGGGGAATCATCATGAGAATTGAGATTACATCCGGTTATCATTGGTGTACTTACAGGTTTGCATTCTTCCATGCCATACTTCTTCAGAATTTGCTTAAGGTATTTTGCTTGTGATAAGAATATACAATCAGTAGTTTGATGCACTTGCAAACCAAGAAAGAATGTTAGTTCCCCAAGTAAAGACATTTCAAATTCTTGCTGCATGACAGAAGCAAATTTCTGACTCATATATTCTTCATTACTTCCAAAAATGATATCATCAACATATACAACCACAATCAAAAGTTTATCATTTTCAATTTTTGTGTATAAGTTGCTATCAGCAGACCCCTTTGAAAATCCTTGTTGATGAAGATATTTGTCAAGACGATAATACCATGCCCTTGGAGCTTGTTTGAGACCATATAGAGCCTTTTTAAGTCTAAAAACAAGATTTTTATCATTTCCCAAAATGAATCCTTCTGGTTGTTCTATATAAACTTCTTCTTCTAGATCACCATTGAGAAATGCAGATTTAACATCCATTTGATAAACTTTGATTTGTTGAAAGCTTGAAAAGGCAAGAAACATTCTTATGGCCTCAAGTATAGCTACAGGAGCAAAAGTTTCTTCAAAGTATATACCTTCTTGTTGAGTATACCCCTTGCAAACAAGTCAAGCCTTGTTTCTTACAACATCCCCATTCTCATTTAACTTGTTTTTGAATATCCATTTAGTTCCAATGACATTTTTGTTATGAGGTCTTGGTACTAATTCCCAAGTGTGATTCTTTTCAATTTGATCAAGATCTTCATTCATGGCTTGAACCCAACATTCATCTTTGCTAGCTTGATTGACATTGTGAGGTTCAATAGTAGATAGAAATGCCAGATAGCTAGAAGATCCCACAAGAGTCCTTCTTGTTTGTACACCTGATCCCTTATCTCCCAAAATTTGAGATTCTGGATGATTCTTTTGAACATATCTGGATGGAGCCTTTTCAGAGAAATCATCTTCAGGTTCTTCATTGGGTTAACTATCTATATCATTGCTATTTGATGTAGAAGGACATAAGTCACCATCGTCTTCATTTGTTATCTGTTTTTCTTCCTTTGGGGCTGCAGGAGACTCATCAATAACAACATCAATACATTCAACAATCTTCCAAAGTATTTTATTGTAACATTTATATGCTCTACTCGTAGAGGAGTAACAAAGAAGTATTCCTTCATTTTCTCTAGGTTCAAACTTGCCAAGTTTTTCATCATTATTTTTGATAAAGCATTTACTTCCAAAAACTCTAAAATGCTTCACAGATGGAGAATTACCATACCAGAGTTCATATGGAGTTTTGTCACTATTTACACGAACATGTGCCTTGTTGAGAATGTTTACCACTATATGTGCTTCTTCTCCCCAAAATGTGTCAGGTGTTCCAGAATCGTCAAGCATAGCCCTAGCCATTTGTTGAACTGTTCTATTCATTCTTTCTGCCACGCCATTTTGTTGTGGAGTTCCAGCTACAGAAAATTGTCTTTTTATGCCATGTTGTTCACAAAATTCAAGAAATTCATTTGAAGTATATTCTCCTCCTCGATCAGATCTAAGACATTTGAGTTTTAGATCTACTTCATTTTCAACCAGCGCGTTGAAGATCTGAAATTTCTCAAATGCTTCATCTTTGTGCTTCAGCAACCCAATCCAACACATTCTAGAGAAATCATCAATAAATAAGATATAGTATTGTTCACCACGAGGTGACTTTTTCCTCATAGGTCCACATATGTCAGTATGAATGAGTTCAAGAGGCCTAATTGATGATCCTTCCTTGGCATTAAATTGCACTCTGGTCTGCTTGCCGAATTGGCAAGATTTGCATATGATACTTTCAGGTAGAGTAATATTGGGAAGACCACGAACAACATTAAGTCTACTTGATTTGTTGATTTGAGAGAAGCTTAGATGTCCCAACCTTCTATGCCATAGCTAGTTTTCTGAAGATTTACTCAAGTAACATTGTTCTTTGCAGTTCTTCAATACATATAGGTTGCTCGGAGTTCTTTTTCCTTTTATGATTGTTTTACCTGTATCAAGATCACGAACCACACATTCTTTTGAACTAAAGACAACTTTAGTTCCTTGATCACACCTTTGACTTACACTTAGCAAGTTATGCCTTAATCCATCCACATACATGACATCATTAGCCTTCACCTTATCTTTTAGAAACACAGACCCTTTTCCTTTAATTACAACAGGAATATCATTTCTAAAAGTAACTTTCTTTTCCTTTTCTAATGTACTATATGCACGAAGTTTGGTTTTGTCACCTGTCATGTGTCTTGAGCATCCGCTATCAATGTACCATTGATTTTCTTCTCCTTCTGCAAATAACGCTATGCCACAATTTTCAACCTGTAAATCTTTCTTTTTCCATACTTTGGAACTTGAAGAAAAATGCTCTTTTGGCTAAACTTTGCTCCTGCATTCAGATTCTTCATGCCCAAAGTTATTGCAATAAGCAAATTCAAATTCATTTAGAAGAGGAGAAAAATTGTTATAGGTATTATTCTTTGTTTCAATATCAGTCCTTTTTTTTCTCGCTTCTCTTGTCATGATGGTTTTATATGCAACACATTGAATAGCTTTGTGACCAAAATTGTGACATGAGAAACATTGTCCGTTGAAGAAGAAATTTCGGCAATCACGAAATATTCTACTTGAATTTACCTGTTGATTGGTGTTTCTTTGAAAGATATTCCTGTTAGTGTTCTTTGAATTGAGATGATCATGCTTTACCTGTAAAGATTTTTTATTCCCTTGTTGAGTGGCAGAATTTTGTAAACCAGCTGTAACTGCTTTGATATAATTTGGTGTTGAAGCCTGAGAAGATTCCCTGGTATATCCAAGACCTGTCTTTACAAGAGGAGAGCATTGTACCTTGATAATCTCATTTAAGGTTTCTGATCCTTTAGTAAATCTAAGATTCAGAGTCTTTTCTTTCTCAAAATCTTTTCTTAGACTTACCACTTCACATTCTAATTTTTCAATGTGTTTCTTTGCTTCTTCAAACTGCCTTTTCATAGTCTCTATGGTTATTTTCCTTTCTTCTAAGAGTATTTTACATTCTTCCCAGTGTATTTTGAGTTGATTGTTTTCTTCAAGAAAATCATTGTCCTCTAGAGCATCCACAAAAGTATCATTTTCTTCTCTAGATTCAAATGCCATGAGAAGTATAAGATCTTGTTCACATTCTTCCTCACTATCAGATAACCCATCACTATCTTCATGAGTATAGTAACTTTTTCTAGTGCTAGACCGGTTCTTATTCCTTCTTGCTACTTCTTTCCCTTTTGCAGATATTTCTTTATAAGGACACTTAGCAGCATAATGACCAACTCTTCCACAATCAAAACATTTGAAAGGAAGCTTACCTCTGAACCGTCCTGTGCCAAGCTGAAGTTTCTTTACAAAATTTACCTCATCTTCTTCTGAGAAATATCCTGATCCTTCTGCTTCTTGCACTTCTTTCCCTTTTGTAGAAGCTCTAAAGATGGCTTCTTTGACTTGAGATGGTCCTCCTCTTCTGATTTCATATGTAGTTAGTATCCCATGAAGTTGCACCACAGTAAGATTTTGAAGATCCTGTTTTTCTTCAAGAGCAGAAACTTTTGACTCAAATTTTGTCGTTAGAGATCTTAAAATTTTCTCAACCAACGTAGATTCAATTATTGTTTCTCCCAGATTTCTCATACGATTTACAACATCATCAAGACGTAAAAATAAACTGGCAATACTCTCATCATTATGCATCTTTAAATTTTCATATTCAATTCTGAGAGTTTGGAGTTTTGCACTTTTTACCTTTGCATCACCTTCATAACTTAGAATGATTTTGTCCCACATTTCCTTTGTTGTATTTAGCTGCATAACTTTGAAAAATTTAGATTCAGTCAGACTTCCCGTTATAGCATTGACCGCCTTTGCATTTGATTCATAATTCTTCTTTTCAGTTGGATCTGTTGGTATTGTAGCTGGATATTGATATCCTTGTTGAAAAATGGCCCATACATCTGTTCCCATAGACTGAAGATAGGATCTCATCCTTGTTTTCCAGAAGATTAAATTGCTTCCATTAAAGCGGGGAGGCTTGATAGATGTTGTTCCATCTTGATTTCTCATCTTGCTTAATCTTCCTTCTAGCGGCTAAGCTTTTTCAGAAGGACCTCCTCTGATACTAATTGTTGGGAAAGATACTTGGAGGGGGGGTGAATCGGTATCTTGATTTGTCAATCAAATTTTTACTTTTCTTTTCTCAAAAACCCATACGCTACTTTACAGAACAAAACTAGCATATATACGCGGATATCCTTAAGGAAACTCGCGTATGCTCAGATCTCTTATTATGCAGATAATTCTTATCTTAGATTATTGCATCATTCACTTATTAGATGTTAGTAAGTAGTAAACATGTACAGTAAGAACAGAATAAATCAACACACATAAGCATCACACATGAACACCAGGATTTTAGGTGGAAACCCAATTCGGGAGAAAACCATCGCTGTCGTCGTCTCAGTCTTCAATATTTATTATAAAGAAAACATCTTACAACTGTGTACTGGCACAGAATCATACCAGCATGCAGGCACCCACCTGCAGAAGGCTACAACCTTCTCTCGTTTACCAGCCTCTCCTAGAAGGGAGCTACAACACCCTGCTCTCATTTACCAGCCTCTCCTAGAAGGGAGCTACTACCCCCTACTCTCGTTTACCAGCTATCACTGGAAGGAAGCTACTACCCCCTTACTGAAGGCTTCGACCCTCAGCACCACTGCAGACCGCGTTTCATCAATTTTCAAACTGGATCAAACAGCTTCAACTCAACCTTTCATTTTTCAACAAACATACTTTGCCCAATGCTTCAAACAGAACAGTGAAACCACTGTAACCAGAATATCAGAGATTACCCAGACTTCAGAATAGATATGCAGAAACACATTCAACCATGAGCAACCTTCAGTTAAAATTCCATACGCGCTTTTATTTAAACAGACCTGTGTATACATCTGTGCATTTTTCAGTAAACCCTAACTTCCCATACGCGCTTTTATCAGATCAGAACCGCGTATACATGCGCTTTTTCCACAAAAAACTCGCATATAGATATGTAAATGAAAGCTTTGCAAAAAATACCAGATCTATAAGCTTACCCAGATTTATTCATTACCTTCAGCAGACTTTGCGCCAGATCTTCACCAGTTCTTCTTCTGCAGATCATCTTAGAGATTCATCATCATCAGATCTAAGGATTTAGAAACATCCATGGGTGCATCATAGATTCAGATTTATCAATCAAGAACAAATTTCAATCATGCAGATATACTTCAAAGTGAAGTATTCATTCAATACCCAGACACATGCCCCCCCTTGCACAATTATCTTCTTCTCCTTATCTAGGTTTAGCCTTTATCAATACCACGAGTCAAAACCACACCACTTCCGATGGTATTCCTGGAGCCAGGATAAATGAATGATAAAGCGCTCATTGAGGTTCGAGTCAATACCGTGTACCCACTTCTGATTCTAAATTTGGAGCGCAAAAGGGCATACGCGACTTGGCAGATACTTTTCCGCGTGCATACACTACTTCGCCTTAACAAACCCACGTATGCTTTGTGACACATCATATTTATCATTTTTCTGTCACTTCCTTTATTCTGTTCCTTCTGAGCTGATCTATAGATACATCATCCTTCCTTTTAACACACAGATACATCATCCTTACAAATTTAACACATATGCTGCTTATCATAGGCAACTCATCAAGAACAACTTCATCAAATAGGTTGCCATCAAGGACAACACATTGCATCATATCGCCGACAGTCTTATTTCATCAAGTAGGTTGCCATCAAGGACAACATATGCCAAAATTTCGTACCCACCCCCCCCCACCCCCCCACCCCCCCATGGTTAATTATTGGATGGGTTGGGGGGGCGCTCCAAAACTGTTGGCCTACTGTTGGGTCGGGCGGGTTAGAACTCATCACAAAATGGAAAAAAAAGTATTTTAAAATTACTTTATTACATCAAATTGATCGTGATTAAGGGCGAGGTTAAGCTAATTAATCCAACTTAACCAAAAAAAATAAAAACTCACTTTATTACATAAATTAATCACGCTTAAACGGTGTGATTAGTAATTAAACTTTTTAACTTATCTCTGATGTTGCACTTAGACTGGCAAGCATTTTTTTATTTTTCTAAATTTATACATCATTTTTTATTTGTTTGAGTGGCATTTAGACTAGCTCACTTATTTGGGGGGTTTTTCTTCATTTTTTAATATTTTTATTTTATTATTTTCTTTCACAAATGTATATATTTTTATCCCCTTTTTCTTTCTATTTTTCTGTTGTTTTTCTATTTAAATTTTTAATTTTTCTTGGAAATAATTTTAAAGAAAAAATATTAGTTACAACATATTTGAAAAATAAACAAATATTTATCAATCTATCCTATGAAATATAGGATCCTAACAGTTCCCAAGGAAAGATCAACACGAGCCTTCTTCAAGACTTCATGGCAGTCTCTTTTGCCATGCAATCCCTTGCATCATACTGCCATAAACACATAATTATCAGTGTATAAATAAACATAACAATATACCAATTATATTACCTTGTTGTACAAAGCACATTTCCATATAAATAAACATATCCATTCCATCTCTCAAGGGACTCCAATTCCTTGACAAATCCAACTATAACTGGAAGCTAGATGTTATACCTTTCAAATACATGTTCATGAATATAGCTTATATCAACATAATTTCACACATAATCAAGGTTAATAAGACTTCATGTATTCATGAAAAGAACCCATTCATTTGGAATAGTGGTTTCCAAACATAGCAAAAGGAATTATCTCCCAATTCTTTTATTTTAACTTCTACCTCGCTGCAATTGAGCCTTATTATATACTGTCACATCACAAAATTGTTAGTTATATAAAAAATCAACTGTTACCTTTTAATGCTAATACCAAGCACATTTCCATGCAACTCTCCACACATGTAAGTCACACGTTCCAAATATCAAGACATCATGTCTATTAATTTTAAATCAACGTCTACCAATACTAACAACCATGTCATAATCAACAATCAACTCACAATCAATAATCATAGTACTACAACTTGCACGCAATTGAAATCAAGTGCATATCAATTGTATCAACACATATTATGTTAGTACAACTCTCTTAAAACAAGATCATTCCTTCATGTAATATCAGAGACACATACTCATATCATGCAATTAATCAGACATTAAAACAAAAAATAGACGACATAATAAACACTAAACACACAAACACCAAATAGATGACATAATAAAATTATCAAACACCAAATACATGACATAACCAAACACTCAAACACCAAATAGAAACATAATAAAACTCATACCTCAATGTATCACAGGGGAGGATATCACATCTGCACAAGTCAGTGCAGATTAGTACAACATAATATCACAAACATATCAACTCATACCTGAATACCATAACCATAAACATCTACATTGGTCGATACATATAGCAACAAGATATTAGCTGCAATGAACATACTCATCATGCATATGACTGCAATGCATATGACAACAAGTTAAATACCATGCATGACTATATAACGCATGTGCATATGACCACACTAATTAACTGACATTTATCATGTATGAAACCATAAGAAAAATAGATGAAAAGCATGCATATAACCAAAATTATTATAAAAATCCAGTAGCTAACATACCTACATTCCTAACATACAATACCTGTATGAAAATATGATTTTACCACGAGGTCCAGTGTTGCAACCTCACTCTAATAATACGTCTTTCTTGCTCTACCAGAGCTAAAATATTAGCATCATAACATAACAACAACATCATGATGACACAAACTACATAATGACCACCATGATGCATGCCTGACCTACCATGCATGCAAAATTATAACCATGAAATTTCATGCAAAAACAATATATAGACACTGATGTGCATAACAAATGCATATACAACCCGCATGCATTCATGAAAAAAACATCCCAACATCAACGTCATCAACTTATACATGAAAACAAAACTGTAACGATTACCATCACCATGCATACATAAAAAACACATATACAACCTATATGCATGCATGGAAACCACATTCCTCCCATCCATTCCAAGTGTTGAACCATGCTCTGATACCACTCCGTGGTATCAAATATCACCCAAAGAGAACAAAAACCAGAAACCAACCAAAGAAAATGAAACCCACTTTGATACCACCCTGTAACCACCCTCCTCCCACATTTATCCAAGCTAACCGGTCCACTGGGTTAAAAATGTGACGAGAGGCTACTATGATGTGATTCAAATTCCCATGTATAGTTAAGGAGGTGGAACAAAAAAAACAAAACCATTCTAACCTTCCTCAAGAGCTACAGACCCTTTAGGAGGAAACCAACCCTTCCAGGTGCTTAATCCCTGAGAAAATTTATCATTTTATTGATGAACCCTTGTTCGCTCCCATGAAAGTCCATGCATGTGACTAAGGGCTTCCATTCACTCCCACAACAAGGAATGTCAATGATTGTGGACTTTTTCAGGCATTTATGAGCCAATGACGCCCAATTGTCAGCTTCCATGTTTTCAAGGCCAGGTCTCGGGCCACTACCAAGAACTTCATGAAACTTTCATAAATGATACATAACCATGAAATCAAGCTACTAATACAAACATTTGATCAAGGATTTGACTAGACCCATACTAGTCACGACAAACATTTCTTCAAACATATCATAAACATGTAATATATAGGTCATAACAATATATCTAAGCATATGGATTTCATACTTATCTAAGGATCATCAAGGAGGACCAATATATCATTCCAAGAGCTCCAATGTTATTTATTAGGTCATTCATTCATGAACGATTCATATACTAACCAAAAAATAATGAGATACATCAATAAAGTCTGTCATAAACCTTGCTCATAACCAGCATATAACTAGCATAATAACAATGATAAAACCACCATCAAGATCACATAATAATAAGTGCATTTACCGATTAAATACAAGATGAAAAGATCTCTTATTAACATATGAAAAATGAAACCAGGTCTGGGACTTCCACATACCACTCGACCATAGATTGGGCTGAACCAAATATTTCTTTGATCCAATCACCCTTGTGCCATATTCCAAGCCTAAATGTTGGATGTCATGGAATAAACCAAACAAAACCAAACCATGGATTCCATAGTCCAAACTGCCTCAACCCTACCATAGATTACACCTCACGGTCAGACATCACTAGCCATCACCAGATCGGTCTCTACCCAAGTTTTCCAGGGCTCCAGAACGTTGTTCCAACCAGGGCTTCCAGGACTAGTCACACTCAACCCACATTCGTTGTTGGGATCCATAGTGTTTGTCCAACCTAAGCTTCGAGGACTAATAAATCAACCCACCAAGGGATCTAAAGAGTTTGTCCAACCAAGGATTTTAGGACTAGTAACTCAACCCAAGCTATTACAGGGCTTCTAGAGCATTTTTCCAACCAAGGCTCCAGGAACTAGTAACTCAACCCACAACCATAAGGAAAATGAGAACCAACCTGAAAGCAAAAGGAAATAAACCCACAACACCATGGTTATCAAAGCAATTGAAAGGTCAAGAAAAATGACTATAAATCCAGGCAATCCTTTGTGCCAATGAAAAATCATAACCAAGAATTCACATGCATGTGTCATGAATTCCAAAACTAGCAAGGAGATCATACATGCAACTAGTTACCTACAAGAAAAACCCACTATAGTTGTTGATCCCGATTTCCTCTTAGGCTTTCCTTCTCTTTCATTGCCTTCTTTCTCCAAATACCAAGTATGTCACACTTATCTAAGAGTGCTCCAAGAAAACTCTAAGTGTACAAGAGTATGAGAGAGAAGGGGGGAATGAGAACTCAAAAACTGAATTGACAAAAGGTTACAAACTTATCGCAAGACTTTTTATCAATGAGGCCTCTAATTTCTTCAATTTTCCATTACTCTAATTAATTTTCCTCCTCACATGCAACTTGTGACCTTTCATCTTCATTTTCTCCTAATTTCCATTATTTTCATATATAAATAAAATGTCAATATTGTCATTTTTCATTTCTAAATCCTTTGACATTGCCTTTGCCAATTTTATCTTAGCCACAATGAATTGAAATTAACACCCGCCGTAGGATGTTTTTCCCAAAATTCAGCTATGAATATGTGTCCCATGACCTCGGTCTTATTTTTTTTACATGTATTTTTAACTAGGGGATGTTACAGAACCCCCCCCCCCCTGGGGAAACACCATCCTCGGTGTTCAATGACACCTTCAACTAGCAAGACCGCTAAAAAGGAAAAAATACTTCTCATGGAGCTTTATAACTTAGCTCGTTGCAGTATTTACAATGACATCTTGCTGAAAACATGAAAAACATGTCGTTTACTGGAGCTTTATAAAACAATTCATTATGGTATTTACAATAACGACCACATTTACTTATGCACATTTTATGTAATATTCCTAAATGAGCTTGCAGCTAATTGGAATATTAAATTTTTGTTTTGTCACTTAGATAGGTGAATAAGTGGGTAGGGAGACCCATAAATCTCTTTATGAAGAATAAAACCACTCTCATGTGAAAGTGGATCATCATTTCAGCTTAATAAAGCACCATAAGCTGTGAACATGGGCTAGAGCATGTGGACTAGGTCAATGTTGACTAGATCAACAACGTTGTTATGGAGATCATGGAAATTTATTGAGGGACAACGCAATTTTGGAGGGAGATCGCATGCATGGAGATAGTGGCTTTAATGAGTGGGGCCAAGGGTGAGGAAGCTCACCACTTATATAAGGAAGAGGATGGCAGCCATAGTTGATTATGTTATGTTATGTTATGATATTTTGATATTATGGTATGTTTAGACTTGTTGCTTTCTTCAATTGTTTAGCTAAGATTGTAGTGCTGTTTAGCATAGGGTGTTCCTGAGAGGGAATCCCACCTCTATCCTTGAGGAGCCTTAAAGGAAGAGTATTGCGTTATCATTCTACATTCAGAAATTAGGCCAAAGCTTTAGTCTTGTGGTACAATGCAGTTTCTGTTGAGAAATGTGCCGAGTTGCAGGCTGTAGCAGTGGATAATACATTCAGGTGTTTTCTGATATTTTTTTTCAGTGGAGGAAGGTTTCCTTTCATTGGAAGGCTGGTGAGGAAGGCCCTTGAGCCTTATTTCAGCATTTGGCATCATGCCACTTTATCATTTTCCCCTACAACATATTTTTTTGTCTTGGACTACGTTATTTTAGGGAGGAGTTGCAGGGGTGGTTTCAATACACCGTTTGGAGAGGAGGTTTTCTAGTGGAGGGACCAGCCTTTCATCTAGAGGATCTATTGGAGGAGGCTACTTTCCTTGTCATATCAGATCAGACACATATTTCTAGTTCTATTGTTGCAGCAAATATTCAGCCCTAGGGCTTGGGTTCCCATCTTGTGTATTGGTGTATTTCTGAAAACCCTTTTGGGTTCTTTGTTGGAGGTTGTATAGAGCCTAGATCTTCATTTGTTGTATCTTTTGAGGCATATAACAACCATATATCTTTTGTGTATTCATTTTTTGTATAAGTGCACCTATGACTGCGCTGTAGCAGTCTTTCAACATTTTGATACAATAGCAACACCTCATTCTTGAGGGATTTCTTTATTGGAAGCTTGTTGTATCTTGTTTTATGGTTTGTGGCCCATTATATTATACATGTTTGCTGCTGTTATGATGAATAAGAAGGCTCCATATTGGTCTCATAATTTTATGTGATGTTTTACACTGCTATTCCAGCATTTTGTTCTATATTCTCGCTTTTCCCATTTGGGAATATTACATTTTATTCAACCAAAAAATAACCATATTGTTTATGGAGCTTTATAAATATAGCTTGATACATTATTTACAAAATATACACATACACACATATGCATATTTTCTCCACTAGCAAATAAAAGGATATGGTTCCTGCATCTACAATAAGGGGATCTAAAGGCTCATACCCCCCACCCCCTCAAAATTAGTACCAGGATTCACCTCCTTCCTAGGAAGCCTAGAATCTAGTGCTAAAGTCAAATCTGCATCCAATGCCCAATGCTACAATCCTGTACCACTTGTCCTCTCAGTGAACAAATACTGGTTCATTGTTCCAGGGTACACTCCCAATCTGCATCTGATTCCATCTGGCAATGCTAATGACAAAAAAAAATCCATCCTTGGTCGTCCCTTCTCTAATACATAGTCTCTTAGGTGATCTGGTCACCCCCTTCCGTGTAGGCACTCACCTTCAAAGTTCTCCGACATCCCCTTTCCTAGTTGATCCATCCCTTGGTAAGGCTTCCTCACATCAGAAGGTCCAAAAACCAAGGCATATTCCTACCTCAAAACCATCATACCGGTCATAGCATGCTCATGGTAATCAATGGATGCAATTGGGTACTAGTGTCCCACAATGGCCCTCCTCCTGAAGTGCTTTACCAACATACTACTGCCTATTCCATTTCCTTTTTCTGCTACTTCTAATTCTTGAAATTAGTTCCAACCACCCAATTGGGTATTTTTCATGCTTTCCTATACCAAGCACATAATTTCCATTAGATTCAAAATAAATTGAAATGAATTCACATAATACCTCATCAGTGGCCCATCAATAAGGTACACTTGCAATTATGTTTACTTCATGTCACAACAAGTCAAACTAGTTGTTTAATCAAATAATCATGTATAAACATATCACATGCGGTTAGCTCAAAATGAAACCATCATAATCAAAATCATAGATCGTATGTAACCATCATAGATCAGATTCATAGATCACATGCATAATTAAAACTAAAATAAAATATTGATACTTATCCTTTAATTGATTCTTAGCTTCTACCTTTATCCTTTCCATACACACAGAGGATCGATTTCCACACCCGACATGGAACCCAATGGCTTCTCTTCAACCACGTACACATACACATTATGTGCATCAAACACATACAACTATACACAACATACAACACCATATAATAAATGCACCAACACTTGAACAACACATACACTTGCACCTGGCATACAACACAACACATACAACTGCATCTAGTGTACAACACAACACATACACCTACACCCAATGTACAAAAGAGCACAATACATACACAAAGAAAAACACATAGAATACACATGTCATGATACCACGACTACACAATGCACATACACAATACCAAATGTACACAAAACAACTTGTACAACATGCACACAATACCACATGTGCACAATATAGCATGTATGACATGAACACAATACCACATGTACAACAGTACCACATGTACAACATGTACACATTACCACATGTAAAAAACACCACTTGCATAACATGTACACAACACCACATGCACGATGTGTACACAACACCACATGCATGATATGTACATATTACCACTTGCACACAACACCCCATGTACAACATGTACACAACATCACATGCACACAACACCATATGTACAATCATGCACACAAAACCATATGTACAATCATGCACCCAACACCACATGTACATAGCACCATATGTACAACATGCATGTGGTGCTATATGTACACAACAGCACATATGCAACATGCACAAAGCACTATATGTACACAAAACCACATATACAACATGCACATAATGACACATGTACACAAAACCACATATCTAACATGTGGACAACACCATATTTAAACAACACCACATATCCAACATATGCACCACACCATTTGTACATAGCACTGCATAAACAACATATACACAACACCATCAGATACTGACACTGCATAAACAACATGTACATAACATCATACATACACAACACTGCATGTACACAATGTCACAAGTACAACATGTAGAATATCTATACAACAATAACACTGCACATCCATAGACCGCATACCGACTCTACCAAGAAACCTTGCTTCTAGTGCCTTTCCACTATCTAGACTTGTCCTAGCATGTCGTATATTACACAACTTTGATTTCGCTGATGTATCCCTCAGCATTACCTATCCATAGCATAAACATAGGCATAATACAAGAATATAATATCAATTCATATCCACATGATACTAGCCTTGTATATCTGTTAGGGTTACTCTTCCACTTGATTCCTCATAAACCAAGAACCTCTTCATGCCATTCACCTGCATAAGAACTAGTTCCTCCACAAGAATGATCATAATGAACTTATAATAAAATGACATACATACACACATATATACATATAAAAATTAGCATAAAACAATCATGATACCTGACAACTATATTAGACAACAACATGCGTACATACACATATACATATATAGACATCATCATAATCATAATCACAACATAATTACCAAACATCATAAGGTTAAGGTTAAGATAACTCTCTTTAGCCGTGCACAACATGCACAACATTGAGAACAATAGTTCCCAACTTAGCCAAGGCATTTGATGCCTCAAATCCATTTACTTATACTTTCATGTTACCTTTCTCATTATTGTTCTTCCATCGTCCATTTACCCCAATGGGCCCAACTAATCCAATCGGTTGTCATACTCTTACCTTCAGTCGCCCTTAATCATTCACTAAGCTTCATCCAGGTCTTACATTACTTGTTGGGTTTCATTCATCTCTCCCCAAGCTCTATTACCTTACCTCTTTTCCCAAGTAATTCCCAATATCCTCAAGAAAAAAGGCAAGAACTAGAAGAAAACAAGAAGAAAACCATGAAAAACCAATAGCAATACGACACCGCAAAAAAACTGGCATGACCATTCACTAGAAGCAATCAATACCTCAATTCAAGTGCAAGAAAATCACAAAATACTAAAAGCACAAAACTAGAAATAAACACCATGACTCAATCCCCATGGTTCCCAAGGAAATCTCAACCCGAGCCTTCTTCAAGAATTCATGGTAATATATTTTTCCATGCAATCCCCTGCATCATACTTCCATTAAAAAATAATTGTTAGTGTATAAATGATCCAGGTGGCTCCCAAGACACACAAAGGACAAAGAAGGCTTATGAAAGCTCAAAAATCAAAGTGACGGAAATGGGGCAAACTCAATTTTAGGTTGAATATCTCGTCGTCCTAATTGCAACGGTGTGAACAATTTGTCAAACCGAGTTCGTATGCGATAGTTAGAGTTGGTCAAATTTCTAAGGTTGACTGGATGACTTGACAGGTTAAGGAAGACAAAATTTTGCAGAAATCCGGCCACCGGATTACGGCCAGCTTCGACTGATTTCTAAGTGAATTTTTGGGGGCGTTAAAAAGACTCCTTCAGTCAAAATCGTTGGGATTAAAAAATTCTGGTTTGTTTAAAAAAAAAAAAAAATATTAAAAAATTAGAGTGGCAGGCCATGACTCCCGCCGCACCCTTCGCCCATGGCATACCGCATATATATATATATATATATAGATATGACATAATGTTAAATCACAGAGCCATACCATATATATGGTATATATCTTAATAGAAAAACAAACTTACATCATTATAACATTGAACGTGGAGCGGGTTGGGTCAGGATGCATGGAGCAGACCCACCCACCCTCCTTTTTACTATTTTTTGAATGTGATAAACATAAAAGGGGAGGGGCAAGATTTGATCCCCCGACCCCTCTCCTCCAAACTTAGCATTTTAACCATCATGCCAACCGATAGGATTTGTAAAGTTTGCCCACTTATTATATAAAAACTCATCTTTTGCTCAGTGCGCCAAGCCAGAATGGAGCATGCAGTTCAAGGCAGAAGAGGCAGAATGGTGGCACGAATTTCAAGATGAAGAATATTCATTTTATACCTAGAGATTCCCTAGGGGAGGTAAAATTTCTTTTTATCATAATATGCTTAAGTTTACTGTCATTTTTCTCATATTTTTGCAGGGAACGTAATGGCGATATTAGATTTGCTTTTTCAGTAGTGGTTTTGCAGATTCTCTATGGAGGAGAATCTTTAGGAATCTTGAGGGAATCTTTCAGATTCCTTAGAGGCCGAAATTCGCCGGTGTTAGAATGAGGTCAACTTTATACTCATTCTTCTCAAAATTTTGTAAGGATCTCAATGGTGAGATTAGATTCCTGTCTTGAGTTGTAGATTTCTAGATTCCTTGTGAAGCAACATATTTGAGGAATCTAAAAGATTCCTTACAACCTAGATTTCGACAGTGTCAGAATTCAACAAATTGACAGTCGATTCTACACCTCTCGGCGACACGAATTTGATGGTGCAGTTAGATTTTCCATCTGAGCCTTATATTTTTTTCGGCCATATTCTAGCATGGGACGACATTGTTAGATTTTAGCATGTGGACAGTCGATTTCTTGCCATTCGAAGCCGCGTTTGCGATGGTACATTCAGATCCAGCAATTGAGGAGCCTATTCTTCACCTAGCATTAGAGTTGTGGTATATGAAGTGTTTTTTCCATGTACTTCATTGATTATGGTTGTAGGATGCTTTAGATCATGTCAATTCTTGCTTGATGTGTGATGTAGATTCTTCAGGTTTATTTGCTGTTGTTGATTCCTGCTCGATGTAAAATGTGGAATCGTTATCTGTATTTGATGTGGTATGTATTTGTCATGGGTTGTGATTTTTGTTGTGAGATCCCTTTATTGCCTTGAAGGTAGGATAGTCTTTTTCACCATGTGTGAAGTTGTCATGTTGATAGGAGGTTTGTGATGAGTGAGAGTTCCTTGTAACAGAACGTCTCAGGGAGATCCTTTTCCACTCATGTTGAGGGCTTTTCCTTGTATGACAAGTCAAAAAAATCCATGTACATTATCACCAGTTACAACATTAAATGAAGTGAAGAACACCATCAAGATACCGAGGCCTGGATACATAGTTCACACTGGACGAACTCTGTTATTAAACCTCTTGCATTTTTGTCATATGATTGTTGACATGCATTCCTCTTGATTATATATACATGTGTTCATTAGTGCTTTTGATGTAAGATGCGAAATCATTATGTGTATTTGATGTGGCATGCATTTATAATGGGTGGTGATTTGTGTTGTGAGATCCCTTTGTTGCGTTAAAGGTGGGATACTCTTTATCACCATGTGTGAAGTTGTCATGCTGATAGGAGGTTTGTGATGAGTGAGAGTTCCTTGTAACGAAACGTCTTGGGGAGAGACTTTGCCACTCATGTTGAGGGCTTTTCCTTGTATGACAAGGCAACAACATCCATGTACATTATCACTAGTTACAACACTGAATGAAGCGGCCAACACCATCGAGTCACCTAGGCTCGAAGACATGGTCCACACTAGATGAACTCCGTTATTAAACCTCTTTCATTTTTGTTGTATGATAGTTGATATGTGTTCCTCTTGATTATATTTGCATGCGTTCATTTAATCTTTTGATAAAATTTAATTCTAACGCATCAACCAAAGTAAAAGGTCTTGGTTAAAAGGGTATCGAAAGTTTATCTGGATCAATAAATAAACATAACAATATACCAATTATCTTACATTTTTGTGTCAAGAACATTTCCTTGTAATTGAACATATCCATGTCATCTCTCAAGGGACTCTAATTCCTTGACAGATCCGGCTATACCTGGAAGCTAGTTGTTATACCTATCAACTACATTTTCATGAATATAGCACATATCTACATAATGTTAGACATAATCAAGGTTAATAATACTTCTTGTATTCATGAAAAGCACCCATTCAATTGGAATAGTGGTTTCCAGACATAGCCAAATGAATTCTCTCCCAATTCTTTTCTTTTACCTTTTACCTTGTTGCAATCTAGTCACTTATTATCTATTGTCACATCACCTAGTTGTTAGTTATATAACAAATAAAATGTTACCTTGTCATGCTAATACCAAGTATGATTCCATGCAACTGTACACACATGTAAGTCACATGTTCCAAAGATAAAGATATCATGTCTATTAATTTGAAATCAACCTTTAACAAGAATAACAACCATGCCATAATCAACAATATACTCACAATCATTAATCATAGTACTGCAACTAGAACCCACTTTCACTCAAGTGCATATCAACTATCTTAGCACATATTATGTTAGTATAACCATCTTAAGAAAATATCATTCCTTCATGTAATCTCATACACACATACTGATATCATGCAATTAATCAAAAATTCAAACAAAAGATAGACGACATAATAAACACCAAACGTGAAAACACAAAATAGATGACATAATCAAAAAATCAAGCACCAAATAGATGAGGTAACCAAACACTGAAACACCAAGTAGAAATATAATAAAACTCATACCTCAATGTATCGCAGGGGAGGTTATCACATCTTCACAAGTCATTCCAGATTAGTACAACACAATATCACAAACATATCAACTCATACTTGAATACCGTAACCATAACCATATACATAAGTTAATCCATATTAGCACGATACATATAACATCAAGATATTAGCTACAACGAAGATACTCATCATGCATATGAATACAATGCATATGACAACAAGTTAATTACCATGCATGACTATTTAATGTAGAAATTATATGCACTAAGCATGCATATGTCCTAGATTCACCTGATCTCACAATATTTACTTCTTGCAAGATACTGAATCATTCCACTTGTTAATATTTTGCGGAAAATTAATTTCACACACATGTAAACCATAAATAAAATAATTGCACATAACACAATTGCTTTTAATTGGGAAAGCCTGAAGCTAAAAAACCCAACTATATATTATGTATCATGGAATCATATGAAAATCCTCATGCAAAGCTTATCAAGCTCTCAGTACAGTACAATCGTCATACACTAATCAGGAACAATCTTGCATCCATGCACCGATCTCTGCCCCCTGCTAGCCTGCCTCCACTGCACAATCCCTGCTGAAGAATAGCTCTGAATGAATTCGAATTACTCTTGCCTTGACTGTGAAATCCTCATTGGAAACTCCAATGTGTGTGTGATGCAATCAATGCATCACTATAGTCACAACAGATAGCCCATCTTGCCCTTTCACCTATCTCTCCATTGGGTCTCAACTGAACTGCCATGCACTGTAGTTAACTACTGTATTGTTCAGTTGATTAATGAGTTGTTATTTGTGAATTAATTAACTAATTAATTCACTCCACTCTCACTAGTGTATCATTCAGTTAGACTAGATACAACTAGCTCAACTGAGTCTAATTGAGTTAAAATGAATACAACTCCATCAACTACTCTTCCAACTGTGTCATAACTCTGCCACTTGAGTTCTAACTGAGTCCTCCATGCATTAGTTCCAGTAAACCCTTGGGAATTGCGTAATTCCCTTAGTCCACTGATGTACCACATCTGTGCACTGAAACAAAGTGCTCCAAGAGAATAAGTTGCTGTTTAGTGTCTGATTATTATTAAGAGCTAATAATAATCGACATGCATCTATTTTTAGATCAATGATCTATAAATAGACTTCGCCCAATATTCTAAAAATATAATTTCATCTATTTTTCCAACTTGATCAACCGTCCACAAATATCATCCTGCAACTTCTGAAATATGATCATCATGCCTAAAAATAGACTTGCGCCAAAAATAGCCTGTGGGCCCACTTAGTGAAGGCAACTCTTTTCACTAAGCTCATCATCTTGTTGAATCTCAACACTCCCTCTCAACAAGATAGGGATTATCCTTCACCCCGATCCTACCTCTATGGTATTTGAATTTTCTCCTGCCGAGCGCCTTCGTCAGAATATCTGCATCTTGATCTTCCGTAGGAATGTACTGAAGCAACATGATCTTCCGCTGCGCACAATCTCTGATATGATGATACCGGATATCAATATGTTTAGATCTATCATGAAATACTGGATTAACCGAGAGTTTGATGCAACTCTGATTATCACAATAAATAACAGTAGGCTCTAAATGTGAACTGAACAAACCAACCAGGATCTTCCTCATCCAGATAGCCTCACATGCAGCTTGACTTGCTGCCATGTATTCTGCTTCCGCTAAACTGAGTGCCACGGATCTTTGTTTCCTGCTGTACCAAGAAATTTCCGTAGATCCGATACTAAAAATCCCTCCTGATGTGCTTTTTTTGTCTGTTGGGCTTCCTGCCCAATCTGCATCCGTGAAGCCATTCAACCTCACCTCATCCGTCTGTCTGTACCATAAAACATACTCAGATGTGCCCCTGAGATATCTCAGGACGTGTTTCTCTGCCTTCCAAAAGAGCTTGGTAGGCTTAACCATCGCTTGTGAAAGCTGGTTCACCGCATAGCATATGTCCAGTCTTGTATTGACTAAATACATGAGCGAACCCACCAACTGTCGATAAACAGTGGCATCCAATACCTATGCCGATGTAGCATCCTCTTTCTTCCAATTTCCTGGAAGAGGAGTGTCGATAGGCTTGCAGCCTTTCATTTGAAACTTCTCTAGTATCTCCTGGGCATACTTGCCTTGAGACACAAATAGTTCACCTTCCCGCTGCCATATTTCCAACCCAAGGAAATAATGAAGGAGACCCAAATCCTTCATCTTAAACTCCTTTGCAAGATCTGCCTTGCATGAGTGTATCAATTGCTCATCACCTGTTAGTATTAAATCATCAACATAAAGTACAATGATTAAAAGCTTACCCTCCACCACAATCTAGTAGAGGTTTGCATCCGCCTCACTCTTGGTGAAGTCAAATCCAGTGAAATAGCTGTCGATCCGAGTGTACCAAGCATGTGGTGCTTTTTTCAGCCCATACAATGCTCTTTTGAGCCTGCACACATGCGACTCGCTGTTGAAAATATAAAATCCTTCAGGCTGCTCAATGTACACCTATTCCTCAATGATCCCATTGAGGAATGCAGTCTTCAAATCCATTTGATGAATGTGCCAACCCATCTGCGCTGAGAGAGCAAGGATGGTCCATATGGAAGAATACCGTGCGACAGGTGCAAAGGTTTCTTCATAGTCAATCCCCTCAATCTGTGAGAAGCCCCGGGAAAAAAATATTTCCTTATACTTCTCGATGCTCCCATCAACAACTTGCTTTAACTTGTAGATCCATCTTGATCCTACAACTGATTTTCCCATCGGCCTTGAAACAATCTCCCAAGCACTGTTTCTGACAATGGAGTCATACTCCTCCACCATGGCATCTACCCATGTGGGCTCCTGCATTGCTTCTTCAAAAGAAGATGACTCTGTCACGATACGCTTGCTCATAAGAGCCATGTATCCAGTAAAACGGTCAGGTGACTGTCTCTGTCTGTGCTATGATGTAGGGACTCCTACATTCTGTGCCGCATCAAGCTTCAGTCTCTCAGCTTCTATGGTACGCTTTCTTCCTTGTCTGATGTTTGGTTCTGCATGAGTGGACTCCTCCACTCCATGAATCTCCTCTTGTGGCTAATCCACATCTAGAGGATCATCTTTGGGAACAAGAAGTTCCTCCTCTACATGCAAGTGTAGCTCCATCTCAAGAGAGAACTTCATGGCTTTCACCTCAGTGAATTTTATATCCCATCGCACAGCAATCATCCGACTGTCTGGAAAATACACATGATAATTATGGGGTGTTTCTGTGTACCCCACAAATATCCCAACTTCTACAATCGGCTCCAGCTTCTTCCTGGCATCCTTTGTCACATGAATGTAAACAGGTGAGCCAAAAATCTTCAAATGAGAAATATCAGGCTTCTTACTAGTAAAATATTCTTTAGGTTTACTCATGCCAAGTACTCTATGATGACAACAGTTTTGCACATAAAATGCAGTGTTGCATGCTTCCACCCACAAGTGCATCGGTAGGCCCTGGTCATGTAGCATCATTCGTGCAGCACCCACGATCATTCTATTCTTCCTCTCCACGACCCCATTCTATTGTGGGTTATGAGGTGCTATGAGTTCTCTTCGAATTCCTTCTTTGCTACAAAAGTCTTTGAATTCGCCCAAGATGTATTCACCACCATTATCGCTCCGTAGAGCTTTCACTTGCTTCCCTGAATCCTTCTCCACCAATGCTTTGAACTCACAGAACTTTGAGAACGTTTCAATCTTCTTCTACATGAAGAAGATCCAACATCTATGAGAATAGTCATAAACAAATATAACATAATACCTGTGTTTTGTTTTTGAAGCAACCGAGAAAGGTCCACACACGTCTGTGTGATTTCTCTCTAGGATCACCGAAGCATGGTTCTCCTTCTCATGAAAGGTGGTGTTGTGGAGGTAAATCCCCTCTGCAGACAGAGGCGATCCCTACTAGCCCAGACCTGGTCTAGCAACAATCGTTCACGCTATAGTGCAGGTTCCTAATTGAAAATAAACCAACTAGAGATGAAGGCTTACCTGGAATCCAACGTTGTCGCTTGTAGAGAAAGTAGTGCTCCCATTCCTTAGCTTTGGCAGATCACAATCCTCACGATCTCCATGATCGGACACCTGCACACGCAAGAAACAAAACAAATGCAAGCGTAAAATCCAGTATATGCAACTATATGTTAGTCAGAGAACACATAACTCAACATCATAATCAACAACAGGAGTGGAACCATAACCAATAGTCACTTATCATTAATCAATCAAAGAAGAATGCAAACATAGCCCTGACGCTGAATTCTCCTTCGTAGGGTCGCCAGTGGAACACGTCTCGAAGAATCCTGTCAGGGATGGGACAAACCTCTCTCTCCGGATGTCTCAACAATAATCTCCTTGCTTGGATTTGGCCTTAAGGGAATGAATCAAGGCTCTTGCAACATAAGGCTCTAATGGCTCTTGGGAACTTGGAGACTAGCTATTCAGCCATTCCCTCCCTTCGTCAATGGATGCAGGCTATATTTATAGAGGAGAGGAGGAGGTTGGGATCCCTACAATAGTGGAAGGGAGGCCTTATCCCTTGGGAGGTTCCCCATAAGGTGGAAACAAGAGGCCAAAGGAGGAAGGCCGTGGTTATTCAGTCGAAACCACTCCTGATGACTCATCCACGAAGTTGTTGTAATCGAAACTTCACCTCCTTTTTTAAAAAACTTTCCAAAAGCAAATTGGCGTGGGTGATGAACTGGGACAGAGCGCCAATTGGCGTGGGCTCAGTGTTAATTTTCCTCATTGGCGCGAGTACATAACGGGCTACCAGCGCTAAGGAAAAAATAGGTGTTTTTAGGGGTCTGCTCAGGAAATGATCAACAGAAGAAATTTTGTCCTCATGGAAAGGGATGCAACGATGGTATTTGCAAGGCATGACACTACACTATAGCATGAACTATTTTTGCTAGACCTGGTCTGGGCTAGTAGGGATCGCCTCTGTCCGTAGAGGGGATTTACCTCCACAACAAATTGGCGACTCCGCTGGGGATCGTCTAGCTTGTTGTTGTTTGTTTTATAAGCTAAAGACGGAGCCTGAAGTTAGCCAGATAGCCTTCGAAACGCTCTTGCTCTGCAATTGCGTAGTAGATCAAAGATGCTTCAGTCAATCTCCGGTTTAGTTTATGAACTGAACACTTGGAGTATTGTCTTGTCTTTTCGGTTGTTTCTCGATTCTGCTTGCTTGATCGGCTCTTTTGGCTGGCTCTTTGTGTGATTTTGGCTTTTGGTTAGCTTGATCCTCACTGGTCTGCTTGTTGGAATGTCTATTTTTATTTTTTCCTTAGCAAACTCGACTGGCACGCTTTACATCCTGATAGTTGTGCCCATTGGCGTAGGTTGCTTGTGTATTACCCACGCCAATTCCTTTCTGGCGCTAGTTTTAGCCTCACAGTCGCGCCAATCCTGTGAGGTACTAGGGTTTGCTCTGTTTTGACCTTCTTGGGCTTGATCAGTGTGTTTGGTTTTTTTTTTTCAACTTCTTGAGTGTTCTGGAGCCTTGTTTGACTGGCTGTGACCTTCGTCCTTTGGTTGTTTTCCATTTTCCATCGATTTCACATTCTAGCCCTAGGGCATCTAGGTGCTCTTGTGTGTCGAGCCTCCCTTGGGAGTTGTTGGTCTCTATTTATTCAATCAACCTTGTGATTGCTTCTTTACATTCTTTTGGCAGTTGTTTATCATTTTATTGCGTCATTTGAGTGTTGGTTCTCTTCTTCATTCGAATTTCGCTTTGTCTCACTTTGGGCCTAGATTACATGGTCCATTTGGGTCTTTGGGATTCTCTTGGTTTTGAGGGACTGTTTTGTCAATTTGGAGATCTGATTGTGTGTTTGTGTTGGGTGAAATTTGTGTGTTTTTTTCTTTCCTCATCACTTCTCAAATTGCTCTTTTCATTAGTTTTCATTTTGTTTAGTGCATGTTGCTATTAAACATTGAAAATATAAAAAATCTCTTTTGCTTTTGATTAGTTAGTGCAAATTAAAATATTTTCGGTGTTATTAGTGATTAGTGACTTTGAGAGAAAAGTTTTTGGTTTACATTAGCTGCATTAGAGACTTTGTTGGTTGTTTTCTGATCATTTTATTTGTGCGAAAGCTCTCAACTCTCTCATAATTAGCTTTCATCGAATGAAATGATATACTGTGGCATATAGTGTGCATTTAGAAGATTTTGAGACATCACACTCGCTAAGGCCTGAAAACTGACACATAATTGAAGATCAACATTAAAATTTATTCAATTTACACTAAGGCAGCATTGAAACATTAATGCAACATTGAGAGGTCTAGGCTAGAGACGTGTTCCGGCGTCTTTAAACCTAGTAGCTATCGTTCGCCTCTTGGCTTTAGACAACACTAGTACGGACTTGTGCTCCCCGTACTGTCGCGTATATAAAGGGAGACCCCACTATGTTTCTATCCTTTATCTATAGGAAGCCAAGTCTGCTGCCTTATACCCATGATACACCGGACACAGCATTCGGGGAGATTGCCTGCACGTACGTTAAGTCCTTGGTTGATTTCTTTTTCATTTTGAAACCAAGGTATATATTGCAGTTCACAGTTATTTGGTACACCCTTTGCCTAGTATTCCTGAGTAGTAATTTGATATTTTCTGACTCTTTAAATATGAAAGGATCATCAAGCGCTTGTCCTTTCATGCTTGTTTCCAATCTGAAAGTGATAGAGTCACCTTTTTCCTATTTCTCGACTCTTAAAAGATGAAATAGTAGATTTTTGTTTCAATGTTTTAAAAATTAACTGCCCACAAAATATTCCTGGTTAAAGTTAGTTTCCTTAGGGTGCTATTTTGGGTCGTTTTCGATGGCAGCTTTTCCGGAGTTCACCAACCAAGGAATCCCCTCCGATGGGAATCCTGGTCCTTTTCCTCCTTTTGGAAATGTTGGTGCTCCTTATATGGCAACGTTGTCCCTTCCTGGGTTAACTGTTGGGTTGCCTGTTTGGTTGTTCTCAACTTCCGTGGTCCCGAATGTCTCGGCTACTGTTCAATCAGTTCCTCCGCCTGAACAACATCATGTTGATTCTAAGGTGGACCTCTCCCCCTCTTTGCCTGTTTCTGCGTCCTCCTCTTCTACTTCGCCTGGTGAAAGTCTGGATTCGAGTAACCAGGTGGCTAAGAAGAAGAAGAATAAGACAAAGAAGAAGAAGTCCGATAAGGGAGAGGCTAAAGCTGCAGTTGCTGCTTCTGAAACATCTCCTCTTGGTGAACCTTCCAACCCTTCGTGGAAAGTCAAGTTCCCTTTCATGTTGTGTCAAGGAAACCATCTTCTTCGAGACTGCCCTGGCATTCCCAAGGTGCTCGAAGTATGGTCCAACGGTTGTCCGCCATTGCCTTTGGCTTCTGGGAGTCAGGTTGGGGGCACGTCTTCAGCTAGTGCTGGTAAAAATCTTAAGAAGCAGGGTAAACTTGCCAATCCCTATAAGTTGTGTGAAGGGCACCATGCCATTCACCTTTGTCCATATATGGATGAAGCCAAGCGAGTTTTGGACAACTCGACTGCTTCTGCACCATGCCTTCCGGCCGGTTACAAGCAACTTTCTTTGAGCCCTTCACCAGTTGATCCTATGATTGGTCAAGAGTCATCCTTGGTCGATCCCGTTCCCCCGGAAATTCAAATTCAGGAATCCATTCCCGACCAACCATTGGTCATGGGATCGGTTGAACTGGCCCCGTCTGCGGTGCACCAATTATTTTCCATCGAGAGTGGATCTCACATCCCTCATGTCCTTCTTGTTTCTTCAGATTCTTCAGACTTGGAGAAGGATTCTCCTGTCCCTATACCTCAAGAAGCTGCTCCTCCACCTCCCATGATGGAGGTCTTGGAGGATAATCCTCCCGCCTTCTAGATGGAGGTCGTGGAGGATGCTCCTTCTTCCGTAACACCAGGGGAAGACCATCTCAGTTCGATGGTAGCCCCTCTGAGTAGTTTGGTCGCTTCCTTTGATTGGAATCGATTTTCAGGATACCGCCTTCCGTCTTATGTGCCTTTCGAGATCATAGTACAGGCTTTTGGTCTGGTTGTACCTAGCACCATTATAGACGAAGGTGCGTCTATTAGTGTTATATCCTCAACTACTTGGCAAGCTTTCGGTTCATCGCCGCTTGCGCCCGTTACGCAGAATCTGTTGGCATTTAACAGAAGAACTAGTCAACTGTTAGGGATCCTTCCAAGGTTACCTGTCACATTGGGAGGTAAAACCGTCCATATGGACGTGATGGTTGTTCCAGGCCCCTTGGATTTCAATATTCTCTTGGGGCGCGATTACACCTATGCCATGGGAGCGCTTGTCTCCTCCCTTTTTCGTGTGGTCTGTTTTCCACATGAAGGACGAATTATGACCATTGATCAGCTTTCGTTCTTTGGTCTCGATGTGGCAACTGGCCCACCATCACCCCTTCCTCGTTTTTATCCACCCGTTGTATCTGCCCCACCGTAGGTCAACTATGTGGCTACCTACCCCGTGCCTATACTCAGTGATAGTGCCGTCGTACATCGTGTGTTGGGGGCATTGGGTCCAGACTTCCAAGATGTTTTCCTTCCATCGGATGGGAAACTCTTGGAAGCAATGAATTCTTGTTCATTATGATGAAGTCTGTCAGAGCATGGTTCCTTTCCTTTGTCAAGCTCCTTAAAAAATGAAACAAGGTTCTCGGAGCAGAGTTCCTTGTCTTGTGCCAAGCTCCTTAAAAAATGAAACAAGGTCTTCTGAGGATAGTTCTTTTAATGTGTCAACCTCATTAAAACAATGAAACAAGTTCCCGTTTAATTCAAGTCTTTGTTTAGATCCCAGTCGAGACTTTCTCTTGGTCTCGTAATTTGAACCTTCACTCCATCTGCCTTACATATGGACTGAAGCTTGGGGGGCATGTACCTCGAATTGAGTCACCACGCTGGGGGCATGCTTACTTTTTCAAGCATAGTTTGTTTCCATTTCAAGCTTGTGTAAAAGTGAAACCAGTTTCAAGCATAGTTTATCTTTGTTTCAAGCTTGTGTAAAAATGAAACCAAATTCAAGCAGAGTTTCCTGATTTCAAGCTTGTGTAAAAATTAAACCATTCCCATTTTACCTCTTGTGATTGCCATTTTATCAGCCTGTTTTTTCCAAATGAGCCTTGGTTTTCTCACTCCATTGTCACTATCTGCTTGGCCGATCATATGCCTTCACTTGGTTGTGTTACCCATTCCTAAGGAACCGCTGCGATGAGTGGTCTTGTTAGCCATCCTTTTGACCTTTACTTGTTTTGAGCAGTTCCACCATTACCGGAACCAGTAGCTACCCTTTATACCACTCGTTCCTCCAGGAGGAGTCAAATTTCAGCTCTTTTCTGACTCTCTAAACATGAAAATATTGCCGAGTCCCTTGTCGTTCCGATCTCGTTAAAGTGTACACGAAACAAAATCTACCCAGTATACGTTTACCCCTTTTTCGGGCTGGGATAGATTATTTACGAAAAAGGAATACCCTAGCCTATCGCGACTAGGAGGTTTTCTCAGACAAAGTTTTCTACCTTTTCGAGTCTGAGAAACTATTTACGAAAAGGGACCGTTGGAGTTTACTTTTCTACTGTCTTTTCAAACTCTCTAAACATGAAAAGACGTCGAGTTCTCCCTTTTTCAGACTCGTTAAACCCTGATGACATTGGATTCAGTCGTAATGACGGTATTCGAGTTTCTCCTTCCTAGGGCTCTTTAAATGTACTAGGATGGATTCGTCCGAAGGACGGATTTATATGACAAGCATATGGTATCCTCTTCAAGCTTGTGAAAAAATAAAGAGGTACTCACCGAAATGGTGGGGAAAATGGAACCAAAATCATTGTCGTTTCGACAGTATGTCGCTCTTGAACATGGCACTTGTCTGCATTCGTGTTAGGTTGGGGATATCTCATCTCGTTTGTTCACTTGCATCCATGGGTTTGGGTGATCCTTTTTGACCTCTCATCTGCTCTTTGCCTCGTCACCATGACCTCTGATCCGTTGATGTCAAATACTGCCAAACTCACTGTCGTGCCGCCATATGTTCAAGAGAAGTTGACCTCTGCAAATTTCAACCTTCCTTTGATTCTCATCTGATCCTGATTCACAAAGACATTATGTTCCTCTGCCTCGCATCGATGATGTGGGAAACACTATGGCCCACCTTCGATCAAGGTCACTTCCTATCGACTTCAACTCATTATCCAGGAAGCTGATCTAGAGACTCCCTTCTGGTACCTTAGAGCCTGCATGCCTCAATGGCAAGTTCTTTGCGTTCTACATGAGGTTCTCATTATTGGCCTCCGATCGAGTGATTCTACGGGTGTTCGACACCAACTCATTGTTCACATGCCGTAGATTGTACCTGTAGTACCTTGAGGATCATTGGCATTAACGGTGACACCTCTCGCGTCTGTTAACAGCTTTCATCATTGGCTGGTAATCAGGCGATGTTATTGCATGTTCGACTTCAGCTCACATATTCGCATGCTTGAACTTGTACTTTGTTCGGGTCGAGATGGAGCACAAGACCCTGGATTCTGTCTGTTATAATCCAGGCTGCGATTTTGTGGATTCTTATGATTAGTTACATGACTCGCTGATTGGATGGCTGTGACCATACCTGAGTCTATTTACCGATCCTCACTGGATGGTTGCGTCCATGCCTTGGATCTGGATTATTACATACTCTGTTATGGATGGCTGTGCCCATACCACGTATATATCATGTATTTGAGACATCAGTTGTACTTCTCTATGCAGGTTTTCCGACCGCGGTGTTTTCAGTTGGACACATTCTCGTAAAGCATTTCACCCCTCTCTCTCTCTCTCGGGCCTCATGCTTTAGGGGGCATCTGTTACACAAAAATTAGTCACCGTCCCTGCAATTCCCCATCCCGCACAATTGGAGGGCTCATTCCGTGACCTGTGAGTAGTGACATAACTTGAAAACACTTTCATGGCATTCCCCTAAACATGTACTTTCATTGCCTTGAAGACAACTCCTTGTGAAAAACCCTAAAAACACCCGTTTTTGCATTGGCGCGGGCAGCCAGTTTAGTACCCATGCCAATGGGGGAAATCCTTCAAAGAGGGCGCGCCAATTGGCGCTCTGTCCTAGAGTCGCACTCACGCCAGCCATTTTAAGGAGTGTTTTTTAAAAATAAATGGCGGAAGTTTCGTCCTAACTGATCCAGAAACTGGTATCTAATTTGAGTTGGGAGGTTTGGCTCCAGATCTCCATGTAGAGGAAGTGGTTTACCACCTCTCATGGAATCTTCCTTGAGGATAGGGCCAATCCCATGATTATAGGGATCCCAACTCCCCTTCCTCCATCTATAAAAGCTTGCTCATCTCATTTGCAAGCTAGTCTCCAAGTTCCCAAGAGCCATCAGAGCCTTATGCTGCAAGAGCCTTGATTCATTCCCTTAATGCCAAATCCAAGCAAGGAGATTATTGTCGAGACATCCGGAGAGAGAGGTTTGTCCCATCCCCGACAGGCTTCTTTGAGACGTGTTCCGCTGGCGAACCTCCGAAGGATAATTCAACGTCAGAGCTATGGTTGTATTCGTCTTTGATTGATTAATGATAAGCGACTACTAGTTATGGTTCCACTCCTGTTGTTGATTATGATGTTGAGTTATGTCTTCTTTGACTGACATATTGTTGCATATACTGGATTTTACGCTTGCGTTTGTTTTATTTCTTGCGTGTGCAGGTGTCCAATCACAGAGATCGTGAGGATTGTGATCTGCCAGAGCTAAGGAACAAGAGCGCTACTTTCTCTACAAGCGACAGCGTTGGATTCCAGGTAAGCCTTCATCACTAGTTGGTTTATTTGCAATTAGGAACCTGCACTATAGCATGAACGATTGTTGCTAGACCCGATCTGGGCTAGTAGGGATCGCCTCTGTCCATAGAGGGGATTTACCTCCACAACAGGCGGTATTCACAAACTTACCCATAGTACATCCCTTGCACTAATATAACTGTGCAAGAGTACCCTTGGGGAGTCCAATAGAAATCTGCCGCAAAATCTTCAAAGATCCATGGTGAAGATGGCCCAATCTCCTGTGCCATAATTCACCCTCATCCCGGCTCACCACTTATAATGATTTGCACAGCATTGCAGCGTAACCATCTACCTCCATCTTGTAGAGATTCTTAATTCGAACCCCTATCTTCTTGGTTTGACCCGTTGTTTTATGTCGAAGGAAGGCTTTTCCCTCACTGAAAACAACATCATAACCTTTGTCTTCCAGCATTGCGACCAAGACCAAGTTCTTCTTCAGACCTGGAACATGCATAAAATTATTCAATAAGAATGGATTATCGGACTCCCTCTCAAAGGTAATGGTCCCAATGCTAGTCGCACTATATCAACCATCGTCGCCCATCTCTATATGCATCTAGAGGTCCTTCTCCTCGAAGTTACTAAATAACTCCTTGTCTCCCGTCATATGGAAAGACGCACCACTATCAAGATACCACACCGATCCCATACAGATTGAAACCAAGCATGCGATCAAAGAGAAATAAAGTTCAAATTGTGAGGCTAAGGCCTCTCCAACTGCAGATCCAACAACCTTCTTGTTCTTCTTCTTCTGTGGACAGTTAGTGGCGAAATGTCCATGTTCGTGACAATGAAAACACTTCACTTTGGACAAATCCCGCTTCTTGCCTTTAACATCAGATTTTGAAGGATGTTTCTTCCCCTTCCCTTTCCTTGCTTTGGTAGCCAAAGTGAAATTCTCTTCATCTTCATTCTTCGATGAAGATCCATCCCTGGTACCCCGCCTTATCTCCTCCTACACAAGATCTGACCAAAGTCGCTCCCATCCCGACAGTTTCTCCCGTCCATTGACAAAGTCTTCGTAGCTATGCCAAATATTCGAAAGCCCAAGGAGAGCCAAGCTCACCAAGTCTTCTTCATCAACAGTAATCGCCACACTTCCTAGTTCATCCTTGTAGTGGACAAACTTCGTGAGGTATTTTGGAATACTGTTGCCCTTTTCCATTTTTATTTTTCTGAGCTTGTCTTTAAGTGCCAAATTCCTCTGGTCACTTCTGCTTTAGAACAAGTCTGTCAAAGCCTTCCACATTAAGAATGGAGTGGCTTTCCCGTGAAGGCTGGACACAATATGGTCCTTCACACCTTCCAACAGAATTATCCTCGTCTTTGTTGTCTTCTTTTTCCATGCGTCAAGTAACGCAACATCGCTAGATCCCGGCTTAGGAACATCGCTATCGATGAACTCCTTCAGTCAATTATCCTCTAGCACTGACTCCATCTTGTCCTTCCAGGCTATGTAATTCGAGCTCCCATCAAGGACATACTCCAATCGCAACCCATTGAAAGCCATTTCAATGTATACTCAACTTCTGCACCAAGAATCTTCTGTAGCAAATTCGAATTATCCACCAACACAAACTCACTTCACAATTGCAATCTTCAATTAACAATGCTTCGATACCATGTAGAAATTATATGCACTAAGCATGCATATGTCCTAGATTCACCTGATCTCACAATATTTAACTTCTTGTAAGATATTGAATCCTTCCACTTGTTAATCTTTTGTGAAAAATTAATTGCACACACATGTAAAGCATAAATAAAATAATCGCACATAACACAGTTGTTTTTAACTGGGAAAGCCTGAAGCCGAAAACCCCAACTATATATTATGTATCATGGAATCATATGAAAATCCTCATAAAAATCTTATCAAACTCTCAATACAGTACAATTGTCATACACTAATCAAGAACAATCTTGCAAATCCATGCACCGATCTCTGCCCCCTGCTAGCCTACGTCCACTGCGCAATCCTTACTAAAGAATAGCTCTGATTGAATTCGAATTACTCTTTCCTTGACTGCGCAATCCTCATTGGAAACTCCAATGTGTGTGTGATGCAATCAATGCATCACTATAGTCACAACAGATAGTCCATATTGCCCTTTCACCTATCTCTCCATTGGGTCTGCACTGAACTGCCATGCACTGTAGTTAACTGTTGTATTGTTCAGTTGATTAATGAGTTATTATTTGTGAATTAATTAACTAATTAATTCACTCCACTCTCACTTGTGTATCATTCAGTTAGACTAGATACAACTAGCTCAACTGAGTCTAACTGAGTTAAACTGAATACAACTCCATCAACTACTCTTCCAACTATGTCATAACTCTGCCACTTGAGTTCTAACTGAGTCCTCCATACATTAGCTCCAGTAAACCCTTGGGAATTGTGTAATTCCCTCAGTCCACTGATGTGCTACATCTGTGCACTGAAACAAAGTGCTCCAAGAGAATAAGTTTCCGTTTAGTGTCTGATTATTATTAAGAGCTAATAATAATCGACATGCATCTATTTTTAGATCAGTGATCTATAAATAGACTTCGCCCAATATTCTAAAAATAGAATTTCATCTATTTTTCCAACTTGATCAACCATCCAAAAATATCATCCTACAACTTCTGAAATATGATCATCATGTCTAAAAATAGACTTGCGCCAAAAATAGCCTGCGGGCCCACTTAGTGAAGGCGACTCTTTTCACTAAGCTCATCATCTTGTTGAATCTCAACATTTAATGCATATGCATATGAACACACTAATTAACTGGCATCTATCATGTATGCAACCATAACAACAATAGATCACAAGAATTTGTATAACCAAAATGCTTATAAAAATCCATTAGCTAACATACCTACATGCCTAACATATAATACCTGTATGACGATATTCTCTTACCCCAAGGTCCAGTGTTGCAACCTTGTTCTTATAATATGCTTCTCCTGCTCTATCTCAACCAACATATTAGCATCATAACATACCAACAATATCACGATGACACAAAATACATAATGACCACCACTATGCACGCCTGACCTACCATGCACGCATAACAACATATAGACACTGACATGCATAAAAAATGCATATACAACCGACATGCATTAATGACAAACACATCCCAACATCAACATTATCAACTTCTACATAACAAAACAAATGTAACAATGACCATCACCATGAATACATAACAATCACATATACAACCTATATGCATGCATGAAAACTACATTCCACCCATCCAGTCCAAGGGATAAACCATGCTCTGATACCACTTCTTGGTATCAGATATCACCCAAAGAGAACAGAAACCAGACACCACCCAAAGAGAATGGAACCCTCTTTGATAACATCCTGTAACCACCCTCCTCCCACATTTACCCAAGATAACCGGTACACTGGGGTAAACACATGATGAGAGGCTAGCATTATGTGTTTCAACTTCCCATGTATAGTTAAAGAAGTGGAACTGAAAAAATAAAACCATTATGACCTTCCTCAAGAGATACATACCCTTGAGGAGGAAATCAACCCTTCTAGGAGCTTAACCCCTGAGACAACTTATTATTTTACTGATATCAACCCGTAGTCACTCCCATTACATGCCATGCATGCGACTCAGGACTTCTAGTCGCTCCCATAACAAGGCATGCCAATGACAGTGGAATGTTTTAGGTAGTTTTGAGCCAACGCCCCCATATTCTGAACCAATTTTTCAAGGCTAGGTCTCAGGCCACTGCCCAGAGCTTCATGAAACTTTCAGAAATGATACAAAACCATGAAATAAATGTACTTATACAAACATTTTAGTAGGGACTTGATCAGACCCCTACTAGCCATGACAATCATTTCATCAAACAAATCATAAACATTTAATCTATAGGTCATAACAACAAATCTAAGCTTATGGATCTCATACTTATCTAAGAATCATCAAGGAGGACCTATATCTCCTCCCAATAGCTGCAGTGTTGTCAATTAGGTCATTCATTAATTAGTGATCCATATACTAATGAAAAAATGATGAGAACCATAACTCAAGTCTGTCATAAACCATGCTCATAATGAGCATATAACTAATAGAATAATAATGATAAAAAAACCATCAATATCACATAATAAAAAATTACATTTACCCATAAAATACAAGAGGAAAATAGCTCTTATTGACATATGCAAAATGAAACTAGGTTTGGGAATTCCACGTACCGCCCAACCATAGATTGGGCTGAATTGAATATTTATTTCAGCCATTCACCCCTGTGCCATATTCCAAGCATGAATGTGGGATCTCATGGAATAAAAAAAAAAAAACCAAACCATGTATTCGAGAGGCTGAACTGCCTCAACCCTCAACCAGTGATTACACTTCATGGTCAGACAACACTAACCATCAACAGATTGGTCTCTTCCCAAGCTATCTAAGGATCTAGAGAATTTTTTCTAACCAGGGTTTCTAAGACTAGTAACTCAACCCACAACTGCTATCGGCTCTAGAGAATTTTTCCAACCCGAGTTTCCAGGACTAGTAACTCAACCCACCAAGGGCTTTAGAGCATTTATCCAACCAAGGTTTCTAGAACTACTAACTCATCCCAAGCTATTACATGGCTTCTAAAGTGTTTTTCCAACCAAGGCTCCAAGAGCTAATAACTAAACCCACATCCATAAGGAACATGAGAACCAACCAGAAAATGAAAGGAAAGAAACCCACAACATCATGGCTATCCAGGAAATGGAAAGGCTAGGAAAAACCACTTCTAATCTAGGAAATACTCCATGCACATCATAAATCATAACCAAGAAACTGCATGCATGTGTCGCATATGCCAAAACTAGCAAGGAGATCATACACACAACTCGGTACCTGCAAGAAAAATCTGTTGTATATGTTGATCCCAATGTCCTCTTGATTTCATGCTCTTCCCTTTCCTTCTTGCTCCAAATCCAAGTATGCCACACTCCTCAAAGAGTTCTCCAAGAAAACTGTAAGTGTTCAAGAGTATGTGAGAGAGAGAGAAAATGAGAGCTCCAAAACTGAACTGGAAAATGGGCATCAAATGATCCTCATAAGCCTTTTTATCAATGAGGCCTATAATTTATTCAATTTTCCATTATTTTCCTTCATTTCCCCCCTCACATACAACTTGTGACATTTCACCTTACTTTTTTCCTAATTTCCACTATTTTCATAAATAAAATGTCATTAATTCCATTTTTCCTTTCCAAATCCTTTTCCATTTCATTTTCCAATTTCTTCTTAGCCATAATAAACTGAAATGAACACACGTTAAGATGTTTTTCCAAACATTAAGCTTGGAATATGTGTCCCATGACCTTGGTCTTATTTTTTTTTACATGGATTTTTAACCATGGGATGTTACAGAATGGTATCCTTGACATGGAATAAAAAACTATGATATAATAAGGAGGGTGACCAAAAGGGGAAACCACTCCTTCTTTGACAAAAGTCGTAATCATTTATTGTTGTACCTTTGGTGCAAGACTGTTCCATTTTTCTTTAGTCTTTGTAAGTCTGTCTAGTCAGGAAATGACAACATGTTTTCAATAGCCTCCATTGTTGTTCTAATTATCTCCCTGCCTTCCTAGGATGAGACAATAACTTTTTTGTTTTACAAGTACCTATTTACACACCAAGTCACCATCTCTTGAAAGTGGAACACCTATGGGACAGCTACGAAGATCAAATTCAATGCATGCATATTATTATGGTCTCCTATGACTTCACTAATAGTATGAACAATTTGAATAGTTGTCTTCATGTCATAGGTGGTTATTATTGGATCTCAAACATCAACATCTCCATCATTTAAATTTGGTCCTTTGGTTTTTCTTTTCATCTGGACATCAATGGGGCTCTTAACAGATGAGGAGGCCATTAGAAAAGGAGAAACTTGTTGACAATAGCCAACTGACTGAAGAGGGATAATAGGAAAAAAGGGAATATTCTATGGGAATTTACTAGCGAATAAGGGTGTGGCAAGTGTCGAAAGGGTATTTTCCAGCAGAATGGAGGGAGGTTCTTTCAAATTTTGTGAAAATTGAATTTGATAGGGTGTGCTAATGATTGAAATAGTGGTTCCTTGAGTGGTTTTTGCTGGAATTCAGTGGGATTTGAGATAAATTGTACTTATGAATGCTCTTAGGGGGTTAATTTGACAAGTGAGGGGAATTATTTTCCAAAATATATGCTTTTAAATATAGGCACATTTATTTTCATGAAAGAAGAGCTAGGGTTCAATTTTGGAACTCAATTCACGCAAAATTTAGTGAGATCTGTGTTTTAAAAGGCTAAATTCATGGATAGAGGACAAAGTGATGGTTTAGATTTGTGGGTTTATGCCTAAAACATGTAGAATGAAGTAAACTAGGTTCACGATTGTGTACAACAAGCTGGATAGTTGAGCTAGACAAAATTACAAATAAAATGGGCCTCTTGGAATTTTTTTAAAAATAAAATGGGTTTGACACATGACATGGTTGGATTGGGCTGAATTTTTGGTGACATCATGATGATGTCAACAAGACATGGTCCATTCCACGTGGCAGACTGATGTGTGGTAGACAATATTAATGTAGCTCATGGGCACAAATGGTGTTGTTGGTATGCTAACTAGGAGGACATGGGAGGTAGGAATCAATGTGGGATGATGTAGAAGGACACATGGCTCCCTCTGGTGCTGTTTGAGATATGACCAATGAAAATTTTGGATTGGTGCAAAGGGCACGTGGAATGCTGCGTGTCCCTCCTCGTAGCCCTTTGTTGGGTTAAAGACCATGTGGGCCTGTGGTGTAGAGCACCTAAGGCTATTGGATGGCCAAGAGCATCATTCATTGGACATCGATGGCATGCAAATCTTGCTGCGAACGCCCTAACACTCACGACGATATGTGTCCTCCTGAAAGGAGATCATTCCAGCTCCTACAACGTTGGAACCTGTCCAACTAGGCCTTGTGCCTTTAACCTATATTTATTCTCTTTTTCCTTTGAACCTTGAACCTTGAACTTTCCTTTTTGCAACTTAAACTTAGCACTCCCCTTCTCTAGCTCCTAAATTTCCTTGGAGGAAATTTTTCAGAGGTGAAGGATTCTAGCAGCAACATCGAATCCATGGGGGAAAATAGTCCCTTGTGGCTTGTTGAGAACTGGAAATTCAAGTTCCTTCTTCCATTAGGTTTTGAATACTTACTTATTCAAACAAGATTATTTCCATTCTTTGTAACTTTATTGAAAAATGATAAATTACAATACTGATAAGAAATTTATGGGAAATAAAATAATAGAAAGAAAATATTTTTATTTTTCCTTTTTTTACAACACAATTGAAAAGTACTTAGGTGAATAATTTCTCCAGGAACCTGCTGTTGAAATCCCGTGATTTGGTAGATTGGTAAACCAAATGACAGGGTAACATCAGAACAATATTTGGAGTCCTAGGACATAGCCTTCCTGGACTCAGAGAGGGCTCTCTCTATTATGCAAAGGATGTGAAATTGTTCACTTTGGATGATTGATTTTAGGCTAGTTTTTAAGCGTCGGTTTGTTTGTTTGTTTTGGGTTGGGGTAAGATGATCAAGTAGGATAGGTGGAGTGAGAGGTTATCAAATAAATTGGGAAATGGATTCTATGAAGTTATTGATATCTTGGTAGCGAATCAGGGTACATCACAGGGAAAATCTAGTGTAGTTAATGGATCTTTTAAGTTTATGTGTGAGGTGAAATGGACAATAAGTTTGGGAACCAAGGTAGGGAAAAGGGCAGTTAAGAATCCTTTGTCAAATAACTATGAACAAGGAGGTATTTAATATTGATAAGCAAAAGATACTAATCATGAGATAGGGCGCAACATTTACTCAATGACAATACTTTTAAACAAATAAACATTGAAGATAAACAATCCAGTAGAACACGGAAGCAAGAAAACTTATCTAAATTCAATGATTCAACTTTCAAGATTTGAAAACATATAAGAGAAAAATAGCATCAATAAATGAAGAGGGAATGTCTAAACATCATTCATGAAACTATAAAGAACTTCAAAGCAAACTGATAAGCATATTCAAAGGGCAAGATCGAATCAAGACCTCTTTGACTTAACCTATCAATCAATACACCAAAGAGAGATTTCAAGATAGAGTTTAGATAGTATTAAACAAGCAGGGCTTACCATGAATCATGTTTATAAACTAGAATATTAATCCAAAAATGAAATAAACAAGCTTAGGTGGGCCTAAGGAGCAATGAAGAATTCTTTAAGCTAACCCAATAGAAGAAAACATGAAAAAAATAGCTAATAGGAGGACTAAGGTGCCTCAAGCAACATTTCTCATCCTATACTTTTATGAGCTATTGCAAAATAGAAATATGGACATATGGAAAACAAGAAAAAACATGAACATATGAGAGATACATCACCATTAACTAAACTCAGGGATCCTGCAAGCAAGCCTTCATCACCATCAATCAAGGCAATCCATCCACAAGCTCCACAACACTAAATTGTTCTTCAACTTTCAAAAACCATGTATTGCTCTTAACACATCAAGTTCCCAACTATTTACAATGAATCCTCATGCCTTATATAACAAGCAAGGAAGAGGAAAACCAAAGAGAGTATCTAGAAGCCTATTGGCCAACAAGAAATATAATAAGTTGTCCTTGAGGCCTTGCAAGGCCCAAGGCACAAAAATATCTAACAAATATATTTTCCAGCCAAAAATAGCAAATAAATTTACTTTTAGGCCCTGACAAGCTTATGAAAACATTCCAAACGCACATTCTGCCTAGTCACCTATAGGAGCGCAGCACACTGTGTCAAAAATTAAAATTATGCTAGGAGCGCAACATAGAAAAAGGCCTTTTTTCCGTAGTGTTTTGGAGGCCTTCTCTATGTCGGAAAAGGCTCCGTGATGGCTCGTTGGTAAGCCATTGAAGTATAATTTCCAGATATACCTTTATTTCTTCAATATGACCTCTGAAAGTTGTCAAAAAAGTGAAAATTCCAAGACTTCCAGGAGCGCAACACATGCTCAAAAAAGTGGGCAGAAAGGTGAAAAAATGAGTGTTTTTGACTCTTTTGGGGGGTCAAAACAACTCCAATTGAGCTGAAAATTGGTGAGCATACTCCTATAATGGTGGGGAATCCAAAAATGTAAACCTATTCTCTTGAAGATTCCCACGAAAAAAGTGCAGCATAGGGTGTGTTGTGCTCCTAGCCTCAAAATTTGCAAACAACAAAAAGTTGTTCAATTTCTCTCAAAATTGGTAGGTAGGTGCCTCATGGGTCCTTGGAGACCTATAGACAAGCTTGGGAAAAAATACCAAGCCTAGCTTGGTATTTTTCATCTTTTGGTGCCGGGCCCTCATTTTGGGCATTTTTGAGTTTTTTCCTTGCAAAGTGTTTTTTTCATTTATAGTGCTCAGTCATTCTCCTTTGCAAGTTCAAATATTTGTTGGCCTTCTCCAGTTTGGCCTCAAGATGTATGTTGGCCCTTTCAAGCCATGATTCCCTGTTATGCTCAATTTCCATGGCAAGGAGTTTAGTGAGGGGAAATTGTTGTGCTTGGGCTGATTCTTGCTCCCTCTCTCGTGCCAAAGCCTTTCTTAGATCCATAGTTCTAGGCCTCCTTCTAGACTAACCCTCCTCATCCTCACTTTATTCATAGGCGCCCATGTACTCCTCCAACTTTACCTGTGCTCTTTGAGCCTCTTTCCGGTATTTGAGTGCTGTTGCTTCATAGATGGCCTGCTGGCCACTCATTTGTTTGTTCTACACTTGTAAGAAATGAATGACATCCTTAGCTGTCTCTAATTCAGCTTCCAAATCCCTGATCTGTGCATCCCTATCTTGTAGGAGAGAGTTTGCAATTCTTGTTTCATTTTCCTCATCACTTTCTATGTGAATGAGCTCAAATTCTCTCTCCTCTTCATGATTGTCTTCTTCCTCTTTTACTTGTTCTTTAACTTTGTCAATCATTTGAGCTAAGGACGATGACATGGCCCCTTGCCCTTTGGAGGCATAAAACACATGCCTCACTCCTCTTTGATAGGTAATGGGGAAAGGTACAACAAGTTCCACTTGCAAACCTTGATCATAAGTGACTTTAGGATTTATTTTTTCCTTATGGATGATCTCTGTGGGTGCATCTCTCTCACCTTGCTCTTGACTGCCCTTTTGATAAGCATTCTCATTATCTACTATGCCATCATTATTTTTAAGACCTTTAGGAATGTCATCCTCTGCTTTTGCAATGATAGAGGTGTCTTCATCATTGCTGGGTATATCTTCATTTCTATGACTATCCTCTTCTTAATCTTTTGACCCACTGTATTCACTGTCTAACTCAGCCTTTGTATCAATTTTTGCACTCTCGGTAGGGTCACTATATTGGTAATTCTCATTAGCCTTTCCCTTACTGTGATGGTCATTTTATTCTTCACTAGGTGAGTTCTCTAGGCTGGTTTCTTCTTCACTATCCTGTTCATCATATTCATTTCTTGGCTCATGATCTTCATTTTTTTCTCATTGAAATCACTTTCAAACTCTGTTTCTTGGCTGCCTTTTCCATCTTGGTCACTGTCTTCTTTTTCCTCTTTGCTGATTTCATATGCCTCCTCTCCATTGTCCTTTGTATTTTCATTGTCACTTTCTTCATTGTCTACTTATTTTCCTTGACTGTCATTTGTTTGTTGACTGTCACTAGCCTCAATGTTTTAGTCTTTTTGTAGCTCACTGTTTTCCTCTTGATAATCTGCCTCTGACCCTATGTCCTTGGAGTCATCCTCTTCACCTTTAAACCCACTATTTTGGCCATTTTTCTCATCATCTGGCTGACTTCTTTCTTCATTTTCATATTCCTCTCCCTCACTGCTTTCTTCATTTGCATCACTGCTTTTATCACTTTCTTTTTCATCACTGCTCTCTTTTTTGCCATCTCTGCTTTCTTCTTGGCCATCTTCATTTTCTTCACTACTTTCTTCATTTTCATCATCCTCTTCCTCACTGCTTTCTTCTTGGCCATTTTCCTCTCCTTCACTGATTTCTTCTTGGCCATCACTGATTTCTTCTTGGCCATCTCTGCTTTCTTCTTGGCCATCTTCCTCTCCTTCACTTCTTTCTTAGGGGAAGGTGAATGAGGAAGTTCTATTTGAGGAAATGATTCATGTGAAGAATATGAACCAAGGTTAGTGGAGGGTGATGGAGGTGTGTGAGGAGGATTTTGAGATGATGATGCCAGAATTTGCAGAGGGATGGGCTGTGGAGTTGTGAAATCATCATGGGCAATGAAAACCTCCCAAGGGATGCCTTGTTGTTCTAGTTGGTGTGAGATAATCATTTGATGAGGGAATGATGAAAAAGGCTTGATATTTTTTGGGATGGAGGCCTCTTTTGCATGATGGAAGACATTTTCTCAATACTTTTGCAAAGGTAGTAGGGCATATGTAGTAGTTTGGTTTTGGTGAAGTGCATGAGGAATCTTATGTGGTAGGAATAGACTCTAGAGAACCTACCCTTGCAGGTGAAGTATTTCATAATGATCTTCATTAGGAGAACATATCTGTCGAATAGATGAGAGAAGGGGAACATGGTTTTGCAATCAGCTTGACAACTTGGTTTCAAGAATGGGCGACAGTGGCTTAGGTCCAGATGCATTTGTTTGAACCAAATTTCTCCTATTCAATGTATTCTAGTGGCCCTAGAGATGGCATTGGTGGTAAACTCAAATTTCACCCTAGCTAGGTGTACTTGATGATTATGAAGGTTTAGGGAAAATAGCTTGGTCAACTGAGGGTGAATCTGGATCTTTTGTACTCTTTTACAGAATTCATAGCATCCCAATTCTTGAAAATAGGAAAAAATAGTAGGGGAGGTTATCAACTCTTCAGTGCTTATAGGTTCAAACCTATTTGGCATCCCTCCCTTTGCTGATTTTTAGGCCTTTGAATTGCCTCATCAATGTCAACATTCTCTTCTTCTGATTTTTTTTTTTTTACCCCTGCCTCAAAATATTTAAAGAGAATTGGCACTGCTTGTAGAAATATGTGACAATGGTGAATGAGATGGTGAGGTTTCTAATTAGGTCAAGGCCCAGCAGTGGGTAAGCCAAGTGTTTTATTTAGGATTTCACTGCCTTCTCTAAACCAAATTTCAATTTTATTTGTGACCTTATCTTTAGAAAAACATGCACATGTAGGAAAAGTTCAAAATACCTCTCAAAATGCCATCCGCAGCAGAAAAACTAGCTCATAAAAACTTGTGGGCAGAGTCGGGTCACCTCTTGAATGAAAATTTTGGCAGAGGTTACACGCTGTGGCAGGAGCGCAACATAGCTTCTGTCGGGTGGCCGTGAATGTGCTTTCGTGCAGAGGCTGCACACTGTGGCAGGAGTGCAACACAACTTCTGTCGGGCGGTCCTGAATGTGTTTTCCTGTAGAGGCTGCACGTTGTGGTAGGAGCGTAGCACAGCTTCTGTCAGGCGGCCCTGAACGTGTTTTCGTGTAGAGGTTGCACGCTGTGGCATGAGCGTAGCCTAGCTTCTGTCGGGCGGCCCTGAACGTGTTTTCGTGCAGAGGCTGCACACATAATTTTCTCCAGGCACGAAGCGCCTCCGCACAGGAACGCAACACCGAATAGAAAATAGTATAGAGAGATGCTACACGAGCGTAGTGCCTAGAAAAACTGCCCGAAGACTCTGTCGGAAAATTCAAAAAAACCCTCACTCCTTTTGCAAATATCCAAATGGTGAATGGGAGATGCTTTGCTGGAGTTGTTTTATACCCTTTGATAAAAGTTAAAGGTAAAGCCCACTTTATAAGGTTTATTTGTCCTTACTTTTTCTCACTGTGCCTTTTGACTGCCTTTGGTCTTGTAGGTGGCATTTCGACATGAACTTTGTTCTTTTCACTGTTGGAGGCCTCTTAAGGTTATTTTCAAATTGATAACCTTCCTGAAGAAGCCAAGACTATGCCTCTCACCTATATTTGGAAAATGAACCTGTTTTATGACTTTTAACACCTATACACAACAAACTTATCATTTTTGAAATTTCTCCCTCTTATTGATATTTTGCCATGTTTTTATCTTTAAGTACTGAGGAAAAAAATTCTTGGTGGGAGAAATACCCTGGAAGTAAGTATAAATAGCAGCTTGATATTTTGAGATGTGCCACCTTTATTTGAAACATTGCTTGCCTTGACCTTATCAATTTTCTTGTAAGAAAACACTTTTGACAGCCTTGTAAAGTTCCATTCATGTTCATCTACCTTTTTTAGAATAGTCATTTGATAAGGAGGCCCTTATTGGGAGTTCCACTGCTGTACTGTAAACCAGGGGTATATATGTTTCTTAGGCCACTTGAATATGCCTCTAATTGTTTTTCAGAAAAAAGACTCTTGAACTGACATTTCTTGCCTCTTTTTGCTGATACTCCTCATCATTTTTCTACCTTTGGTGTAGTGGAGTATCGATTTTCATGTCTTCCCTTCTTGATCTTCATTAAAACCTCTGATTTTACCTTTTGATGAAGTGGAGTTAGTGCTTGTCTGCCAAACCCTAGAAGGTAGTTTGGAAACCCTTTAAAACCATCTGCTGTGATGAAGGAGGTTTCTTTGTCACTATTTGACCATCTTTGTCCATCTTCCCAAACTTCTGATTTTTTGGGGATGCTTAGAAAAAGAAAACAGTGTTTTCTTCTAAGTTCTCAAAGAAAAACTTATCAAACTCATTACTTATGTCTAAAAAGTCTTCAATGATCATTTGAAGGGGTTGAGGTGTCCTTTGCCTTTGTCACCCTAGTATTGCTTTATTTCTTGATCAAAACAATCAAAAACCTTGATTCCCATCAAACCCATACCTTGCTACTTTCTTCTTGGTTGCGAGTGGTTTTCTTGTGATGGTGCCTCTCATTACTTTACCTCTTGCTAGGTTGATAGCCTTTTGACTCTTTTGCAGAAATGTAAGCAAGGGGCAGCTGCCCCCCTACAAAACTTGTGTTTCGGGCCAAATACATTTTGAATGATCTATTTGATGAGTTTAAGACAAGATCACAAGTACTTTACTTCTTTGAATTCAGTTTATTAATATAGGGAAAACAGAGTTTGTAGGGCACCAAATCCACCCTATGACTTTGTGAAACTCTAGGTGGCCTAGTGGAGGCTTTCTGGGACTTGGATTTTGGACTGAAACCTAGAACCTGGGATTTATCAAGTGTGAGATAGAGTTCATGATAAACTAATGTATTGAAGACCCAAAACCCAATGTACTTGATTTATTAAAGAGTCTACAGAGATAGTTTGAGACTATTAGTGTTTAGGAGTAGTTTGGTGGAAGCTAGTTAATTGGTGAGCTTAGGTAGCAGTGGGTTTTAGGTGAAAAAAAAACATGAGATTTGGGTCAAAGGTGACAAGATATAGATAAAATGGGTGACATGGGCTCTTAATGGGTATTCTGAGACTGGTAGGAAAAGCTATATAGGATGAAATGATGAAATAGTGAAAAATTATCTTAAGTATAATGAAGGCAGTGAGATTTCTAGAACTCACAATGTCTATGAACTTTGTTTCTAGAAATCTTGGGATAACCATTTAGTCATCAACAATGCAAAAATTACTGATGAATAACAGTGGCTCCACTTGGGGAGGGCAGCTCCTTTTTAGGAGGTGTCCCAAATTTCAGATCTCTGGCTTTATGGAGAGTAGTGCCTCTTCCATTGGGAAATTTTTACCTTTCTTTACTTGCTGATGCTTGCTTGAAGCTACGGTCTCAAAAAAGATATGATCAACTTAATTCCATCTCTACCTACCCAACCTACTTTCCTATCATTTTTTCTTCTTTAGGTGCATTCAGAATAGCAACCTTGACATCCTTTTATTTTTGAAAGTAAACAACTATCTACTTCTACACTTATTTCTTCTGGGAGTTTAGATTAGGCTAATGAACTCCTTTGATTCTCTACCTATACTATTCAACTGTCAAGGTTAAACTTTTTGACAGGATTTATTCATTGAGCTAAAAACATGAAATTGAAAACATGACTAAATCAGGATTAGACAATCTGATTTATCATGGGTTTGTGGCATAAAAACAAGCTGCAAACAAATGTTATTTTTGTACAAAATAAGACTTAGAAAAATCAGGGCTAGGATACATAGTTTGCTATTCATCCATATTTTTCTCCTTGGTTCTGTTTTGAGCATGTGGAACCAATATCTTTCTTTCCTAATCTGTTTTCTTTGACAAGTCAAGCTTCAATGTTTTGACCAACATTCTTTTCATTTATTTTTGCACCAGTAGTGGCATTTAGGCTTGCACACTTTCAGTAATGCTATTTTTTAGGTATGGGGTTGTACCTTGTTTTTTTTTTTTTTGGAATTTGCGCTCTTTTCCATTATTTTCTATGTTTTTGTGTTTTTCTCTTAATGACTCTTTCTTCACACAATGGTATGTACAATGAGTGAAAATTTTGAAGCCAAGGATCTTGACAAAAGTAGTGTTTGAGCATCCTGTCTTCAAAAGGATCTACTAACATTTTTTGTCCATTCAGCTCTTGTAAATAGAAAACATAGTTACCTCTATTTGACAACATGGTATAAGGATTATTCCAAGAGTTTTCAGAAAATCCATGATCCCCTTGGTGTTTCTTCTTTAACCTTTTCTCCTAAAATCTGTTTGTGTCAAAGATCCTCTTTAAGTAGGCAAGGTATTCTTTATCATATTTAAAACAAATGAGGAAGTCATCCATGTACACCATAGTAGAGAACTTTAAAACTAAAGGCATAGTTTTTCGGAAAGTATCTCCAGCACTTTCTAGTCCAGGAAGTATTTTTTTAAGCATGCAACTGTCCCAAGGAAATTTGAAAAAATCTTTGAGTTGATTGATCTGAAGTGGTATCATCTGATGGTAACCTGAAAAACTATCATGCAATGAGATTTGGTTAGAAAACCCTACCCTTTTTAAAGTATGATCTTTTTTTGGTAAAAAGGTATTTGTTCTTTTGGTAGGGTTGATCCTGGTACCTAAAGTCTATACAAAGCCCATGTACTTTTGCTTTCTTTCCAAGTATTTTCAACTGCTCAAGGTTTTCCTGATTATTTTTGAAAGGAGGGATTTTCAGGACAATGTATGTGTTACAAGTGTTTAGATTAGCGTGCTTACATACATAAGTATTCTGAAATTTTTTGCATAGCCTTGTATTTCTTTGTTTTGTGTGTAGTGATAAGTTTCTAGTTAAATTAATCATTTCATGTCTCTCAAGGTTAACTATGCTATCTTTCTCTATATTAGCTTTAGCAAGGACTTCTTTGCGATCTATAGCAATACTTGTGAAAATTGACAATTTTTCTGAAAGGGAAAAATTATTGGATGATGAAGTATCTAGGTAAGGCAAAAACATAAGACTATCTTGTTCTAGATTCCCAAAGATTTGTGTTTTGTGAGGGTATCTCTTTTTTCAGGATTAGAAAAAGGAGGAAGTTGTATTTTGGTGGTTTTTCCTTCCTTTGAGCAATATGTTTCCTGTTCTACACTGGTTTTTATTTCTGATATTTCATTTTCAATTTGCAGAAAATCAAGTTAAGTTTTGTTATTTTGTGGTGTTTTAGGGTCATGATATTTTTGACTATCGAACTCATCATAGATGGAATGATCTGATTGTTGTAATGTGCCTAGATCTTCACAATCTTCATTCACTTTCTCATCAAGGTAATTTTCATTATATAAGATGAATGAGTCCAAGTCTGAATGAATGGAATAGATAGGGGGTTGTTGGGTCTATCTAGGCTACTTACCATATACTTCATGTGAGATTCCCGGTAGAGTCTCCTTGTTTGGTTAAAAATTGGGATGGTAGCATAAGACATGTCAAGTTGGAGGTTCCCCAGAAGTTTGGCTCCCCAAGATCGGGACCAAAGCATGCCATATTTGAGGGGAATGTCAGCCACGACTATGTCCATGACCAGGCTCTTAGCAGGGATTTGTGTTAGATTGACACATAAGTCCTTGATTAAGCCCAGGCACTTAACCTTGCTTGAATCGAAGGAATACAGATCTTTGTAGGGCCTAGTTATTTCTAGGCCAAATCTTTCCATCACTACCTTTGGCATGAGGTTGTTAGACACACCAAAGTCTAGCATGGCATTATGTAGGATTTTGTCATGTATTTTTAGGCTAACATAGAATGGGGGAATGACTCCTTCTTGGTATTTTCCGTCTACTTCGGGTCCAAACAACAGCTATGGTTTATCATTTGTCAAATTCAGAGTATTGGTATCATTTCCTACGTTCAAAACTTTCAAAACTTGGGAGAGGTACATATCCTGAGCTACCAGTTCAGTGATAGGGATGGTTATTTTTATTTTAGCGATCTCTCCTTCAAAACTGAAAGGTACTTGGGTTTTGGACATATTTACATCAGTTTTATCAGCCATAAATTTTTCCACATTTTTAATTTTCTAATTTTGATTTGGGGCTTTGGTCAATAGAGTTTTCTCAGGGCCACTAGCAGAGGTACCAGGATAGCTTGTGTCAACACTTGGTTGGCTAGTTTTGTCTTTGTTAGGATAAGTTTTCTTAGCCATGGTATTGTTATTGTCTGCTGTTCTTTTAACAATATTTTTAGGAGTTTTCTTAACAACAGTGTTTGAGTTGTTTTTCCTGGAGTTGTCTTGGTTTTTCTTACTCCTAAGATCATATTGCCTATGGACTTCCATTATGGCATTTTCTAATCCCAATTCGTGGTCTTCGGAATCTTCATAGCTTGTTTCATCTTGGTTCGAGGAGAAAAAACCTTGTTCTTCTTCTGTGAGAAAAACATCACCCTCACTATCAGAGCTTATTAAGTTTAGATGATTTTCATCTGGTTGTTCAATATCTCTTTCCCCTTCATCAACATCGTTATGTCAGAAGGGTGGCCTGATTTGTTGATCATTTTCCCTTGGCCTGTTTTGGGGCAGGTCTCTTCTAAAATTCTGATTCTGGTTTCTGTTTTGAGGATTTGGTTGTTTGTCCCTACGGGGTGTTCTTTCGTTTATGCTTATTCTCTCCATCATTCTTTCCATGGTCCTAAGAAGGTTGTCCATCTTGGAATCAGATGAGGAGGTGGAGGGCATGGTGTCATCCTTGTAGGTTACCCTCTTTTATGATCTTAGCCTAGCTCTTTGTTCAATTAAGTTGGCCTCTACACTTATAGCTCCCTTGTGCATGTCCTCTAAAGTTAGGGGCTCTCTTTCTCTCTGTTGATAGGCCATGTCGGGGTCAAAACCTTCCGGGAATTTAGCTAAGGCTAGGCCTAATGGGGGTTTCATGTTTGGCGGTAGTGCGTTGTAAACACTATTGAACCTAGTGCAATAGTCTTGGACACTTTACCCCGTGTTTATTTTAAGATTTCTATATTACGAGAGGATCTAAAAAGGGTTTTTCTTGAATTCCCATTTGTTTATGAAATTTTGGTAAAGGGAAGGGAGATCATGTATGCTATTGGGAGTTAGGCTTTTGAACCATTTCTTAGCTTCTCTTCCTAGGCTTTGGGAAAACGTCCTCATCTTCATGGTTTCCTATTCTAATTCTTTATAGTCAAAAGAATCATTCATTCTATCTACATGCTGTTGGGCAGTGGTGGATTCAGCCCCAGTGAAGTGTGGGATTCTGGATTGGTAAACATTTGGAAAAGGTACCAATGGTTGTGGTAACACAAGGGGTGCATATCATGCTGCCTTGATAGGAGATAATGGTGGACTTACAAGTAGAGGATTTGTGATATAAGATGGAGTGGTTTGAACAGTGGAGGTGTGAATGGGTGTGGCGGAGGTACTCAGACCAGTAAACTAATTCTGAGTAGACTTGGGGTGAAAAGAGCCAACGTGGTGGAGAAGTTGGAAATCAGGTGGTGTGGAAGGAGAAAATTATCTACTAGGACTCTGCTGCAAGTGTATGGGCTTAAGATCGGTATGGTCGATTCTACTTTGTGACTTGGTTCTAAAAATGTTTTTGGTATGGTGCAAGTCAAACTGGGGATCTTGCAAGGCTGTAAGTTGTTCAGGTACTGAGCTTGCTTTATGAATGGTCCTATTAGTGGCTAAGTTTCCAGTTTCAAAAGTTTTCCACAAAATATTTTCTGGGTCATCAACTATAGTAGGAGGGTTCGAATCTAGATGAGATTTGGTATTGATTCTTTGCAAAGCCAAATTTTAAACTCAAAATTTTGAGAGGCTGAATTTTTTTTAAACTTTTTCGAAAATTTTGCCTCTTTATGTTTGCTAAATTCACACAGTGTGAGACTAGGATTCTATACTTCATAGGGTTGATTCAACACAATCCTATAGGGGTCTAGGGACAATATTAAAGTTAGAAGGCCTGCTGGAGGTTAGTGGAGTCGCCAGGTGGATATTTTAGTTGTTTTGAAGATCAGTGTCTATGGTCCACCAACAAAATTGACAAAAAGACAATCTAGAAATGTTTTGGAGTTTTCTGAGTTTTTATATGTAGCCCTTAAGGTATGTAAGAGTGTCCTATAGTTGTGTCATAATTTTTCTAGGATGGTGAAAAAGCTAGATTCTACTCTTAGGCTATCAGTTAAGTTCTCTATGATTTGACGAAGGTTTCTGAAGTCCTAAGAGATACTTAGTTTGTCACTGACATCAGAGGTTGCATCATAATCACCATTGTGTTAGTGATAGTGATGAGGTAGCTATAAATCATAGGATACTATTTGATGAAGGGATTCTGGAGTCCTAAGGGGTATTTAGATTGTTATGAACTCAGAAGGTCCAACCATGATCGCCATTATGTTGGTGTCCCGTGATTTGGTAGATTGGTAAACCAAATGACAGGGGAACATCAGACCAGTCTTTGGGGTCCTAGGACCTAGCCTTCCTGGACTCAGAGAGGGTTCTCTCTATTATGCAAAGGATGTGAACTTGTTTTCTTTGGATGATTTATTTTAGGCTACTTGTTAAGTGTCAGTTTGTTTGTTTGTTTTGGATTGGGGTAATATGATCAAGTAGTATAGGTGGAGTGAGAGGTTATCAAATCAATTGGGTAATGGGGTCTATGGAGTTATTGATATCTTGGTAGTGAATTTGGGTACATCACAGGGAAAATATATTGTAGTTAATGGATCTTTTAAGTTTATGTGTGAGGTGAAATGGACAATAAGTTTGGGAACCAAGGTAGGGCAAAGGGCAGTTAAGAATCCTTTGTCAAATACCTATGTATAGGGAGGTCTTTAATATTGATAAGCAAAAGATACTAATCATGAGATAGGGCACACAATTTACTCAGTGACAATACTTTTAAACAAATAAACATTGAAGATAAACAATCCAATAGAACACGGAAGCAAGACAACTTATCTAACTTCAATGATTCAACTTTCAAGATTTAAAAACATATAAGAGACAAATATCATCAATAAATGAAGAGGGAACGCCTAAACATCATTCATTAAACTATAAAGAACTTCAAAGCAAACTGACAAGCATATTCAAAGGGAAAGGTCAAAACAAGACCTCATTGACTTAACCTATCAATCAATACACCAAAGAGAGATTTCAAGACATATTTTAGATAGTATTAAACAAGAAGGGCTTACCATGAATCATGTTTATAAACTAGCATATTAATATAGCAATGAAATAAACAAGCTTAGGTGAGCCTAAGGAGCAATGAAGAATTCTTTAAGCTAACCCAGTAGAAGAAAACATGAAAACAATAGCTAACAGGAGGATTGAGGTGCCTCAAGAAACATTTCTCATCCTATAATTTTCTGAGCTATTGAAAAATAGAAATATGGACATATGGAAAACAAGAAAAAACATGAAAATATGAGAGATACATCACCATTAACTAAAATCAGGGATCCTGCAAGCAAGCCTTCATCACCATCAATCAAGGCAATCCATCCACAAGCTCGACAACACTAAATTGTTCTTCAACTTTCAAAAACCATGTATTTATCTTAACACATCAAGTTCCCAACTGTTTACAATGAATCATCATGCCTTATATAACAAGCAAGGAAGAGGAAAACCAAAGAGAGTATCTAGAAGCCTATTGGTCAACAAGAAATATCCTAAGTTGTCCTTGAGGCCTTGCAAGGCCCAATGCACTAAAATATCTAACAAATATATTTTCCAGCCAAAAATAGCAATTAAATTGACTTTTAGGCCCTGACAAGAATATGAAAACTTTCGAAACACACATTCTTCCCAGTCACCTACAGGAGCACAACACACTGTGTCAAAAATTAAAATTATGCCAGGAGCACAACACAGAAAAAGGCCTTTTTGCAACAATGTTTTGGAGGCCTTCCCAATGTCGGAAAAGGCTCCGTGATGGCTCGTTGGAAAGAAATTGAAGTCTAATTTCCAGATATGCCTTTATTTCTTCAATATGACCTCTGAAAGTTTCCAAAAAAAGTGAAAATTCCAATACTTCCAAGAGCGCAACACATGCTCAGAAAAGTGGGTAGAAAGGTGAAAAAATGAGTGTTTTTGTCTCTTTTGGGGGGTTAAAACAGCTCCAATTGAGCTGAAAATTTGTGAGCATAATCCTATAATGATGGGGAATCCGAAAATATAAACCTTCTTGAAGATGCCTTGGGAAAAAGCGCAGCACAGTGTGTTCTGCGCTCCTAGCCTCAAAATTTGCAAAAAAAAAAGGTTGTTCAATTTCTCTCAAAATTGGTAGGTAGGTGCCTCATGGGTCCCTGGAGACCTGTAGATAAGATTGGGCCAAAATACTAAGCCTAGCTTGGTATTTTTAATATTTTGGTGTTGGGCCCTCATTTTGGGCAGTTTTGAGTTTTTTCCTTGCAAAGTGTTTTCTTCATTTATAGTGCTCAATCATTCTCCTTTGCAAGTTCAAATCTTTTTTGGCCTTCTCCAGTTTGGCCTCAAGATGTATGTTGGCCCTTTCAAGCCATGATTCCTTGTTATGCTCAATTTCCATGAGTTCAGTGAGGGGAAATTGTTGTGCTTGGGATGATTGTTGCTCCCTCTCTCGTGCCAAAGCCTTTCTTAGACCCATAGTTCTAGGCCTCCTTCTAGACTGACCCTCCTCATCCTCACTTTCTTCATAGGTGCCCATGTACTACTCCAACTTTACCTGTGCTCTTTGAACCTCTTTTTGGTATTTGAGCGCCCTTGCTTCATAGATGGCCTGCTGGCCACTCATTTGTTTATTCTGCATTTGTAAGAAATGAATGACATCCTTAGCTCACTGTTTTCCTCTTGATAAGCTACCTTTGTCCCTGTGTCCTTGGAGTCATCCTCTTCACCTTTAGAACCACTGTTTTGGCCTTTTTTCTCATCATCTGGCTGACTGCTTTCTTCATTTTCATAATCCTCTCCCTCACTGCTTTCTTTTTGGCATCTATGCTTTCTTCTTGTCCATCTTCCTTTTCTTCACTACTTTCTTCATTTTCATCATCCTCTCCCTCACTGCTTTCTTCTTGGCCATCACTACTTTCTTCTTGGCCATCTTCCTCTCCTTCACTTCTTTCTTCATTTTCTAATTTCTTAGGGGAAGGTGAATGTGGAAGGTCTATTTTAGGAAATGATTCATGTGAAGAAGATGAACCAAGGTCAGTGGAGGGCGATGGAGGTGTGTCAGGAGGGTTTTGAGATGATGATGCCAAACTTTGCAGAGGGATGGGCTGTGGAGTTGTGAAATCATCATGGGCGATGAAAACCTCCCAGGGATGCCTTGTTGTTTTAGTTGGTGTGAGACAATCAATTTGATGAGGGAATGATGAAAAAGGCTTGACATTTTTTGGATGGAGGCCTCTTTTGCATGATGGAAGACATTTTCTCAATACTTTTGCAAAGGTATTAGGGCATATGTAGAAGCTTGTTTTTGGTGAAGTGCATGATGAGTCTTATGTGGTAGGAAGAGACTATGGAGAACCTACCATCACAGGTGAAGTATTTCATAATGATCTTCATTAGGAGAACATATCTATCCAATAGATGAGAGGAGGGGAACATGGTTTTGCAATCAGCTTGACAACTTGGTTTCAAGAATGGGCGATAGTGGCTTAGGTCTAGATGCATTTGTTTGAACTACCTTTCTCCTATGCAAGGTATTCCATTGGCCCTAGAGATGACATTGGTGGTCAACTCAAATTTCACCCCAGCTAGGTGTACTTGAGGATTATGAAAGTTTAGGGAAAATAGCTTGGTCAACTGAGGGTGACTCTGGATATTTTGTACTCTTTTACAGAATTCATAACATCCCAATGCTCGAAAACAGGAACTAATAGTAGGGGAGGTTATCAACTCTTCAGTGCTTATAGGTTCAAACCTATTTTGCATCCCTCCCTTCCTTTGCTGCTTTTTAGGCCTTTGAATTGCCTCATCAATGTCAACGTTTTCTTCTTCAGACATTCTATTTTTTTTACCCCTGCCTCAAAATCTTTAAAGAGAATTGGAACTACTTGTAGAATTATGTGATAGTGGTGAATGAGATGTTGAGCTTTCTAATTAGGTCAAGGCCCAACAGTGTGTAGGCCAAGTGTTTTCTTTAGGATTTCACTGCCTTCTCTAAACCAACTTTAAATTTTCTTTGTGACCTTATCTTTAGAAAAACATGCACATGTAGGACAAGTTCAAAATACCTCTCAAAATTCCATCCACAGCAGAAAAAATTAGCTCAGAAAAACTTGTGGGCAGAGTCAGGTCACCTCCTGAACGAAAATTTAGGTAGAGGTTGCACACTGTGGAAGGAGCGCAACACAAGTTTTTTCGGGCGACCATGAACGTGCTTTCGTGTAGAGGTTGCATGCTGTGGCAGGAGCGCAACACAACTTCTATCGGGCGGCCCTGAACGTGTTTTCATGCAGAGGCTGCATGCTGTGGCAGGAGCGCAACATAACTTCTGTCAGGTGGCCTTGAACATGTTTTCATGCAGACGTTGCATGCTGTGGCAGGAGCGCAACACAGCTTCTTTCGGGTGGCCCTGAACATGTTTGGGCGGCTGTGAACGTGTTTTCATGCAGAGGATGCACGCGGAGTTTTCTATAGGCGCGTAGCGCTTCCGAACAGGAACACAACGCTAAATGGAAAATTGTACAGGGAGACGCTACAAGAGTGCAGCGCCCAGAAAAATTGTGCGAGGACTCTGTCAGAAAATTCGAAAAAACCCTCAATCCTTCTGCAAATATCCAAATGGTGAATGGGAGATGCTTTTCTGGAGTTGTTTTATACCCTTTGATAAAAATAAAAGGTAAAACACACTTTATAAGGTTCATTTTAACGCCTTTTGACTCCCTTTGGTCTTGTAGGTGGCATTTCGACAGGAACTTTGTTATTTTCACCGCTGGAGGCCTCTTAAGGTTATTTTCAAATTGATAACCTTCCTGAAGAAGCCAAGACTATGCCTCTCACCTATATTTGGAAAATGAACCTGTTTTATGACTTTTAACACTTATACACAACAAACTTATCATTTTTGCAATTTCTCCCTTTGACTGATATTCTGCCATGTTTTTATCTTTAAGTTATGAGGAAAAAACCTCTTGGTGGGAGAAATACCCTGGAGGTAAGTATAAAAAACAACTTGGTATTTTGAGATGTGCCACCTTTATTTGAAACATTGCTTGCCTTGAACTTATCAATTTTCTTGTAAGAAAACACTTTTGACAGTCTTGTAAAGTGCCATTCATGTTCATCTATCTTTTGCAGAATAGTCATTTGATAAGGAGGCCCTTGTTGGGATTTCCACTTCTCTGCTGTAAACCAGGGGTATATTTTTTTCTCAGGCCACTTGAATATGCCTCTAACTGTTCTTCAGAAAAAATTCCCTTGAACTGACATTTCTTGACTCTTTTTGCTGATACTCTTCATCATTTTTCTACCTTTTGTGTAGTGGAGTATTGATTTTCATGTCTGCCCTTCTTGATCTTCTTTAAAACCTCTGCTTTTACCTTTTGATGAAGTGGAGTTAGTGCTTGTCCGCCAAAACCTAGAAGGTAGTTTGAAAACCCTTTGAAACCATCTACTGTGACGAAGGAGGCTTCTTTGTCACTATTTGACCATCTTTGTCCATCTTCCCAAACTTCTGAGTTTTCGGGGATGCTTAAAAAAAGAAAACAATGTTGTCTTCTAAGTTCTCAAAGAAAAACTTATCAAAATCATTACTTATGTCTAAAAAGCCTTCAATAATCATTTGAAGGGGTTGAGGTGTCCTTTTCCTTTGTAACCTTGGTATTGCTTTATTTCTTGATCAAAATAGTCATAAACCCTGATTCCCATCAAAACCAATATACCTTGCTGCTTTCTTCTTGGTTGCGAGTGGTTTTCTTGTGATGGTGCCTCTCATTACTTTACTTCTTGCTAGGTTGATAGCCTTTTGACCCTTTTGTAGAAATGTAAGCAAGGGGCAACTGCCCCCATACAAAACTTGTGCTTTAGGCCGAATACCTTTTCAATGATCTCTTTGATGAGTTTAAGACAAGATCACCAAATCTTTCCTTATTTGAATGCAGTTCCTTCATATAGGAAAAACAGAGTTTGTAGGGCGCCAAATCCACCCTATGACTTTGTGAAACTCTAGGTGGCCTAGTGGAGGCTTTCTGGGACTTGGCTTTTGGATTGAAACCTAGAACCTGTGATTTATGAAGTGTGAGACAGAGTTCATGATAAACTAATGTATTGAAGACCCAAAACCCAATGTACTTGATTTATTAAAGAGTCTACAGAGATAGTTTGAGACTATCTGTGTTTAGGAGTAGTTTGGTGGACACAACAAGCTGATTGATTGGTGAGCTTAGGTAGCAGTGGGGTTTTTAGGTGAAACAAAAATAGGGGATTTGGGTCAAAGGTGACAAAATATAGATAAAATGGGTGACATGGGCTCTTAATGGGTATTCTGAGACTGGTAGGAAAAGCTAGATAGGATGAAATGATGAAATAGTGAAAAATTATCTTAAGGATAATGAAGGCAGTGAGATTTCTAGAACTCACAATGTCTATGAACTTTGTTTCTAGAAATATTGGGATAATCATTTAGTCATCAAAAATGCAAAAATCACTGATGAATAACACCTACCATTGAAAAATTTCCTAAGGAAATCACCTTGGAGATCTTTTAGATAATAGGTGTTATTTTCCAGAACTTCCTCTACGTGAAATGGACCAGTCTATATATTGTCAAATTTGATATGCTTGCGTTTATCAACTTGTACTAGGTCCTTGTTGGAGAAATTTTTTATAGTGTTGACCTAGGGTTCGACTGCAAGGTCCCAACAAAGGAGTTTGTTATAGTTTAGTGGAACACTGACATTTTCAATCTTCTGCAAGGGAAGAAGATCTCACCTGAGGCATGCCAAGAATTTCAAGTGATGTGTTGGAGATTTAGAGGGTAATTGGATTCATTCCACCGATGAAGATATACAATAAACTCATATTCATTCACAGGTCTTCAAAAGATACTTTATGCAAAAGTGAATAAATACATAATAACAAATATAACAGAGAACCTTAATTTTTTTTTTTTTAAGGGGCTACACGACATAATAACATTCAATCATAAGCACATATGTATAGATCCCCATAACAAACTCCTTTTATATTATATCTTGAGAAATCACCATTACATAATATATCCGTGAGGACTATACAAGATATTTTCAAAAGTTTCATCCAAATGCTCACTACAAGATCAAATGATATCAAAATACAAGAGAATATATGCAAACCTCAAGCCTTCATTCCAATAGCCTGACGACCCTTGACTAATCTCTCTTTTCTTACAACTAATTAGTCTATGTAGTTATATATGGATTTTTCGTCGTGGATATTTTTCGTGCTCCCTTAATTTGGTATAGCTTAGCCACTTTGAAGAGATAGATCCACTTGGTCCACTTTCTGCTTGATTTCTTCAAACTCAGCATCTCAATCCTTCTTCCACGGATTTGACAAGTCTTGATGTAACTACCCCATTTCATTGCTTGTTGCTTTCTTTTTTCCTTTATCGGTTTTTGGCATGTTTTGAACATTTAATTTTTCCCTTATGATTCTTATCTTTTCATCTCTGTTCTACCAAAATCGATCAAAATTGTTCACAAAAATGAAGGACCCAACAAGCCCTAAAAATAATCTATTGACTCTCCCTCAAGTCAATAATTTTCTTGCGCACTTGGTCCTTCCTGTAGTTGTGCAACTGATGTCTATGCACTCTATCCCTATAAAGGTGCTTATCCTTCAATTGAAGGACCTAACTTTGGAACAATTTCCAGAACTTGAGTCTTAAAACTGTTGTAACCATCCATTACATCTTTCTATGTAGTGAGCAAACTGGTAGCCTTGTCAACAAATTGTGTCATAACCTTTGCATATGGACTCTCAAGACATGAAGCAAGCAAGGTTTGCCATTGAGTATCGACTTTGGAGGCAGGGTAAATATCCCAAAGAGTGGTCTTATCCTTGTGTGAGTATTCTTCCAACCGATGATTTTTTTTATTAATCGCCTCACCTTGATCAAAAATATTTTTTTGTCACACCATGTTTGTTATGGTAAGCACTTTCTCCCTTAAGTCTTTGATTTGTTCTTACAACTTTTATAAAGGTTGATTATGTTTCAAAATAAATCCTAGCCAATATTGTACTTCATGGAATATTTCCTATGAATCCGACATTTTTTGTTGAATTATATCACATAGAGTGGATCCTCGTTCAATGATTTGATAATTAGAGGAAATTTCAGCGTAAAAATGCCCACGAAATTTTCATGTAATTTCTATGTCATAATATGTAAATCAATAAAAATCCTTTAAATAAAAAGAGGTACATTTAAATATTTTGGAGGGAAAAGAAGAAAAACTAATTTTTTTAATTGTATTTTTGGCTTATATCATTATATGTTTACTCAAATTTCAAGTGTAGACACTCGTTGGATGCACAATTAAATTCCACATACAAAGAGTACCCATTATGCATACTTTTGAGAAGACCCATATTGATAAAAAATTGTAGATACATTAAACAAACATGTTCGACACACTTTTTAATGTATCTGCATTTTTTTTTTATCAATGTGGGTCTTCTCAAAAGTATGCATAATGGGTACTCGTTGGATGTGGAATTTAATTCCACATCCAACGAGTATCTACACTTTAAATTTGAGTAAAACTATAAGGAGATAAGCTAAAAATAGAATTAAAAAAACTAGTTTTCTTCTTTTCCCTCCAAATTATTAACTCTTATTTTATTATTTTAACTATTAATTTATTCTTTTTTTCCTTAGGAGGCCACTTTTAGGATTAAATTTCCTCTAATGTGATCTATTTTTGGAACTTATTTTTAGGGTCATTGAATGGAATCTCGAAACCCAAAAATGGTATTGCAAAAATCCTTGTTTGTAGCAACTAAATTTGTACAAGTAGTATTGATAAATTCAAGACATTATATGGGGCCATAGGAAGAAATATCTTCTGGTGCAGTAGAGGAATACTCCATGACCGATGGCCATGTATGCTAAAGTTTTGTACCAATGTATTCAACTTGTTTATCCCATTTCCATTTTTGTAGACACAATTCATCACGCTCTTTTAAAACTATGAGAAGTTCTTACTATTGTTGATCATGCATTATGACAAGCTCATTATATTTAGAGTCGACAAGGAACAAATGAAATATTTGTCGCGAGGACAAATGTTAGATACCTAAAGTGGAAACACTATCAACAGGAGGAAATCGTGCCTGCAGGGGTTGTCCATGTATTTTTCAGAGTTACCTTGCGATGACGTCTTTGGTGCATTGTCTTGTTGAAATTCTTCATGAACTTGTGCAAGAATCTGTGAAGGAATAAGTGGAACAATATTGAGAGTATATGCACATAAATGTAAGAATTCATTACAGTATATTGTGTTTCGAACACTAATATAATCTTCGTTGGAGATATTGTAGTGCATGTTCCTGGTTACGACTGAGACTAAGGTTGGAAAGGCAGTAGGGAAATTATTTCTGGAATTTTCTCATGTTGCCCTGTAATTTATAGCATAGATACTATATCCATCTCATTTACATTTTGGTGGTGTTTTCACTATTAGAATGTTGGGAAGGATTATTAGAAATTGTGTCATAAGTTGTAGGATATTGCAGTGACAAAACATGATTATGCAAAAAAAACATTGTGGTTGAAGGAATAATGTGTTCTTCAACAATGGTTGTTGGTTGAATAGGATTTTCAAGTTCATCATCAAGAATATCTACTATGGTTGTGTTGAGATTCAACAAGATGATGAGCTTAGTGAAAAGAGTCGCCTTCACTAAGTGGGCTCGCAGGATATTTTTGGCGCAAAGTCTATTTTTAGACATGTTGATCATATTCTACGAGTTGCAGGATGCTATCTGTGGATGGTTGGTCAAGTTGGAAAATTAGATGGAATTCTATTTTTAGACATATTGGGCGGAGTCTATTTTTATACTACCAGTCTCAATATAGATATGTCGAATATTATTAGCTCTTAATAATATTTGGACTCTAAACATTATCTTATTCTCTTGGATCACTTCAGTTAAGTGCATAGATGTGGCGCAACAGCTACAGAAGGAATTACACTATTCTTGAGGGTTTACTGGAGCTATTGCATGGAGGACTCAGTTAGAACTCAAGTGGTAGAGTTATGACATAGTTGGAGAAGTAGTTGGTGGAGTTGTATTTAGTTTAACTCAGTTAGACTCAGTTGAGCTAGTTGTATCTAGTATAACTGATTGATACACTAGTGAGAGTGGAGTGAATTAATTCACTAAATAAAAACTCATTAATCAAATGAAGAATACATCAGTTAACTATAGTGCATGGCAGTTTCAGTGGAGACCAATAGAGAGATAGGTGAAAGAGCAAGTGTGACTATAGTGATGCATTGATTGCATCCAACACTCAGTGGAGATGCCAATAAGGATTGCGTGAGAAAGGCTGGAGTAATTCAAACTCATTCAGAGCCATTCTTCAGCAGGGATTGCACAGTAGAGTCAAGCTAGCAGGTGGCAAATATCGGTGAATGGATTTGCAAGATCGGGCTTGATTAGTGTGTAGCGATTGTATTGTACTGAGAGCTTGATATGATCAGCTTTGTATGAGAATTGTTACATGATCTATATGACATATATTATATACAAATAGTTTGGGTTTTCAGCTTCAGGCTTACCCATTAAACAACTGTGTTAATGTGTGTGAATTTTTATTGTTTCATGTGTGCATTGCAATCTTGATTTAATTTCTGCAAATGATCAATGGTGGAATAGATTCTGTATTTTGCATGAAGTTAAAATAGTGTGAGATCAGGAGAATCTTGGACATATAACACATAAGTTATATAATTTCTACAGGTGGAAGGGTCAGTAGGAGGAGTAGAATTTTTAGCTACAAGGGCATCTATTATTTCTAATGCAAAGGGAAATCATCAAGAGATGTGGAAAAAATAAGATGAACAATAGGAGTGGTGGCGGGCATGGAATTTGAAGGGTCAGTAGAAGCCAAAGGGAGAGCTCGTGGCTTGAAATTTATACACTATTATGGAATAACATTAAGAAAATAAGTGGTTGCAACAGGAGGACTTACCATGGATTCAACAGTAGAGACAATAGCATTAATAGAATATAAGATTTCATAGAGTCAATTCATCATAGGCTAAAAGTCGGACTCAGGTGAATTTGAGCACTTTTGTGATGATGATGGAGCCTCAAAAGATAAAAATTGTGTCTTTAGGCCATCAAGATAATAAAAAATCCCTACATAGGTTTATGTACTTTGAATACCAAGCCATGACATGAATTCTTTGTGAAATTCTTCTTCACTTATAGAATACGATAGTGGCCACATCTTGAGGGTTTCCTTGTTGATAAATTTTAGCTAGAAATAAGTGTTGATGTGGTCAATTTTGAGCCACATTTGATAAAACTTTTGTGTTATGGAAGAAAAATAACTTCTTGCAGACAAGAAGGATCTCCCTAGATTTCCAACAAAAACTAATAACAAATATAAAAAAAAATTGCTACCTTTCCTTAGCCTATAACTGAAACATGAAACATGTAGTACAAAAAGAATCACTTAACTATTAGCGATGTGCTTGCAGAATTCCTTCCATTTCTTTCCACATCTAGATTTTCTGTTAGGTCCCTATATTACTAGTATATTCCCTTATTGTTGTTAGTGTAACCCCCTTATTGTTATTATTATAACCTTGTAACCCCCATTTTGTTATTATTGTGCCCTTAAATTATTATTGTTAGGTCGGCTAGGATTACATTGTGGCCCACTAGGATTACATTATGGCCCCATGGACTCCTATATATAGAAAGGAGGTTTTGTAAATTGTATCATCCAAGAATTGTTCATTTATGTAATGTATTGGAGGTTTCCCCCTCGAAGTGGCTCATTTCTGACGCATTGATATCTCTTTTCTTCTATTTTTGGAGCTGGTTACACAACATTTGGTATCAGATCTTTGGATTCTAGGGTTTCACTGCTCCAAACAAGTCATCATGGAATTTTCGCTATAACTATTTTTCTACGAAGTTTTAGAAGCTGAAATGTTTAGGGTGTGAAGCCGAAATCCTGAGGAAGATCGTCTAAAAATTTCAGAGCTTGGTTTGCAAAATTTTCAGAGATATGATCTGTGGAAGTTAGGTCTTTTTTCAGGCTCCTAAACATGTCATCGTGGAATTTGTGCTATACATTTTTTTCTACGAAGGTTCCAAATATGAAAATTTTAGGGTGCGAAGTTGAAATCCTGAGGAAACCCCTCAAAAAATTTCAGATCTTGATTCACAATATTTTGGAGATATGATCTGTGGAAGGTGGTGCTGTTTCAGGCTCCAAAATTTCATCTCAAAGAGGTGATCGTGGGAAAAGTTCAATAACTCTCTCTCTGAGCATCGGATTAGAGTGACGTAAAAATTGGTCACAATTACACAGAATTTAGCTTCTTGGCTATCAATTTTAGAGGCGAAGGACGAAACAATGACACGTGGCAAGTCATACAAGTTCACTCTACTGAACCAATCCATAATTAGGTCATTGTGGGAGATTGGACATAACGTTGTCTTGGAGAATTCAAATCAGGTTAGACATATGGCATTCAAAAGAGAATTCATAGGGCTAATTTAGTACTAAATTTTAGATATTGAAGAGCCGCAATCACAGAGATAATCAAATTTCAATATCGAGCTCCTCAAAAGAAAGAAAAAGAAGGCTCTACTATGACTCATGAAGATGAAGAATTGCAACATGATCTATCAAAATTACAAGAGCAAGTGCAACAAATTTCACTCTCGCAAAGAGCAACAAAAAATGAAATGGAAGTTTTAAAGAAAGGCATGGAAGCGAAGATGGATGATTTGAAGAAAGACATGGAAGCTAAGATGATGTCACAGTTTCTGGTATGAAGCTATGATGGATGACATGAAAGACAACATGGAAAACAACATGAAACATGAAGAATGATCTAGAAGCGTACATCGAAGGTTTGAAAATTTTGATACAAGAAATGTTTCCCAATGGTGAAAAGATCATAGAAGAACCTCATGATGAGAACAAAATAAAATGTTAATCATGATTTCATAAACCCTAATGTTGGAGGGAGGAACCACCATGTTCCAAAAATGGATGTGAGGAAATTTGATGGAAAGGATCCTGTAACATGGATACTACAGATGGAGCAATATTTTGATCTCAATAATGTGCAAAACACACAAAAGGTACGCATTGCAACTTTACATTTAGAACAAAATACATTTGTATGGTATCGATGAATTTGCTCCCGTAAAAAAAATGTCAATTGGTTAATTTTTACGGAGGAAATGATAGCACATTATGAGGATACAAAGAGCGACACCTTCTTTAGCCAATTGATAAATCTCAAACAAAAGGGTTTAGTGGCATCACATTGAGGACTTCCAAAAATTGAATATAAGGGTAACCAAGATTCCAGAGGAACACATGATTGATCTCTTCATAGGTACTTTAAAGGATAACATCCAACATGAAGTTCACATTTTGGAACCTGATTCATTGGAGAAGGCATTTAGGTTGGCAAGAAAAATTGAATGTAAAATTATGGCGACAAGGAAGCCTACTACTAATTTCAATAAAGAATGAAGTGTTGCTACGCTTAGATTTCCATAACCTACAAGGTTGAAACCACAACAATTGGAAGAAAAAAGAGCAAAAGAGCTTTGTTACAGTTATGATAGAAAATACATTAAAGGTCATAGGTGTGCCGAGAAGAAATTATTTTACATAGATTGTGAAGAGAAAGAAGAAAATGAACAAGAAGAGGATATACACTGAACTGTAGCCCTAGAAGAGGAAGAAATGAATCCGACCATATCGTGTAATGCACTGGTAGGAATTACCACTCCTCAAACTCTCAAGATAAAAGGACAAATCAAGAAGAAAAAGGTAATAGTATTGATTGATTCAGATAGCACCCATAATTTTATTCATTGTAAGGTAGCCAAGGAAATAAATTGTTTCCTATACCCAGCACCAGAATGTCAAGTGATGGTTGCAAATGGAGGAACTATAAATTGCTATGGAAAATGCCATAATATCAAGCTAACCATGGGGGAATATGTATTTACTAGTCCAATTCTTTCCATTCCTATGGGAGGTGCTAATGTTGTACTAGGAGTACAATGGTTACAATCTTTGGGGACGATAGCTTTTAATTTTCAAGAACATTTCTTGAAATTTTTTTCAGAAGGAAAGGAAGTCAAATTACGAGGTACTGAAGGGAAGCTGGGAAGGATAATAAGCTCTAATTTCATGACAAAGCTTCGAAAGAAAGAACAACGAGGCGTAATTGCACAATTATGCTCACTAGACGTTCCGACATCAAAATCATCTATTTCAGCATATCTCCAACAAGTCTTGGACAATCATTCCAAGGTGTTTGAAACTCCCAAAGGACTCCCACCTATTCGTGATCATGATCATGCTATTCATTTGATTCCAGGAAGTGTTCCTCCAAACATCAGGCCTTACAAATATCCCTATGTCTAGAAGAGTGAAATTGAACATATGATTGCAGAAATGTTAGAGGCTGGTATAATTCAAACTATTCAAAGTTCTTTCTCTCCTCCAATAGTATTGGTACACAAGAAGTATGGATCTTGTTGCATGTGTCCATATTATAGGGAGCTCAATAAGCTCACTATGAAAGATAAATCTCTCATTCCTTTGATTGATGAATTATAGCATGAATTACATGGAGCATTTTATTTTACTAAGTTGGATCTCCTTTCAAGATATCAACAAATTAGAATAAAGACTGAAGATATTCCAAAAACAACATTTCAAACTCATGAGGGTCATTATGAATTTTTGGTCATGTCTCTTGGCCTTACCAATGCACCTTCTACATTTCAAGGGTTGATGAATTCCATTTTCAAACCCTTCCTTAGAAAATTTGCGCTAGTATTTTTTGATGATATACTAATCTACAGCAAGTCTTGGAAGGATCCTGTTGAACATGTTGATAGGGTGCTCAAACTATTGCAGGAGAAACAATTATATGCAAAACCATCCAAATGTTTCTTTGGAGTACAAGAGGTGGAATATCTTGGTCATATTGTATCTCACGAGGGTGTTAAGGTAGACCATAAAAAAATTAAAGCCATTAAGGAATGGAAAGTCCCCACAACCATATTCTAAGCCAGAGTGATGTTATCAGATATTTAAGTTTGTTAAGAATTATGGGAGAATAGCAGCACCTCTATCAACATTATTGAAGAAAATTGCATTTTCATGACTCGAAGAAACTAAGGCCTTTAACATCTTAAAGAGGCAATGCTTCCATACCCGCCTCACACGTACTTCACAAAAATACCTTTATTGTGGAATCCAATGCCTTGGGAAATGGAATTGGTGTTGTTTTAATGCAAGAAGGAATACGCATTTCTTTTAAAAGTCGTCCAAAAAAAGGAAAGTATTTACAGAAAGCTATTTATGAGAAGGAAATGTTGGCAATAATGCATGCACTAAAGAAATGGCGACCTTACCTAATGGGAAGACACTTCAAGGTAAAACTAATCACAGATAGTCTTAAACACTTTTTGAGCAAATACTGTCTTCTTAAGAGTAGAAAATGGGTCACAAAGATGTTGGGTTATGACTTTGAAATAATCTACAAAAAAGGAAAAGCTTAATGTTGTTGCGTATGCACTCTCAAGAAAGAATGAAGAGGTGGAAGCATTGCTTTGTGCCATTTCTATTATCCAACCGCATTGATAACTCTACAAGAGATGAATGGAAGAAGGACAACGATGTATGGACACTCATTCAAAAGTTGCAGCAAGATACTAGTACATCTGATACATTTAGTTGGAAAAATGATTCCTTATGGTACAAAGATCGCTTATATCTTTGTAAGAATTCCCAACTAAAACAAAAGATTCTTCTGGAATTGCACACTTCTCCTTTAGGAGGACACTGAGGATTTTTAAAAACTTACCACAGGGTGAAGAAAGAATTTTTTTGGGATGGCCTTAAATCTGATATTCGAAAGTTTGTGGCGGAATGTTTGGTTTGCCAACAGAATAAAGTGGAAACAATTAAGACCCCAGGACTTCTACAACCTTTATCCATTCCAGGTCAACGTTGGGAGGAGATTTCAATGGATTTTATCACAGGTTTACCTAAGTCCGAAGGAAAGAGTGTCATCATGGTGGTAGTTGATAGACTTACCAAGTATGCACACTTTTGTGCATTATCTCATCCATTTAAAGCAAGTACAGTTGCTACTACATTTATGGACAAAATTAAAAAGCTACATGGAAGCCCAAGGGTTATTGTGAGCGACAGAGATCCCATTTTTACTGGAAATTTTTGGACGGAGTTATTTTCTTGTTTGGGTACTCTATTAGCTCATAGCTCATCTTATCATCCTCAATCTGATGGTCAAAATGAGATAGTAAATAAATGTTTGGAAGGATATCTTCGTTGTTTTGTATCTCATAAACAAACACAATGGGTCAAGTGGTTACCTCTCGCTGAATGGTGGTATAACACTTCCTTCCATACTGCAGCAAAAATGACCCCATTTATGGCACTTTATGGATATCATCCACCATCCATCACATCATCTTTAAGGAAAATTCGAAGGTTCAAGCAGTGGAAGATCACATCGAGCATCAGCAAGAAGTTCTCCAACTCTTAAAGGATAACCTGAATTTGGCACAAAATCGAATGAAACAACAGGCAGATCAACATCGTAGCGAGAGAAGTTTTGATGTAGGAGATTGGGTATTTTCACGGCTACAACCATACAAACAAATGTCCCTCAAGCAAGCAAAGAAGGATAATAAATTATCGCCAAAGTACTATGGTCCTTACAAGGTGTTGCAAAATATTGGTACTATGGCATACAAATTGGAGCTTCCTGCTTCTTCGCGAGTACATCCAGTTTTCCATGTTTCATGCTTAAAGAAGGTTATAGGTGAAAATATTCCGGTTCAAACAATATTGCCAGAACTTGATGAGGAAGGAAAAATAATATTGGAACCTAAAGCAGTCATGGAAACAAGAACTCGACAGCTACGGAATCGATCAATTTCAGAGTATCTCATCAAGTGGAAGAACTTACCCACTGAAGATTCTACATGGGAGGATGAGAATTTTATACAGAAGCACCCGGAGCTACTCAAGCATTGAGGACAATACTTTTTTGAAGGAGAGGGGCATGTTAGGTCCCTATATCACTAGTATAGTCCCTTATTATTGTTAGTGTAAACCCCTTATTGTTATTATTGTACCCTTGTAACCCCCATTTTTATTATTATTGTGCCCTTAAATTATTATTGTTAGGTCGGCTAGGATTACATTGTGGCCCACTAGGATTACATTATGGCCCCATGGACTCCTATATATAGAAAGGAGGTTTTGTAAATTGTATCATCCAAGAATTTTTCATTTATGTAATGTATTGGAGGTTGCCCCTCGAAGTGGCTCATTTCTAAGGCGTTGATACCTCTTTTCTTCTATTTTTGGAGCTGGTTACACAACATTTTCCTTAATGCCTGAAAGGCTTTCCCAATTATTTCCACAGCTTCTCCATGATGCTCCAAAAGAGATTTTCATGGACAAAAACATTCAAAGGGATCAAAGCATCGTGCATATAAAATCAAAGGTAAATGAAATCCCTAATTTAACATAAAACATATAGTTTAATCAATAATCAGTTATAAACCATGCGAATGATCAAGGAATCTCGAAAATAAAATCAAAATAGATGAAATTATGAAAGAACAACTATTTTGTATTAAATTTAAAGGAGAACAAGATTGCAACCTGGTTTCCTTGATGTCACAAGCATTTTCGAATGGTATCCATTCCTTCCCTTGATGACAAGATCTTCAGACCCAAAATCAACAACATAAGTTTACAAATCCATGTCTCCTCCTTTCCTCCAGTATTATGTTCAATTTATAAGGAGGAAGAGGTTTCTAGTTCCTGTTCTCAAGGGATATGATCCTTAAGATTCTCAAGGGATATGATCCTTAAGAGGGGAGAACTAGTTCCATGAACCAAGGGATGTGGTGCAGGTATGTAGTGGTTTGAGGTTTCTAATTTGGATAATATTTCTCCATCAAAGCTTCTAGAATTTTATTTATTTATTTATTTTTACTTGCGTGAACAAGATTGTGCAGTTTTTAGTGGAAGACAATGCACGGATCTGCGTAGGCCACAATGGTAAAAACTGCACATGTGTAGGTAATGGTTAGGAAAATTGCGTAGATGCTCAAAAATGGTTTTTACCCAAAAGTGCAACCCAAAATTCCTTTTGTCTATGGTATTTTTTTTACTTCAAGCTTCATAGGGGATTCACTTGAGACATGCATTAGATGGTGAGAGATCTGAATCGATAGTCATGGTGAAAAATTTTAGTGTAACAGATTATCCCCTAAAGTGCAAAGCCAGAAAATATGTTTGACGACTAAAGTGATTTATCATGTCGAATATTCATATTAGAGACTCTTGGGGTTCCCATGTTTTGGCAAGGTTGGCAATACCAAAATATGAGACAACATCAAACCACTTTCATACCCTAGGATCTTGCCCTCCTGGGTCCAGAGAGGGATCTCTCTATGATTGTCAAAGGTATATGTATTTGAAGCTCAAAGTTAAGGTGTTAGGCTAGTTATAAGGCTCGGAGTTTGTTTGTTGAATTGTGTGTTTGGTTGCTGAGAATCAAGAAGGAAGGGTTAAATATAAGACAAGGATGAGCAAAGAAGATTTAGGCAAAAGGAGAGATAATTCAGGGAACATTCGAGACCATTGGGCAATGGAGTCAGGAAAAGGTTTACTTGCTATTCGATATGCAGGCTTTCAGTTGGGCTAGTCATCTAAAGCATTGGATCTTAAAGATGATTGTGTGATATAAAATGGTAAGAGAGAAAGTGAAAGCAAGGAAACCTCCAAGGTGACCTTCAGAGATTAGATCCAGGGATAGGGCCTACCATTGAACACCCGTGATCTAAAATCCAAAGGCTAACTCTTCAGACAAAGAACATTAAAGATTTATAACACAAAGTTGAAACCCTGAGATCAGAGAGAGACTTTGAACTCTCAATGCTTCGGCCTCCAACTTGAGGGATCTTAGAAAGGTTCAATTAATTGAAAAGGATCCTAGTGAGATAAGGACAGAGTTCTAGACCTCCCAGTGTTCCCAATTCATTCAATTAAACCTCAACAAGAACATCTGAAACACTGACCTCAATAATCCATACATCAGCTAGCAGGAAATAACATCCACGACACTGGTTAAATTAATTGAAATCAATCCTTAGATACACATATAGCAGAAAAACATTAAGGGGAAGGAGAGCAGAAACATAGGGTACCTAACAAGGGCAAATCCTATGCCAAATTTCTGATGCAAGCCAGTAGAAATGTAATGAAATGAAATTAACACAGAGATAGAAAACATCACCAGCTGCTTTAAATAAGGATCCAAAGAAATGTGCTTGTCATATTAAGAGCAACACCATTCAAGTACAACATTGCCAACATCTTGAAATTTCAGTCTGAATACATCTTCCTCAACCTATCTTACAACTCTACACAGAGAACATGTCTCAAAGGAAACAACTTGAAATTATCTGATAATCGATCAACAACCTTTACAATGAGTTTCTTCCTTAATTTTATAGCTGAAAGATAAGCAGAGGAGGTAGGTGAAAAACTAAATGGAGCATTAAAACTTAGAAGAGGAAGAGGGCCGAAGCCCATTCTGTTTTAAATCCTGTGCATTTATCTCTGGCACTCTTTCAGATGCAAGAGCGATCTTCTTCAGGCTTCCATTTACTTCGATATGACTCTGATGCACTCTGGCTGTAGTACTTTGTAGTACTCTGGTGAATAAACAAAAAGGAAAATAAATGACAGTGAAGTGTGCCATGCTGCATAACAAATGCTCGGGTAGCTTGGGACTGTGGTCACGGTTGAATTTTCTTCAGGAACACGGTAAATAAGGGAACAATATGGGAGCTTTTTCCTTTCACAGGTGGGGATGTCCTGTTGATGTAGCTGCCCTGATGACATAGTTTTATGTGCATCCGACCTTCTGAGAGATCCATGATGTCTTCAATTTGGTACTTTGCCTCTAAACCACTGAGTTAAGGCTAAAAGACCTTCATCTTCTTGCCTTAAACTCTCAGCTGCTCCATTTCTGTCTCTGTCGGTGAAATCTGCGCTTTAATGGCTCTGGGGAGGTTTTACAGAGTTCAAATCCTATTCTTTTAATGCAAGTCCTATCGTTTTGCCACTGTATTAGGGACTTTGTAATCATGGTGGCTTTCACCACCTGATAACCCTGAAAAACACGGAAACATGTTAAGAAAACCATGCACGGAGGTGGTGGATGTAGGGGAGTCAAGAGGATGGAAGCGCAATGGTGATAAAATGATGAAGCAATGGTGAAAAACACATAAATTTGGTGTAAAATGTGACCTATAGGGTTATGGTGGAGAAATGAGCGTGGGCCGTTCGATCATGGTCCGGTGACAAAGATCGACGGCGGAGATTAATCAGTGGGATGGTTTATGAAATTGGGTGAAATGCATTAAAATGAATGAAAATGCAATAAAAATGATCGTATGTGGTGGGACCCGACATGGGTGATGGGCGATTCATCCAGGATCGTCGGATCTCAGGAGGAGATCGATGGCTACGATTCAATTGGAGGGGAGACATGGGAGGGTTGAAAGTATGATGGAAGATGGTGTGATTAGTTCACAACTATTGGATCTTGGATTAAACGGGCGGTTGAGATTAGATCGGGGAATCGCAATCGCAACGGGCAGAAGGGGATAGCATTTGAAAAATGCGATTGCGATTGAAACGGGAGAGTGTGGGCCGTCAGATCAACAGGAACATCAATGGCTAGGATGCGATCAGCGGATCGCAATTGGCGAATGCAGTCGGTTGGCGCATTTACAACTTGCGATTGTGATGGAGGCGGAGATGCGATTAGCGCTGAGTTTTCTGACCGAAACGATAGATCAACGGTGGAGATCACAGCGGGAACAATGGAGCGATAACACTATCGCATCAGAGTTTTCATGGTTTACAAAGGAACTGAACGTTCCGCTTCGATTCTCCGATGCGATTAGCGCCTAGGCCATAAGCGCTTGGTCTTGGGCATAGGGCATATGGGGAAGTGGTTTAAAGGGGCTGGCGGAAAAGGGGCCAGGCCCTATTATAAGGTGGAAAGTGGGTTTTTACCTCTTTTTAGTTCATTTCAAGGCTGATGAAAGGTAATGGTAGAGGGAAGAAAGGGGAATCAGACCAAACAAGGGGTGAATCTAGGGTTTAAAGGGGATTTTGGGAGGATTTGGAGGGTAAATGGGGACTTTGACAAAGGGGAAAAAATGGTAAAATGGGACATTATGTAGGGATACAAGGGGAAAATAAAGGCCCTTTTGTGCACAATTTTTTATCATCAGTGAGGCTCATTGACTCAAGAACAGCATAGGGAAACAATCAAAGGGTAGGGAACATGGAAAGCCTTCAAGGATGATGTGTTTTCAAGAGAAATGCATTCCTTGAAGGCTCTTAAAACAAATTAGCCCCTTGCTTGCTTGTCAAGGAATTTATAGGGGACTAACAGAGACAAATTGGTTGAATACCTAAAACAAACAATCAAGGATTACCATATCATGCTTTCATATAAACATCACTATGGTAGGAATTCCCATAAAAATAATACAAGTATCTCAAAGAATAAGTATATAGATACATGTGAAGATCCATGTTAATAGAAGACACAGTATGGACACAACCATAAATGGATCTATGTTTACAATCATGAATATTTAATAATTCCATGCATCCTGGATGGATGAAAATAGGTCCAGGGTCTTTGTTGGGTTATTGATTTATCATCATTTTCACTTGTCTTTGTCATTCATTAAGCCATTATTCTCAACCATCCATTACACCATTTCACTCACTTGCCACCATTTTTACCATAATTATTCAAAATGTGTCTCTGTATGTATAAGTGGTTAATTAACGTCATTTTCCTTTATTTTTTTTCAAATTAAGAATAATTTTGTATGGTTTTAACTAATGACAATTTAGCAAGTTCAAGTTGTTGTAGATTTGTCAAGTTTCCGTAGCTACCTCCATGGTTGAGGTAGTAGCACCGCTCTAGAATGAAATACGAAACATGGAAATTGTTTATAGAATCTCCAATATGGATTGTTATTGGTCAAATTCCACCCAGCTCGCACATGTGGATCTCCACGAAAATATCAAGGGAAAAACACAACAGTTTTTCCTAGTCATCTTAAAATTCGTTTTTTGAGAAAAAAAAGAAAATCTTGCAAAAAAACAACATGGGTTTTGTTTCGCATGGGCCAGTTTAAATTCTCTATGATCCGTTTTCCCGAATTCATTACCATTTGCGAGATAGTTTAAGTTCTTTTGAGCCCTATTTTGCAGTTGCGTGAGAAAATAATGTACCCATGTGTCAATAAATGCCCAGTCAACGAAACAGAGGTTGGAATTCACTGTGCTTCATCCAATTCATGGAAACTAGGTTTCCATTAAGTTCTAGTCTTCAGCCATATGAATCTCCATGAAGTTACATTGTAATCCCCTATATAAACACTCCATTGAAGCAAAGGAGGGATTTAACTTTGATATTCAACAATATTGATTTAGAATATCTGTTTTACTCTGTTAATGAAGAAGACATCTTGAAGTTCCAATGCGTGGTTGACTGATCGTTTAAAGCTTTCTAACCACCTGTTTGTGGAGGGCCCCATTAAATAGTGTGAGTTTTTACACCTGTACATTTTTTTCTTTCATTGTTTGTTGCAGTGTTGTAGTGTATGCCCTTTCTTAATTTCTTGTTCTTTAATGTTGATTTCCTAATGTAGTTTTGATTGCATATTTTCAAAGGGGCGTCACTTAATTAACCTATGGCATAACACGTGCACTCGTGGCATTCTAAATAATACCCTTAAATTGACTACATATTGGAAAATACCTCTAAAAATCACTTTATTTAACCCCCTACCAATACTAACCCATTGCATTTTCCCAATTTAGAAAACCCCTACTTTCACTATATATTGTAGGTATCCATTTTTTCATTAACATTTTTTACACCCCTTTATATTTATATCCTTAACATAATGACATGATGCCTCTCTTATGACCCCACATGCATTCTACAATTCACCTTTCTTCTTGTGATATACATAGGAGATGCATAGTAGTATTCCCACAATGCGATTACTCAATCCACACTCAAGCACATCTCACTATGATTTGTGGCATTTAATGGTCTAAGGAATACAAAGATCAACCATGTTTTAGGAATATTGATTATGTGCATGTCTATAAAATGACATATAAATTGATCTATATGATGATGAAAAATTAATTGATCAATCTTTATGAATATGTTTGCACCAAATAAGGTGTTCAATCACAAGTCTAGACCCTATTCCCTTTGAAAGCTTCTTGTTCAAAAATACAACTACAACCTCATGTACTCAAACTAGTGTCTTATTAAGGTGGAACAACAAAAGTTACAGTTTCAGAGAAGAAAAGGCAAGGTGAGGATGAGAGTTATGAGACCCTCCCTTTTCTTTAATGAAAAAAAAACATTGTTCTCTGTTGTTTTTAATTTAAGTGTTTTAATGAGAGCCCCATGGTATATTTTATCAAGACATCATTTGGAAACGGCCCATGTGGATGGAATTAATGGTTTTTTAAGCTTGGTAATGTGATTTAAAGGGCTCTTACCACTATATTTCTTGTTTTCAGGATTATCAAAAAGGTTTTCTAAGCATTGTAGATAGTTTCCCCCAAGCTCAAATGGATGGTATTATGTGGCTATGTTTTATGAACCTTCCCAACATCAACATGATAGGTAGGTCTACCCCGAAGTTTTTCAGTAAGCATCTTTCAAAGATGGGATTACACATTTGGAGGGATATGTGGGGTCGCAACACTATCTTGGTTGGATTGGAGAGGATCTAATAATCCCAATATTCACTAGCTTAAGACAAGAATGTGTTTTAAAAATGGTACCAAAAATTTCAAGGCCCATTTGGAAGCACTGGAGATGTAGTCATAATTACTATAAAAACTATACTCAACAACCTCAAGATGAATCTTCAATCATAATTACTTTAACTATACTAAAAAACCTCAAGATTAATATTCAAAAATGTTCACAAAGGGGATCATTGTCACCATGTCACAGAGAAGATTGCTGCTATACATATGTCAAGGTTATTGTGACAAAAGCATGATCCTTCATGATGTAATTAAACATTAGTATATAAATGTGAAACGGGGTCACTCATTGACACATAGGTCACAGTCTATAGATTACTTCCCTTGACAGTCTCATTATTATCTATCCACACGATTACTATAAATGTCATTTTCAAATCAAGGTTCTCTTATGTCACCAAAGACGGTCAAGGCATCGTGGTAATCACAATGCTCAACCATACTGCCTCAAGAATCAAATCTTGCAGCAATAAAATGAAATTAAATTTGTTAATAAGCTTCAGAACATGCTATCTATGATACACAAATAGACTCAAGACTTATTTTCATCTACCTAGACAAATCAATACATCAAAATCCTATACAATTGTATACTTTAGGGTTTGGTCATTAACTTACAAGAACATAGACTTCCATTAGTTATTTTCACTTCCACAAAAGACCTTGCTTTAGAAACTCAATATGCAATCTATTTCATGATGACAAGACTGTGATGGAGAGGCAAAATTCTGTTGTTTCTGCTACACACTGATTAATCACCTGAAGAGGAAACCTTTACTGCATCTGCAAATGCCAAAATTTTGATTTGGGAGTGATCAAACTCAATTTTAGTGTGATACCAACTTCTACCTTCTTGGTTCAAGATATTCACTATAGAGTTCAGGATGACCATGTAATGAACAAGCCTAGATTAGCAAAACTTCCTACATGAACAAGTGCATCTGAATTCAGGGTGCCAAAAAACACATCAAAGTCTGCAAAGTGTCAATTAAAAGATCAAGAATATTTTTAATTAAAAGACATACACCATACAAGTTTTAGCATAATCATCTTTATGTTTGCTAGTTTCATTCTCTCTATGAATAATATTCAGAGGTCCTGTCTCATTATCCAGTCCTTGTTCAAAATGCAGATTAGAGACTATAACCACTTCCATCGGAACATGACCAAAAATATCAAGCGATTGATCCTTTCCCACAAACAATATAGCCTGAAGAAATGATAAGAAAATTAGAAAAATATTCATACAGGTAGGCATGCTCATGCTGAAATTTTATATTGTGCTTTGTACTACTAAGGTATATACTTTTATGGTTTACCTCTAAGTCCACATAAGCGGGTTCTTTCCCAATCGACCTCAAGAAATTGTCTAGATCATTAGTTGTAAGTGCTTCAAGCACAGGAGAAAAAACACCATGTTTAAAGTGATAGCTAAAATATTCTCTACATCAACATTGACCAAATAGTAAATATATGCACTAACATTTAGAATACATAAAGTAGTCTATGTCCCAAGTTGCAACTGCATGAAAACTATACAAATTAAATGAGCCAATATTCATTAGGAAGTTGAAAGATAGTTGTTCTTCCAGCTTTATCATTTCTGTTTTAGGGTGCAACTTAATTTTCACAAGCAAAAAAGCTAGAAATAATACAAACCACAGGGATCTCTACTATGTAAGTCATTAAATGAATATCCCTGAGGATTGAAAAGTACTAAATATTTTGAGTAGAAAGCAGTAACTGGAAAAAGTTCCATATCCATCAAATGCTCCCTAAAACAAAGAGTAGAAGCATTGCCAAAATATTTAACATATAACTCTAAAACATTATTACACAAACTTTTAGATAGAAAAGGAGTAAGACAATAATGTAGAGATCAAATAGATAGCAACCACAAGTCATGACACTGGAATGGAAAGCAAGAAAATTTGGTAGACACCAAATAGACAATGTTAACCATTATAAGTGATGGCATTGAAATGGGAAATGATATTATGTTAATGACATAATAGATTGAAGAAGTCAACTATCACATTATTCACTTCAAAATAAACATAAGGACTTGTTTGAGAAAGGTAACAAGAAGGTTATATAGACTGAAAATTTATTATAAGAGAAGGATGTAACCAGTGGAGGTACAGATTGAGATTTAGAAAACAAATAAAGTAACATTAAACATTCAAAAACACATGCGAATAAAGTAAAAAGGCTGAGATTGAGAATACATATAGGGACATTCAAGGCTTAAATCATTAAATAGGAAAAGACATGCTAATAACTTATTATGCTGATGGAACATGATTCATTCTCTGACTACATAAAAAGAAAGAAGAAAATAAATGAAGTGAAATTGAAAGAAATAAAATGGACTTTAACTGTGAATAAATTCAAACTAAAATCAGTAAGAAAGGACTTTAAAATCATCACGGGCATTAGTTTTTGCCTCTCTTAGTTACCTACTACATATATTTGGACTTTAAATCATCACAAGGAGCAGCTTTTGCCTCTCATTCTTACATAATAAAATTCCTTGTAGCACATGCATGCATCACCTCCACTACCAAACCCAAGCACTTGATGCTGCGTTGTTTGTTGTCTAAGATAAAATTACTGAAAATGATGAAAATATCTTCCCATAGCTATGTCCACAATAAAAAATAAATCACACACAATAAAATAACAACGACCAACCCTAAACTGTTAATTGGAAGAAAATTACAAATGAAGGCAACACTAAAATTACAGATAAATCCTCAAAGTTTGTACACTACCATAATCCCTTGATTTTCCTCTCTAGTTTCTAACAATTTTCTTAAAAATAATTTTGATTTCTCGATTATCCCTGAAATGAAAAGTATTGTACAGAATGCTACACCTAGCAATCGATTATGTAGACTAATTCCCATTTTGGGAATACCAAGTTAACCACCTACACTAAATGTAGATAATAGTAAAGGTTTCAAAGTTTACTAAAGCTTATTGATTTTGATATAATGGCAAACCATCAACACAAAGTAATAGTAATATTGAAGATTTGGAAGTTTACTAAAACCTATTGATTTTAGTATTGGCTTAGATCTGCACCTCTAAAAATATATCACTTAAACTGATTTCCACTCTAAGAACATGGGACTAGCCACGTATCCAAAACAATAATAAAAATTTGCTAAAAAACTCCCTTGCCAAAATAAATATCACCTTTTAGAATAATGCTAGTCAAATTTGTCAAAGACGCCACCTTTCATCCACTACATTTTGTCCATGATATCGAATGTAATGCTACACAAATTTGTTAAATTGGGTATGGAATTATGAGAAAATTTATGATGCAAATGCTTCATTATGGAATGAGATTGCAACAACAAATAATGTATACAATAACGATTATTGTACCTTGCAACACGTGCATGCATCACCTCCACTAACAATAAACTATATTCAATTTGCAACAATTTTTCAATAAACAGACTATCTATTCTTCTAAGTGTGTTTGGTACAATGATTAATGCATTTATTGTTGAGCATCAAAGTTTAAATCCCTATTGAATCTTCCTATTCACATATAAAATTTGTTCCACGAATAGTGAGGAACATGATAATCAAAATCACACAAGAAAACGCCATAAGGAAACTTAAAATCACATTAGAAATATATCTCATTAAATACCATTTCTGTTAGGGTTTACATACAAGGGTCTTGTCTTTAAGTACCATTTCGTTGGTGACTCGATCCCTTTGAGCAAAAAATGTCAAACCAACACCACAAATTCCTCGACTTGTGGTGTAAACTCCTCGAGGTGCCACACTGATGATGTGTTTCGACAATTGACTCTTTGCAACTCCATGATCTCCCATCAAACAAGCATGCAATTCACCTCTTATTTTCAAGTAAAACATAAATGTGAGCAATAAATAAAATTTTTCCTTTTTATACAAACTCTTGCAGAGACCACATAAGGGAGAATAATAAGACATTTTTCTCAGACAATCACCAATGGGATAATCAAGTTTCTTTGTAACAACTCTTCAGTAAAATAATTATACCTTCATTCCATCCTTGCATTTTCTAGTTGGGGCACTAAAAAAAAGAAGAAACAGGGGTTTTTTGACATCCTCATTTCAAAATATTTCTGGAGCTATTGAACACACAAGCTTGTTATAGATGTCCCCATCCTTAGCAAGCAGTTGTATTTGTTATTTTTCATCACCTTGTAAAATTTACCTACAACTGTTTGAAATCAATGAATAAAATAAGAAATATAGAGAAAAAATGGATCGAATAAAAAATTCACTAAATGACATTTTAAAAAATTGCATATGCTAGACATGTGCAACCAAAGCAAAATTCCTAATCTACCTGCACTAGATGTGGAACTTTACATATCTATATAATGCATACCTAATGGTATATTAACTTTGAAGACTGGATTTTGGTGGAAGGATCCATCATATTGGTAAACCCACTTATTAAACAAATACATGCATGATGTGTCCTGAATGTACTGATGACTAATATCATGTTGCACTAGAGTTGATATCCATCTATTCGTACCACCATCATCAAAGTAATACCTATTGTGAAGTGAAGCAACAACTTGACCTACAATATGTGACAAAATGATGAATATTACAAGTGCCCAATGGGTATTCCTTTTTCCTGCAAATATATTTCTATTGGGGCCTCTTCCTGGATCTACATCCCTGATCAAACCAGGGTCTGAAGTTCCAATCTATCAAGGCCATTCAAATTTTATTACAACAACTTGTAGATAGACAGTTCAATCAAATATAAAATTATTCTGAAAGATTTAATAGGCATACCTTCTTGTATTGCATCCCTGATCAAACCAGGGCCTGAAGTTCCAATCTCTGCAAGTCAATCAAATGATATTACAACAACTTGCAGATAGAAAGTTCAGTCAAATATAAAATTAATCTGAAAAATTTAACAGACATACCTTCTTGTACTCTGTTGTGGCTTTCTGGAATACCACCCATTAGAAATGAATTACCAGTGTGCATCAAGAAAATTACTCGGCTTGTGGATGTGTCACCAAGAATTAATAGGCTTGTGGATGTATAACCAAGAAAAAGTATACAACAACTCATGCATTGATATCTTTAAAGAAACAGATACTGAAACATAAACACCGTGATGAATCTCAAACTTAGAAGAAGGAAACCAGGAACCAAGGCTAAACGAATTGTAGTAGTGATAATGGGGAAATATAGGTAGACTTTGATAGCTTTCAGGGCTTTGTGATTGTAGTGTAGGATGAGAAACATAATTAGAATGAGAATTGAGATAATGAATTCATTCTATAAGAAGAAAGTAACACAAAATAATTTCCCTTACAAAACAGAGCATAATTTATTTATGAATTCTGTTTATAAATCTTTAGAAAAATCAGTGAAAGCATACGATATGAAATGGAATTGAGAAGGAATTCAATGGAATGAAACAAAAGGAGATACAATGCTATAAAGCCATACCACATGAATCCCAAAATTCTTACTGCAACTGCCTCTGTATTATAAAAAAAAATCTCCAAGTACAATAGCTCTCCTATGATATATCCAATATCCAACCCCCTCTATTACAAAAAAAATTATTTTTTATAGGCCAAATTACAAGGGCCTATTTTTCCAAAACAATAAACGTACTTTTGAAAAAATAAAAAAAATAACAAAAATCTCTTTAAATAATGATAAAAAAGATAAAAAATCAATAATCATAACACCAAAGATGGCAAAAATGTCAAAAATACTTGAATATTTGAGTTTTCTAGTGTCAAATCTCCTTGAATATATGGATCTGTCTCCTTTTGTTGATATTGATCCTTAAAAGTTGTGTTTTCCCTCAATTGTTTGTTGATCATGTTCCTCGATATATTATAGTTGCTGATTTTTGTCTATCAAATTTGGAACAAAATATCCTCTGCCATCTCATATTTTGACCATCGATCCTGTGCCTAAGAATTTGGAACTGCCTCCAAGACAACTTCCATTGAAATCATTCTCCACTTTGTAAGTCGACATGGAAAAATGCACAATTTATACCCTTCTCTATTTTCCTCATAGCATACAACGCAGGTCTCCGAAGTGTCTAGAAATGCAAAGAAGACGTGATTTGGAGGGTGGATGATATATAAATAGTTAATAAGAGCCAAGGATAATAAGCTATAATCCCTTTGAGAATATTCAAAATAACTTGCAGGTATACTTCCTAGAAATCTCTCTAAACTTTGAATGGCACAAGCATGGTACCAAATAGAATAGATTAATTCTCACTTTGTTTCAATATGGGTATTTTTCCTGCACTACCTATATAAATTATATGTATCAGGTGTAAAGGATCATTGTGTTTTGAATTATCACTTATGGAATGCTACTGAAAATGAAAATGATATCTTGCGGGAAAGTCTAGAGAGTCCAAGTGCATCGTAGCCATGAACAGTACCACTAGAACACATTCATCCTACCTCTGGACTTTGATCCAGTTATGTGACCTAAAAGCAAACATTAATTTAAAAATAACAGGAACAAAGCAAAGAACACTTCATAAGCATTTGAAATTGGAAATAATTCTGTAATCAATAGAGGTTCCATGTCTGAAAGCAACAATCAGACCCTCTGCTCATCTTCAGCATTGTGTACACTTAAGGTTTTGTCATGTTGCTTTCAGGACGTAACATAAAGAGCTACATCTGCCCCCCTTTTCCTTTTCTTCACAGATATCATGTAACATTTTCCTCAAGCTTGGTCCCATGTCCTGAGTTGGGAAAAGCTCACAAGTGTATGAACATCTCTTGCTAAATTTATGCCCAAAAATGACTCATGAGTATACCATATCGCAAATATACCAACTATAGCCAAGCCAACATATAGGCCAATAACTAAGTAGCGGAACAAAAACCAGGCGTCAATCAGAGAATCATTACTTTTTCGAGGGGGATTTTTCATGATATCTACATCAAGTGGATTTAAACCTAGAGTTGTTGTAGGTGGCCGATAAAACACATATATATCAATATAGGAAAAAATAAGAAAACAAAGTGCCATTTCAAAATTGACCCTATCAAATTATTGTCAATCCAAAAGTTGCAAAAAATCAGATGTCATTCACCTTAAAATACTCCTTGGATCAAATGCACAAATTGCGAGGCCCATCAAACACATATATATCAATATAGGAAAAAATAATAAATCAAAGTGCCATCACCCTTCCAATCTACCAGAAGCACATATCTCAATAAATTTGCAAACAATTTGAAAACCAACTACCATCACCTATCCAAAAACCTTTATAGATAGTAATTAATTTTAATTTCGTTTAGTGAAAGGCAATGGCCAAAATATGATTAAGGACTCAATTGTCAATAATAACCAAGTGAAATTTAACTATTGTAGACCTCATGGGTATGGAAAAAATATAAATACTTGCAAAAAGACTCTGATGGCACATTGGCATTACAAGCTCTGATTTATATGTCCAGTTTAAAAAATAGGAAATCCAAGTACCACAAAAACAATCAAAATAAAATTCACTTCATGTGTTAGCCATTGCACTGGTGTAAATTTGTTGACTTGAGTGAGCAGAAACCATCCTGATTGAATCTTGTGCCATTAGATCCTTGATATCCTTTCTAGAAAGCGAACCATTAATCTAAAAATTCAAGGAAAACATTAACATTAGTGAGAAGAACCACCTACTTTTCTTCAAAACATATTCATAAAAAAGGAACCAATTTTGTGATTAAATGGACCAACTTCAGAAGAACCACAGTAGAAGGCATCCAACATAAGTGTTGAGGTAAGGGATGCCCTTATCTTCAAATTGTATATATGTGTTGAGGTAAGGGGTACATATAGTTATGTAGGTATCTAATTATATTTTTTTTATGGAAGAAATACCAAATTAATGTTTGAATGAAACACAACTACAAAAAGATGAATCGCTAGTGAAAGAAACTTACACCAAAAAGTAAGTAGAAAAAAAAGGTTGAGTTATCTCGAACATTCACCATTTGAAGTATTCACTAGAACTAAAGCCAAAAGGTACAAAATTAACATCAGATTCATACAAACAAATCAACAAAAATACAATTAAAATCTATTTATAAATAATCCAACATATGGAAATACATAAGGAAAGTGAAAGTAGAATGTTTTGAAAATTAACCTTCAAAATTTTCGCAAAATCAGAAAAAACTTTGTAATCACTTTCTTCTAATTTGTATGTATCATTCTCAGAATAGTACGATAAGTTTGCGATTGCTATAATAGATTCAAGTTGTACAAAAGCAAGATGAGTCAAATCATAATTATACATGCGTTGCCCCTTTATTCTACTATACCAACATAATTGAAGCTCGATGCCTTCTAATCTTTCCAAAAGGTCGATCTCATTATGGTAATCAAACACCCTATTACCATCCTTCTTCCTTATTCTTTTAACCCTTCCAATGTACCACATTCCACAAGAAACACCTTGTTTTGTACTTCGAGGAACACCTTTTCTTGCAGTACGTTTAGTGGGGGGAATTGAGTTGTTTTAAAACAAAACCCCACAATCTGATCCAATTCCAAAGCCAATTGAAATACCCTTTTTAGAGTCTTCCCATCTCGCCTAAAGTAGACCCCACTTCTCACTTTTTTCAACCTATATTTGGATAATGTTGGATTTCCATTCAACTGACTAGCCAAACATGCTGTGAAAATATCCTTACCATCAAGATTCACCATTGGTTTTATATCTTTTCTTACATTTTCATCAGTGGAATCTAAAATTTCATCCAACTCATGTCTGCACTCACTTTCCATTATTTTTAATTCACTTTCATTGTGTACCAATGAAGATAAAGATTGAAATATAGAGTTGAAACATCTCGGTGGAGAATCATCAACTACTTCATCCACAATTTCGAATGTTGGATAATATTTTTTCTCTGTCTATGGTTTAACCAACCAAGAACATTGAGTGTAATTTTCTGGGTTCATTCTAAGAGTTGATAAAATGTCTTGTGCATCCTTCAATCCAATCTTAAGGGCTTCTACAATTTTAGCTTCTGTGGATATTGAATCATATTGAAACAATATGTCAATGTTTTGTATTATTTCTTGGTGCAATTTATTCCAAATGTTTTCTTTCTTCTTATGAGATTTATTAAAATGAAGCCCTTGGGAATTTGATTCTTCTTCAACAACTCTATTAAGGGTTCCAACAACATGAAGCACATTGGTGAAATCATCGACCCTCTCCACTCCAACCATCCCACCAACTTTGCTAAAGACATTCTCACATACATCTAACCCAGTCAAGTGAAAAACACATGGCAAGTTAGAGTATTGATATCGAAACAATCTCATCAACAAAACTTCAAAATGGCAAGAAATTATCACATCTTGATATGCCTCTTTGCTGATGAAATTTATGTTGACATTAGTATGAGATTTTTTTTGTACCCAACATAACCATAATGTGAAGAATTTATGAACTCGTGAATCATTTCACATTCTTTCCCAGAGGCTCAAACTATGAGACATAAAGATGTCAGTGTAGTTAATAAAAATCATTAGGTAAGTCTCTGTAGCTAGTGTCCTCTCTAAATTTCCACTCGGTGTACTTCTAAACTCTTTCAAACACCTCTGAACATGCCTTTAAGCAATGCGTTGTGTGGAACCCCAATTTTGTCGATCCATCCTCCCTATATCTTCACACTTAAGCTTGTGATTATCCAATTTAAAAGTGTGATAAACCATTCTAACATGGCCAAAAATTATGTACTCATTTCCTGAAACCGATTCTCATCAACTTCTAAACAAAGGATTCACTAGCTTTTTTCCATCATGGATGTAAGCTTGGTCATGAAATCCTGTTACATTGCAACCATTGTACAACCCAGTTAGCCTCCACCCTTCCCAAGGAATTTAATATAAAAAACCTGATGTTGAAGAATAATCCTTCAACATAAGTTGTGTTCTTCTACTATCCCCATCCGAGGAATGACCAACAATAGGTCCCAAATTGTTTTCTACGTGTTTCTTCCACATAAATTCTACCTTTTCCCATTGTTGATAAACAAAATTTGCATTGAATTTATTTCATGTTGGATGAACAACCACAACCAAACAAGGAAGTTTTTCATGTACAGAGTTTGCAATAACAACACGTGCGTAATTCCCAATAACATTGTTTTTAAAAGAACTTGTTATAACCTCATAGCCAACATCTCCCTCACCAACTGTCACCAAGAAATGTGATTGGAATTGATGTTCTTCTTTCAAACCACAAAACCCCACCGGTGTATCACTTTTTTCTACCCACCTAACATATTTTTTCACAATTGTTTCATCTTCAGCAAGGCGTACAGGAATTGGTCCATATGTACCATGTTTGGATTTATAAGAAGCGTAATTTTTTCCGATTGCCTAAAAAATGTGCTCGTGCTCCCCTGGTATATATGTCAATGACTTTCTAACTTGCCTTAAAGTTGTAGATATTGAAGGGCCATCCAGATTCAAGATAATAAAGTTATGTAATCTAGGACCTCCCCATAGCTTGATCATCTCATAAAGGGATTTTGTGGATATACTATACCTTCTCCCTTCTTTTTCATGAATCAAGTTATGAAATATATCCTTGAAAAATTCCCAAACTACATCTTTACCTTGTAATTTTCCTTGCTTATGTGCCTCAGAAACATCCTTACAAAACCTAAAGACATCCTTCCTTTCTGCAAATTCAAACAACTTTTCCTTTAGAGATCTCATTCTAATAGAGAGTGTAGAAACCTTTGTCCTCTCCCACCAAAGAGCTCACATTGTTGATCTATGGTTATCATTTGTAACCCTTGCGGCATTCTTCAATTCATTTTGAGTCAAATAGTCCAATATTCTACCTTTTCCTATATCTCGTTCACTTCTTTTATTGGTGCACCTTGATTCACGATATAATTGCATCCTGAAGTCATTACATTCTGGAACCAACTTACAAAATCTACATGTTAATGAATCAAAAGGGATCCATGTTTTAGAACCCCTTTGACAATGAATATGCCTATTTGTACCATCAATACGACGTTCAATACCCTCATAACATAGCATGATCTTGGTATGCTTCTCTATGGCCCATAATTTTCCACCCCTTTGATCATCCGTTAGGACCTTTGTTTCCAATCTCTCCCCATTTCTATCAATATAAGGATACCAATACCCCCAACATTGTAGTAACAAGGGAGACAATTGAGCTATAATAAGATGAAAACATAATAAAAAATAAATAAGTTAGAAGTAAGATAGATAAAATAATATAAAAATTCATATTCAAGTTTAGTCTAAACTATTAATCAAACACTAATTAACACACCTAAAGTAGAAGGAGTTGCACTTGTAGAACCCCTATGTAATATTGATGGTGATGATGGCACTAAGACCCTAGTAAAACTTTGTTGGGACTTATCATTGGTAGGCTTCTTAGATTTCCCAACTGTGCCTCTCCTCAACCCAGTCTCCTCATGTGAAGCTTCATTTGTAGTAGTAGTAGTGTGCTTCTTTGATCACATGTGTTCATTTAGAGAACTAAAAATTTACCACTTGTCGGCACTAAACAAAACCATTTATTGCATCATGTACATTCGACTCTCACTTTTTTCATGTCCTTATAGTCTGCAAGTGTTGCTTCCACCACCTTGAACAAATTAGGCTCTTGTGTCTTGTTGAAATCATCTATAATTTTGATTTCTTGATCATTATGAAATCGATCTCCAACCACCGTTGTTTGTTGTACTTTGTTACATGAAGGAATTTCACTACCACTTGGCATTGAAAGGTGTTGTTGATGGGACGTTGTTTTCATATGATGGTTTTTGAAGTTGCGCATTGTTCGCGCTACAAAGGATACATCACCTGTTCCATAATAAATGCCATAAATCTAACAATGGATCTTTATTTTATATTCTCCCTTTTCATAATATACTTTGAGAGTAAGTTTCTCATTGACAAACTCTTCCATTAAAATTTTCACCTTTTTTTCCCAAGATGCCAATACACAAGAATCAACAATTGTGGAATCTTCCACTGACAAAGGAATATTTTCAACTCTTGGTTGATTATGCATAGGTTCCTCCAAATTCTCTTCAATGTTTTCAAATATTGGTATTGTTTCCACTTCATTTGAACCCTTTGTTTCCACATCAAATGTCCCTAGTTTCCTCTTGATGCCTAAAAGTGTTGTATAAAATTTCCATTTCTTCTCTTGATTTGGATTTAAAGCTAATCCATCCTGGATAAAATCAAAAGGGTATTGAATGATTCCATCATCCACAATTTCATCACAGATTTTAGTAAATGTACAACCTTCTTGACACTTGACAATGCCAATGGAAAATTTCTCTTCATTGATAGCAATTTTATAAGACAAGTCCATCTGTTTTTGCACATAAATAAATGAAAAAGTAAGTAAAATTCCAAAAACATATTGGTTTATTTTGAAAAAAATAGCAAGGAATCAAGGTATGCACTTTTAATTCAAAGCTCCAAAAAACATGAATAACTCTTACTATTGTCATGAAACACCTTGATTCAAAATGTACTATCAATGGATTCCTCAAATGGAACTAAAACCAGAAATAAAATGGAGTAATAAAATAGATTTGAGAGTTGATTTATTGAGTCAAACATTGAAAAACTTATAAGCAAGCTTAGGCCCTAAATCTTCCTCAATTTTGGCCTTATTTACATAATTTTTTTGTGTCCTAAAGAGGTGAAAACCAAACCATCGTAGCTTTTACTGTTCACTGGTATGAAATGGATTTTATTCAATTTATTGTTCACTAGTATCTAGGGCTTGTGAGAGATAAAGACATTTTTTTAATGTTTTTGGAGCTACCAATGGGTAAGGACAGTGCTTGATCTCTATGTTTTTGGAACTACCTTGTGGATCCACCATAGTTCTAGTTTCAAAGAATGATGGCACATGGAGAATGTGTGTGGACCATCTAATATTGAGCATAATCATAATAAAGAACTAATATCCATTATCACTAATTTACAACCTATTAACTCAACTTTAGGGAGACAAATATTTTAGTAATATCAACCTCAAGTCTAGTTATCATCAAATCTGTATCAAGACAAAGGTTATGTGGAAGACATCGTTCAAGATGTGACAAGGAATGATTGCATGGACACTGATGCCATTAAATGTTACCAATGGACTTGCAACATCCATGGGATGATGAAAAAGGTGCTACAACCACATCTTGACTCAACACTGTGCTATAACCAGAAAAAATAGTCCAGGTTAAGACGTCGGTGAGTGTAGATTCCGAGTAATCTAAAACCTGGGTTATGAATTTCCCTCTAGTCATCAAGTGTACATATCAACGATTATATCAGTATGGTGGTCTCTCTTATACATCTTAATCATAGAATTTTCCTTCTTGACCTCATTATCCTCAGGCTCTAACTACTCAATCTATTGTGAGTGATGACTCTATTTTCTTGTGGCAATCTGATTTTGGTATGCTTGGTTGTGACAATGGTGGAGTTCGTTTATTTGTACAAAAAATGGTTTCTGGCATCCATATATTGGATATGACTAAAATATCAACCAACTCCCCTCATTGGAAGATAATATGCCATACAATTTACATCTAATACATTAAAAATTTAACTTCTGATGAAAATGTTATACACCAACAATGCAAGCATCCTTAACCAACTATCTTTCCCTTCACGGGATCACATTTCTTATGGAAATTTTAAACACCAGCAATGAAAACATCATTAACCATCCATATTTCCCATTCAAAGGATCACATTTCTTATGAACTATATGCATAATGTCACATATAGATCATATTTCTTATGAACTATATACATAATGTCATTGCAACTAGATTTGAACTTGAGATATTTAACCTTGCATATTTTATGGTTAGAGAATGATGTTCTCTAGTTGCTACCTAATGAGTTAAAATTATAGAAGGACAACTTGAAAGGAAACTAGAATTAAAGCAATTGCATGCCATGTGGTGAGTTAACGTGCACAACACATCATTAATCACTATACATGGTTGCACGCCATTGAACACAAAACCTATATACTTTTTCAACTGCCATATATTGAACTTTTCTTCACTATTATATATATATATATATATATATATATATATAAGAAGATTCAATAGTCGTGCAAATGAACTTAACGGGAATAGCTCAAGAGAACTTAACAAAAATTCTAGGAACAAAGGTGAAATATATACAACAATCAATTTTTAACCAATTTCGATACTCATAAAACCTCAATGCACATAACTAAAACACATATAATAGCTACTAAATGCATGGTGGGAAAACCAATGTAAGTAACAAAACACCGTAGCAACATGCTATTCTAACAATGGATTCTTCCCAGTAATGAATCAAAGGCTACACATGTTACATCGTACCCTGTGTTGGAATGAAGAATTACACATGACACCTCACCCCAACATGAATAATTAATGATAGCACATTTTGTAACATCATACTATTATTAGTATTACATCATTCCATATGTTGGAATGGAGAATTACACATGACACCTTGCCCCAACATGAATAATTAAAGATAGCACATTTTGTAACAATATACTATGCTCAGTGTTACAATCACATATAACATCATGCACAACCAGTTAAAGAAATATGTCTTGTCAATGGTTGAGATAAACTATCACACTTGATATCATGCCCCATCATGAATACATAATGATAGAAGATTGAGTTTACATACCATTAGTTTGTAGAAAAACTTCATGATGAAATAACACACAACAATTAACCAAAATATTATGGTGGGACAACAAATATTTGAATGGAAATATGTTATGACAATGCAATTTGAGGCTATACAAATTGCATAGTCTTTAGTTTCTCTTGATGTCTATGTAAGACAGTCAAGTATAGCTACAACCATTAATTTGGTATGGTCTTCTCTATTCTACTGTATACATGTGCATGAGAAAAATAACCACTGCAATGTCCTTAGAAAGGCATATGTAGATAGAACAAAGTAACAGAGAAAACTATCAGTTGCACCGTCCTTAGAGAGGGCATAACATAATTTCTAGGGACAACGATAGCATAATATATAGGGACAACTGTAGTAATACCAAAAATTATACAAGGAAACACTAGAAACAGATTTATAATAAGCCATAGTCATACTATGCTCAGTGTTATAATCACATATAACATCATGTACAACCAATTAAAGAAATATGTCTTGCCAATGGTTGAGATAAACTGTCACACTTGATATCATGCCCCATGATGAATACGTAATGAAAAAAGATTGAGTTTACATACCATTAGTTTGTATCAAAACTTCATGATGAAATAACACATAGAAATTAACCAAAATATTATGGTGGGACAACACATATTTGAATGGCAATATGTTATGAAAATGAACTTTGAGGCTACACAAATTACATAGTCTTTAGTTTCTCTTGATGTATATGTAAGACAGTCAAGTATAGCTACAACCATTAATTTGGTGAGGTCTTCTCTATTATGCTATATACATGTGCATGATAAAACTAACCACTGCAATGTCCTTAGAAAGGCATACGTAGATAGAACAAAGTAATAGAGAAAACTATCAGTTGCACTGTCCTTAAAGAGGGCATAAAATAATTTCTAGGGACAACGATAGCATAATATCTAGGGACAACGGTAATAACACTAGAACTTATACAAGGAAACACTAGTCATCCATGTATCGATGTTACCAAACATCAGTGCCTAGTAAATCTCTACAGTTTTACAAACATAGAAACAAATTTAAGTAGAATAACAATGCTGGGACATAAGGTCAGTTCTAGGTAATATGAAAAGCACAAAAATATCAGTTCCAACTAAGATGGAAATTCTAACATAAATGCAGAGAGCAAGTAATATATCACAGATGATAAGAATTAATGACTAAAAAATGTTAAAGCCCCAAAGCATGCAAGGTTAATCTCATATAGCATAAATTAGAAAATTTTAATGCTTTCACCCTTCCAAAGATTGCTTTGACTGCCAATATGTTCAATTTTCACAGATAAATCAGTTTCAACTTTTAAAATTTAAATTCTTCCTTTTAGAGAGGAACCTTGAAGTGATTTAAGAAGTTTTTTTTGAGGTAGGCCTACCTTTCCCATCTATAGACTGATCGACTCAAACAGAGTCTTTATCTCTCCAAATGTAAAATATGATACCTCATATACCTCAAGGTTAAGAAGAGAACGAAGAATTAAGGTCCCCTAATTATACTCATTATGCCTAGGATTGAAGGGAACTAAGATTCATTGGCACTATAACAAATATTTAAAGAATCCATAAAAATGGATGGATGTCCCAAAGGCTATACTGCAACGTTCAAAGAATGAAGTCTTTCTACACGTACAATGGTTAATGAATAAACTTAGAGAGATTGCTCTGAAAATACAATTGCATATATTTTCCTGTTTTTCTATATCCATTGTAATTGAACTTTATACGACTTACATGTAAACCATAAATGCTATAAGGATGTTGTAGAAAAAAATTACAGCAATGTATAGAAAATGATTTACGTAGTGAGAAGCAATAACTCTACAAATATTTAACCAACATTCTCACAGGAGCTCTAAATATAATTGAAGGTGAAAGTTCTAATTGAATGTAATTTTTGAGATAGCACGAAAATGGGAAAAGGAGATAAACAATACTCAAACAAATATTGCACAACCATTTCTCTCCAAAATAACTATTGCATTCATCCTTAAATAATACTCATATTTACGAAAAATGATTGAGCGAGAACTTAAAAAAATACTTAGAAGAATCATGCCCATTTCAACAGTTACTACACCTTACAAGGTACGGTCATGGATGAAATAAGATAATTGTATTCATGCGAAAATATTAAGATAATTTTATCTTGATAGTGCCATAATGAAATAAATAATTTGAATGCAAAACATTGGCATAATCGATAGAGAGGATATTCAAATAACCTTTATTTAAGTGGATATTTGTTGACAAATAGATTTTCCTCCTGGCTATTTCCAAAGTGGCTAATTTTGAGCATTCAACAAGGAAACTAGCCTAAGGAAACCAGAGGACTCCGCCCTTTAACTATGAGGGGACTCCAGAGATGGAGATCTCTTCCCTTATTCAATTCAAGTACCCTAGAGAACTTAAACACTAATTCCACCAACGAAAATAAGGAATTTAAGTCTAAAATGTAAAGTTATAAGACATAAAGGTTGACCCAATTGTTTTCCCACGAATCTAGTTGGAAATTAGTTAGGTCAAATCGACATGACTACAAGTATTTGTTCTTTGAATGGTAATGACAGCCATCCAGTAGCGTTACTACCAGTGTGCTTGCAGAAAGGACTTAACTACAAGGTTTTTACCCTCTAAAAGATAAGGAAAATCAAACAATTGTTTTAGCAAAGTGTGTACATAGCTATGAATACCATATAACCAAGGTACATCAGGGAATAAAATAGAAATAAGGATTGACATCATTGTGATGTATTAAGTCATGTTAGTCACCACATGTTTCTTAGTTAACCTAGTTTCAAACAAAGCAATATGCTAGAATACACCCTAGCCTCTAGACGCTAAATTATTCACAACATATACCTCAGCTAACCTAGTTTCAAACACAACATAGTTTGATAAAATAAACACTAGAACCCAGACACAAAAACAGTAAGAATCTATCACATTATTCTCCGCAGGTTCACCGTGACTAACCTCTAGTGTTGTAGGTCCCCCTACTGCCCTCATGATGCAAAATGAAAACAAATGTCAGATGAAAACATGAATGCTCTTTCCCTCTCTCATAATGTTTGTCGAATTCATGCTCTTTTTCAGTCAAATCCTCTTGCCCTCTTTGCTCGAATGCTTAGATCCATCACAGGAAGGCTTTGCTTAAGGCTAACGTTGATAGTTTCAAGGTTATAGGTTCAAGGCTTCTGGTTCTCCTCACCCCTTCCTTGCAGAACACTATCTCTGTTCTAGTAACTAATCCAGCTAACTAATTCCATTGCATCTGGATCCCTCTCGAGAAATGCCATCCATAAATAAATGTTGTTCACCCACCCCTAGTCTATCAATGGAGGGGTTTGTCTCTCCTTTCTCTTGGTGATCCATCCTCCCGCATCTCGTCGCCCTTTTTATTTTTCCAAACCCGCAAAACAAGCCCATTTGGCCTAAAAAATAAATAAAAAATACCTTAAAATATTTATATTCCATATGTAATAAAAAAAACCCACTAACCCTTAGTTATATATCCAATATAATGTTTTGGGTTTTTCTAAAAAAAATTACCCCAATATGAACGTACGTGATATAATATTGCTTTGTCAGTGGCGCCCTTGTCGATATTGTAGATTTGATTACATGTTGTAGTGTTGAATTACAAAAGTAGTAGCAAGATTTATAATAATCATTAAGTATAAGTGTTGATCATAATTGTTTTTCATCTTTATTTTCAGTTTGCAAATCTCATAGCATAAGTGATTTCCTTATAGTTTCTTCATAGTTTCATTTAAAAAAAAGAATATCAAAATTGTTTCTTTGTAGATTCTAGCATAATAGATTTATTTACAGTTTCCTTTCAAAGCATTCAATTTAGAGTATGATTAACTTAATTGTAGTTTCTTTTCATAAATTTTAATTTCAAAGCATGTGTGATTTATAATGATAGATAGATGTGTGATTTTTACTCAATTAGAAGCTATTTTCATTTCAGTTTTTATAAAAATTATTCCTAGAACATTACCTGGATAACTATGCTTTTAGAGATACATGTTGATTTTATTTTAGTTTCATTTTGCAATTATAAGTTCGCTTTCGTTTCATTCTACAAATATGAGTTGTTTTAATTTTATTTTGAAAATGTAAAGAGTGTTTTTTATTTCATTTTATCCATTTTAGGAACTTAATTTCATCTTCTTTAAAAAGTAAGATAATAATTTAGAACATCTTTAGAAATAATTCTCAATAACTCAATCATACACATTAAATATTTAGCTTAATAAAAAGCGCTTCTAGCATATATTTTGCACTTGCACTTCACAAGTTTACCAACTCTGGTCGATAATTTATGTAATCAATTTATGACAATTAAGTTGAAAAACATTTTGGCACCATTGCAGGGGAAATGTATATAGGATTCCTTTTACTTTTATTAAAAAAAAACAAAAAAACTTCAATCACCTACCACCCCACTATATGACGTGGTGGAGTAAGAGCCACACATCCACATCATGAATTCTTATTTTTGCAGGTAGAAGAAGAGGTGACAAAGGAGATTGAAGAAATGGATGGAGCTGATGACAATGAGGAAGAGCCTTTTAGATTTTCCATTCAAGAAACTCATATCAACATTAAACAATAGAGCTCTTAGATGGTTCATGAGTTTAGGAAAAAGTTCTATAAGGACATGGGATGATATGAAAAGAGTATTTTTGGAAAAATATAAAGATTATTGCATACAACATGACCTTAGAAATGAAGTCCTTAAGATGAAACAAAAATAGGATGAAAGCCAAGAATATTTAGTGTAGAGATTTACTTATAATGCCAAAAGATATAAATTGCATAATTTAGGATCAGACACGTCAAACACTCTCCTACTAAAAGCTATATGGGATGAGTGGATTGATCTTATTAACCTGGTGGGAAAAGGAGATGTCTCTCAATTGTCATTTCAAGAGATTTGTGAACTATGCAAGAACATATCAAGAGGAAAAGAAAAGTATGGAAGATCCCCTCAAGATCCAGTTATGACAAGAGTAAGTAAGTCGACATCAAGATTGGTAAGTCAAACTGAACTTAACAATTTGCGAGACGTTATTGGCAATTTAAATGAACTAATTGATATGCTAAGAATGAAAAACCAAAAAAAAGTTTAGAATTTTACTTCATTTATATTTTTACCTAAATGAAGAAAGAAAAATATTTGCATGAATGTCCACTTGATAACACTAAAATTTATGAAATATCTACAGGATCACATACTACTAAATATTTTCCATCATTACTAGGGTTAAAGGTAGTTTACCAAGGAGAAAATCAAACACTGGAACAATATGGTTATGTAGCTCCAAGAAGATCATAGAAGCCTCATCAACCTGGTATGATGCAAGATCAGGGTTATGCACAATAATCTCAAAGAAATTGGCAAACACCCTTGCCTTGGAAACCTTGGCCATCTCAATCCCAACTTCAAAACCAATTTTGGCAACAAGGTTGGCAAGGGCCTTACAGAACAAATCCACTGTATCCTCAATATTTTCCACACTATCCTCAATACCAATCTCAATGTTATCTGTACCATTCACCTTCACCACAACATCATTTTCTCCCTTAGTTGACCTCAATTCAACCTTTCCCATTACCACCCACACAAGCACCCCAAATATCCATTCCCACTCCACTACCTACACAACCATTTCGAATCCCCAACAATAAAAAACCTCAATCCACTTAAAATTTTGAGGTATTGCAAAATTATTCACAATTTGTTACTGAAGAACAAAAACCAAAAGAAGAATATTCGGACGAGGTCCAAGAACCAGGGATGCTCATTGAAGAAGATAATTTGTTGGAACTGGAGATTGAGAAGTTTCATGCATGCCTATCACCAAATTCTATGAATGGGGATCACATCTCTGAAGACTTGCATGGGATGATAGCAGGAAGCCAAGGAAGAAAAGATTACATCAAATCTTAATTCAAGACACTCATTGGATCCCAATGATGAATTCTTTAGTATTTTTTGACATCATCTCAATTAAAGAAGTTGGTCTCTCATATACTGGTACATATCAAAGAATATATTTCAAACCTGCATATGAGTTTATCTATAATATTGTTACACACATGGTTCCATTGGAAGTATTCATATACTTGAATGAGATTTATTTTTCAAGTAGAGTAGGAAATATTAAAAAATAAAAATAAAAATAAAAAATTAAAGAGAAAAATAAGTCCTATTGTAAAAACCATCTTGTTGGCGCAATTGGACATGAGATTTTCTTGAAATCCAGGTAACTCTCGAGCAAAGTTCACAATAAGTTCTGAAATTTTATGATGGTTTCAATATTTTATTATGGTTCTTCAAATAATTTTTGGTTCTATGCTCGAGTTGGATGATGTGAGATTCCTTAAGGCCCACCTTCCAATAGATCTTGTCCCATCGACCTCAAAACCTTATTTGGGATCAAGATCAGATATTATTTGGAGTGCCTTGGAACTTGCATACATCAATGGAAAGCCTCATCATTGATGACAATGAGAATACAACAATGTCTCTTGATTTTCAGATCTTGCAGGTGACTCAACTTCAACACATTCATTCAGGTCTGTCAAGATGCACTCAGGTATCTTGACACTCATTTACAATACCAGTGAGTTGTCTAGGATTGGTAAACGATTTTCATCATTGATCAGTAATCCAATGATTTCTTCCCATGCTCGACTTAGACATAGTCATTCACATGGCAGGAATTGTACCATGAATTTTTACTTTGATGAAGACTAATGGTTTTATTGAAAAAAAAAAACTTGCAGTAGTATATTTTATTGGTTTCTTGTAGCAACATGTTCATCTTGTTTTCATTCAATAACAACATGACGACACCACAAAAATTCTTTTTTCATTCATTTCATTTTCAAGAAAAATAATAAATTTGGGCCTATTTAAGTCAATATGTATTATGTTTCATGGTTTCTAGTTAAACATGCATTACACAATCAAAATAAGAAGTTCAAACTCAGAGAAGACAACTTTATGCAAAAATTGACATTTTTTTGGAACAACTATGGAAAGTTGTAGTTTCTGTAGCTGTTGCTGTAACAACCTATTTTAGTTGTAGAAGCTTGTTCTAGAGGTAGTTTTGGCACTATTATTGCAAGAGATTGAAGAAGAAATAAAAATTTATGAGCTTCTAGGATTTCTCAGAATATGATAATTTGAGTAAGACATAGGAAGTATTTAAAAAAATGTAAAATTCCACGACTTTTCAGTGGGGTTTAAAGGCAGATTTTCATTTTTCACCATTGTGGACAGATTAGGCCAAATTTCTCTATTTTTACACATCAACATTTTTTCTTCATCAAAATGGGATTTTGAAGGCATGTGGTGGTAAAAAGGGTAAAAATACACCATTTCGAGTTTGAAGCACTCAATTTGGCCTTAAAATGAGTTTGTGGCATATGTTTTTGTTGCAACATTGGGCAACATCAAGGGTGAAACTGGGCATAAATTGATTTGATCATAACTTGCAAATTGTGCATCTGTTGTTCCTGAAATGTTTATGGTAAATGCTTTGAGGTAGGTTAAATGAATACACAAAATTTCAAGAAATTCTAGTGTGTATTTTTCAATAAATGGGTCACTTTCACCTACAACCATTTCTCAATTTTATCGGGATTTGTGCACCCATTGTCTGAGATATTTTGTGGGAAGATGCATAAATATATAGATAACAACCTCAGAAAATTTTAGGAGAATATGATTTACGATTTGAGATAAATTACAAAAAAAAGTCTACTACCTGAAAATGGTACATTTCGTGGAGTAAGGTCAAAGTGATGGAGTGTCATATCTGAGCCAAATCAACATCTAAAATGCCTACTTAAACATTTCAAGTTATTAAAAAGGTAAACTTGACGTAAAAACTTCATAATAGTTTTTAGTTTATTAAAAAAATTAGGAAAATGTGAAAAATAACCACTTCAATTAATATTCATGCAATCCATTTTCTCCATCATTGACCTAGCCTTCATCAACCATATCTTTCATTTTGAAGACCACTCATACCATCAAACATCCCTTTCACTTTTACTCATTTTGATTAAATTTTCCTCTGTTCAAAAATAAATATTTATGACAACAATATAAACTCAACATACAAGGCTGCAATAGATGAATTCAAAAGTTGGGAAATGAAGACAATTTCAGGAAGCAACTTGGCAAGTTTTTCTTGCTAAAAGTTGATTATGGAATCAATAAGGCAAGTAAAATCAAGAATATGAAACCATAATACAATCTATGATTATGATTTTGTAAGATTCATGGAAGAGGCTTGAAAATTATTCAAGTGAATATAAATTTCTATTCATGAGACATTAAGGCAGATTGTCAAATCAAAATTGAGAAGAGATGTTCACATCAAGATGCTCTTTATGGTAGTTGAAGGAAATCAAGCAACAAGTATTGAGGACCAAGCTTTGATTACCTTGAATACTGGAGGTGTAGAATTATTAGAAGTTGAATCATGTGCTTCATTAATGACAACCACTAAATCATTTCATGAGTATTATAATTTAGTTGTGCTACATATTGCATTTACCTTTGAGAATGAAGTATTGGAATGGTTTGAGGTTATTGGAAAGAGACAAAGTTTATACACTTGAACATTAAGTCCATCATCATATATCAAGTAAAAAAAAAGCTTTAGCAACATGATTATCAATAACATCAAGACCATTTCCATCAAAGACCAATTTTGTAAAGATCTTGTCAAAATAAAAAAGGTAACATTTTATTTCTTTCTTTGAAGTAAACTACATAACATAGAATATATGGAAATTGAAAATATATCTCACTTATGTTGTATGGCCTTTCTAAATCTATCATAACCCATTAAAACCTATTATATCTCATGATATTTGGTTTTTCAAATGATGAGCAGGCTAGAAGGGTGAAGAATTCATTTGTTTTTTTTCACCTTGTTGACTTGGTTTTGATCCTTTTATTGACTACATAAAATCACTCCATCCATCCATTCATATCAATGATACAATCATTTGTGAATACGAGTGTTACATGAGAAAAAATGTTACAAGAACCATACTTCTAAGTTAGATGTCCATAATTCTATTTTTTTTATATTTTTCTTCATTGAACAAGCTAAAATGTGTTAAGTTGCACAATTTGACATTTTCTAGTAGTCTCCAAAGTCTGAAGTGAATCACATGATGATGAACTTCGAGTAGTGGTATAACAAAACTAGAAGATGGAGAATGTAGCAAAAAATGTTGAGAAATTATATTCACAATTCAACACATGAAAAAAAACACTCTTTTCACTCTAATAGGTTAGTCAATTCCTTGGTCAGTGGCAGAATGTGCAACAAATTTAAGTGACAAAGCATAGTAGAAAACTATTCAAGTTTTCTAAGAAATGGTGTAAGTAAGTTAGGTCATTCCCAAAGATACATTTTGAAACAAATATGTTGATTGATCAAGTTTTCTTATTTTCATGAGGACATGCAAATATCTCAGCGCGTGGGAGATGTTGGGTCGTTGACTTTTCCTCATTTTCACTTGTCTTTGTCATTAATTAAGCCATTATTTCCAACCATCCATTGCACCATTTCACTCACTTGCCACCATTTTACCACAATTAATCAAAATGTGTCGATATATGTCTAAGTGGATAATTAACAACGTTTTCCTTTATTTTTAGTAGATTAAGAATATTTTTGCATGGTTTTAACTAATGATAGTTTAGCAAGTTCAAGTTGTTGCAATTTTGTCAATTTTCCATAGCAACCTCCATGGTTGGGGTAGTAGCACCACTCTAGAATGAAATCCAACACATGAATATTTCTTCTAGAAGCTCCAATATGGATTTTTATCGGCCAAATTCCACCCAGCTCGCACATGTGGACCTCCAGGAAAATGTCAAGGGAAAAACATAGTAGTTTTTACCAGTCAACTTCAAATACGTTTTTTGAGAAAAAGTAAAGTGAATCACGTAAAACCAAAAAATGGGTTTTTTTCATCACGAGCCTAATTCAATTCCTCATGTGAAAATTTCTTGAATGCGTTACCATTTGGGAGATATTTCAGGTTCTTTGGAGCCCTATTTTGCAGTTGCGTGAGCAAACAGTGTACCCATGTGTCAATAAACGCCAAGTCAAGAAAACAAAGGTTGGAATGGACTCTGCTTCATCCAATTCATGGCGAATAGGCATCCATTGAATTATGATCTTTAGCCAGATGAATCTCCATGAAGTTACATTGTAACCCCTATATAAACACTCCATTGAAACAAAGGAGGGAGTTAACTTTGATATGCAACAATATTGATTTAAAATCTCCATTTTACTCTGTTAATGAAGAAGAAATATTGAAGTTAAAATGTGTGGTTGACTGATTGTTTAAATCTTTCTAACCACTTCTTTGTGGAGTGCCCCTGCAAACAGTGTGGGTTTTTACACTTGTACATTTTTTGCTTTCATCATTTGTTGTAGTGTTGTAGTGTATGTCCATTCTTAATTTCTAGTTTTTTAATGTTGATTGCATATTGTAGATTTGATTACATGTTGTAGTGTTGAATTATATAAGTAGCAAGATTTATAATAATCATTAAGTAGAAGTGTTGATCATAATTGTTTTTTAGTTTGCAAATCTCAGAGCATAAGTGATTTCCTTATAGTTTATTCGTAGTTTCATTTAAAAAAAGCATTTCAAAATTGTTTCTTTGTAGATTCCAGCATAATAGATTTCTTTATAGTTTCCTTTCAAAGCATTCAGTTTTAGAGTATGATTAACTAAATTGTAGTTTCTTTTCAGAACTTTTAATTTCAAAGCATGTGTGATTTATAATGATAGATAGATGTGTGATTTTAATTCAATTAGAAGTTATTTTCTTTTCAGTTGTTATACAAAGGATTCTTAGAACATTAATCGGATAACTCTGTTTTTAGAGATAAACATTTATTTTGTTTTAGTCTCATTTTGCAACTATAATTTTGCTTTAGTTTCATTCTGCAAGTCTGAGTTGTTTTAATTTTATTTTGAAAATTTAAAGTGTGTTTTTTTTCATTTTATCCATTTTAGGAACTTAATTTCATCTTCTCTAAAAATTAAGGTTGGAATGTACAACATAAAGAAATAATTTTCAATAACTCAATCATACACATTAAAGATTTAGTTTAATAAAAAAGGGCTTCTAGCATATATTTTTCACTTGCACTTCACAAGTCTACCAACTTTGGTCGATAGTTTATGTAATCTATTTAGTGACAATCAAGTTGGCAAAAAATCTTGATCTGCATCTCTATCGATCCATAGTATGAATCTAACCATGCGAGTGAATGTCTCAAGGTTGAACATGGTAGAAACCATTTGCTTACCGGACAATGATGTGAACCGTTAACAAGTGTGAGAGAAACCACCAATAATGACAATGGTTCTCAAGGTACTTCCAATATACCTATGAAGAGTGAAAACATGTCTTGAAGTAAAAAACTCATAGAATCATTTGATCGAAGGTCAATATGAGAACTTGTCGTTGAAGGCGAGAAACCTACCATTAAGGAATGCAAGCTTCAAGGTATTGAAGAAGGTTTCTAGATCAAACTTCCTAGATAATGAGTTGAAGTCAATAGGAAGAGATTTTTCACAGGAGGGCCTACGACATGAAACTCATGTCATGTTTTGAAAAAAAAAACTGCAGTAATCTAGGATTACCTCAGGGATGGATGACACGATTAAAGGCTAGAAATTGCAAGGTAATTTTAACTGAGGTTGGAATTCTCTTGAACATATTAGTGACACGCCATTTTGACTTGGCAGCATTTGACTTAGAAATAATACCCAAAACCAACTGATTAGCGATGAGACAAATGAATTTCCAAACCATGAAACAAAGGTGACTGAGTGTCATGTTGAAGAGCAACATAATACCTTTAATGAGATACAAAAATGATTTTTTCTTCCAAAATCCCCCCCGCCATTACTCGCAAGTACCTCTTTGTTTTTGTTCAATATTGAGGAGGATAACATTTTATTGTCCTATAATCTCATCCTTCTGATGAGTCCTTTGAAGTATTTTTAACAAACCCTAGGAAGGAGTGGTTTGGTCCGGTCATGATGGATGAGTCCTGCATTGTTTATGTCTCACGAGTCCAGTGAAGGAATAAATTGATGTCGTTTTCATGTTTAAAGAGTTTGAAAAGACACAAAAATAAAACTCATTCAGTTATTTCAATGTAAAATTTTAACGAGCCTAGAGAAAGTAATGCTTGGTGTTTTTCATTTTTACGGAGTGAGGAGAAAAACATAAGTAAACTCCAAGATGTACTTTTTCATAAATTTAGTCTCTCTAGCCCAAAAAAGGGTAAAATAATATAGGATAGAACTCTTTTGAGAACTCTTTTGACCATGAGTAGTCAAAGTATACTTTTTTCATAAATATTCCACATGATCCATAAAAGGGGTAAACTTATATCAAGCAGACACTTTTAGTTTTCTTTAACAATTTCAAAACAAACAAGCATACTCGACAATATTTTCATGTTTCAAGAGTCAGAAAAGAGCTTTAAAGATAACTCCATCTGGAGGAACGAGTGATATAAAAGGTAGTAACTAGTTTTGGTCATGATGAAACTTCTCAAAACACGTAAAGGTCAAGAGGTTGGGTAATATGACCACTCATCGCAACGGTTCCTCAGGAAAGGGTGAAAGAACAAAGTGAAAGTGTATGATCAAAAAATAAAATGGTGACAATGGATTGAGAAAACCACAACTCATCTGGCAGAAATAGGTTGATGAATATGGAAATCAGGAAGGATAAAATAAGAGTGGTTTCATTTTTAAAAATAGTGTAATATCTTCAAGGTAATCCAGAACAAATTCAATCCTGAATAAATCTACATCAGGTAACTTATAGTCCACTGAACCTCTAGATTCTTCTGATTCTAAGCGAGAGAGATGATCAAGTCCCACATTGGTTTGACCTATCTTGATAATTAATTCAAAATAAAATTCGTAAAATAATAGAAACCATATGAAAATTCTTCCTCCAAGTAAAAGATTATTGACTAAATACTTTAATGTCGAATGATTAATGAAAAGTTAAAATGAACTCCAAGAAAATTATTCCGAAATTTATGAAGATATTGTACCATATTAAGAGCCTCATGTTTATTGGTGGTATAGTTACATTTAGCAGTGGAAAGCTTGTGACTAGAAAAATAAATAGGATGCTTAGGGTTACATTCTATAGGTTGTACGCGAATAGTACTGAGAGCAATACCAAATGCATCAATATGTATATGAAATTCTTTATTCTAGTATGGATAAAATAGAATTAAAGCACTTTCCAGTGTCTCTTTCTAAGTATCAAAGGCAACATCACACACAAAGGACCATATGAAAGGCTTTGTCTCCTTCAACAACTTCTCCAGTAGTGAAGTAATTGTGTAGTAATCAAAGCATAATTGTGGATAAATCTTCGACAATAACATGTATGCCCAAATGTAGATCACAATTTCTTAATACTTGTAGGTGGTGGCATATTTATTATTATTGCAACTTTGGCAGGGTCCAATGATACACCATATTTGCAAAAATATGTTCTAGTAGAGTTTTGAAAGGCACATTGAAAATAAATTTCTTCATATTAAAGAAATTTGAAACTTCCTGGATCTATCAAACATACCCACGATAGAATCGAATTCTTTTTCAATAGACTATAAATTGTCCAATCATACATATAAACTTCAAGAAATTTATGTATACACTCCCTGAACATGGCAATAACTATTCTGGAAAAGATAGCTAGAGAATTCTTAAGTTTTAAAGGCATGACATGATAAGCATATGAACCCCACTCAGTGGTGAAGGTGGTTTTATTTTTATCATCCTCTGCAATGCGGACTGGATAGTATCCAAAAAACCCATTTGTGAAGGAATAATTTTATTGACCCGCAACACTATTTAACACTTCATCACTAAAATAAGTTGGAATTAGATTATGAACACACATGTTGTTGAGACTATGATAATATACACAAGCCATAATATCATAATATTTATTGTCATGGATAGCAATGGGACTAATCCGTTTAAATTCATAAACAATGAATATGAAACCCACAACTAACATCTTATCAATTTATTTTTTAACGTTTTATTTAACTCGCAGATTTAGATGAAATTGACGATGTTTAATTGGTCTAGCATTAGACTTCATAACAATCTTCATCTCTCTGATATCTCCTTCTATACTTTTAAGTTTTTAAATTGACACAGGGAACAAATCCTCATACTCTTTAAGCAAGTCAAATATTTCCTTGGTAGTTTATTCATCCCAATAATCTATAATATAAGCCACCTTGGGTTTGCCTTTAGTTCTTTAATACCCCTCTCTCCTTAAGATTCTTTAAACTGCAAATGCCTTAATTATTCCAAATCAACATCTTTTGGTTATTTATTAATTTTACTGCAAGAAATAACTTCTTGGAATCCTAACTCATGTAGAATCTTGCAACCTATATTGTTTTTGGATTCAACAATTGGTTTACCAGTAGGGATCTTTACTCTCTTAATGGATTTCAGGGCTTCAATTATCTATGAATCTTCATTCGAAAATGATATATCACTACCAAATTATGTTGTCAATGCATCCCAAATTTTTTGTATGGCTCTTCATTTCTTCCTTGAAATACCAGGCTTGCAAACAAGTAGCCAATGTATGGATAAATTGATGCACCTAAAACTCAACGGGAAATCTAGTCTTTGTCCAAGCAACATTATATATATGAACATGCCTTTATGGGCTAATATGGACCTCATACACAGAGATTTCATTCGATCTCTTTTCAAAAAAATTGAAACGAGATAGAATAGAAAAATTAACCGAGTCCCAGTTTTGGAATTGATTGTGATGATCTCCCCACCATCCCACAAGAGTTGCTCGTAGAGAAACATACATCAAAGGAATTTTCCACCTCTCTTAAGTGTGCAACTCAACTTCGTTAATAAAATTAACAACATAACCAAGACTAGTGAGAGTTGGATAATTCCTTACCTCTATATTGGTCTATCGAACACAACGAATGGTTGTGAAATGTATGGAGTATAACTCATGGTGTCCCTACTATAATTTGTCAAATCCAACATCAGAACTAGCTATAGTATTTTAAACACTCCTCCAACTAAGAGAGCCATATGTTGTAGGATTAATGTCATCTTCCCTCTTCCCTGTAGTCGATTGATATAGGCGATCCAGAAAATTAGTCTCCTCGGCATCATCAACTGGTTCTATGTACCTCAGAGCCTGGTAGGGATCCAATGGTTATATGACTCTGACTCCATCCAATCAAAGGTCATAGTTTCCCACTTGAGATCAATAATGGAATATTTTTTTAATGCTTGGTCTACTACCAAAAAAGTTGTATAGGGATATTTGTTGCCAATAATATCAATGAATTCAAAGTCTGCATATGTATTCACTCTAGTGATATCAACTTTTACATCCTCTAAATGACCAATGTGGAGAATGAAACCTTGATTGGCCATATGTAACCAAATAGGATAGAAGACCAACTTGGGTTTTCCTAATGCTTCCCAAGTATTTTGTGGAAAAATATTCACATTAGAACCTAGATCTAACATAGTGTCTTTGATTTCATATCTGTTGATGGTGCTGGAAATCTGTTAACCAAGGGGGTCTCCTCGATGTGAATTCCCAATTGGACCTCACACCATTTGGAATAGGAGCCCCATATGGGATATTGGCCCGACTACCTTATGTTTTGAATATTTTCCTTAGCTATAACTGTCAGCAAGACAGAGGAATGCAGATGTGCCTTCAAAAACAAAGTAAGTGTGCCTGGTGAGTTTTCGGTTGTAGGTGTGTCAATTTTCTTCTACTGCAGAGGGAGAGAAAGAAGTGAGCCTCTAAGAGAGAGGTAATAATATAAACCTAGTAGAGACACACACAAATAAGAGGTATTCATATAACATCTAGCGTAATAGTCCATAGAGGATGCGATGGTCATTACAACCAATCAACAAAAAATATTTGTCTAGTATCTTGCAGAATAGTCCAAAAGAATGGGACAACAATATAAACCATTACAACACATTCTCCATATTATAAGTACTAAAATAACCGAAATAGTTCAACTACTTTAGCATAGATGAAAGAAAACATGAAATACAAACATTTGTATAATAGTAATACAAATATTAATAATCCATGCATGAATAACGTGTTTACCATGAAGGCTTATGTTATTTAGTAAAGTTCCAAGACACAAGTATATAATGAATACCACTAGCTCTAAGTAGTGGAGAGTTGGAGCCATTCCTTTCTCCTCAAAATAACCGTAGCTTATCTCTCTATTGCCTTGCGGGAGGATCCAAAGTGAAAAATTTGTTGTTCATATAGTGAAGGTGTATGTATAACCAATGGGGTGATGCTTCACCTCCTTGTGACTCTTTGACTACCCTCATAACTGTTTGTCTTCCTATGACTTTTCAACTTTACATGACTCTTCATATTCTGTATGTGTCCTTTGGACTTCCACTTTACAATACATTTTTAATAGATAATTACATAATACACAATAATGATGTGGCATATGATGACTCATGATAGGACATGACATGACATTGATGGCATGGACTACATGATGATGTGGAAGTGCCAAGTTGTCCTTCCTGTTGTTTCTTTATTTTTATATTCAATAAAAAATGTATGCAATGTTTCATATTCATGAGAGATATGCTTTGTTCTTCATATCTATCCTCCAAAGGGTTGTGAATGAGATGGAGTATTAATGCAGTCCTAATATTTGGTCTTAAGTTGTAATCATGTGTTCCTTCGTATTCTCACCTGATGATCATATTATCTCTTCAAATCCGTATGTGTCTTCTAACATGTCCTCCTTCTCCATCTCATTCTTCATCATCTTTCCATAACATGATAAAGTAACTACATTTTCAATCCACTCATGAAAAGATACAATCAGTATGATAAAACCCTAGTCTAAGATGGTGCATATTGACCCACTAATTGAGCCAAAACTGGGTGAAAGGATGGGAAAGAGGCTCAATGACTACGAAATTGCATATCTCAGGCAGTCAGGGGTGGAGCTTGAGCCTTCAGACTGCAAAATGCACAGTTTAGGCTTGAACGAGGAAGAAAATTACACAACCTGGGAGCTCAGTGCGACAGGCTGAGGGAATGGGCACTCAATTAGCCTATTGTGAAACACTAGAGGATAGAGGGGCCCAAGTGATTGTGAAGTTCAAGATATTAGGGTTGAGGCTTGAGCCTTGAGACTGCACAATGCAAAATATTGACTCGGAAGGAGAGATAAAATGTGTAGTTTTGGAAGTCAGTGAGCCAAGATGAGGGATTTTTCACTGTTTCATCCAATTGGGAAGTTATCGGAGGTAAAGTAGCCCCGGTAATGATTTAGTTGTTTAATTCAGGAGCTCGGGGTTTTATTTTTAGCTCATATATTGTGCATTGTGCAGCTGGGGCTGGGATGGAGGGATGAATCGCAAAACTTTTGAGGTCAAGGCTCAAGATTGAGCACTAAAACTGCATAGTGCACAACCCTGGGAGGCAAGAAATACACATTGTGTAGTTTTGAGAGGAAAGGTTTTATCTTGGGGGCTGGGGATATGTAATGAGCCATTCAGGAAGCCTGGATGAGGGTGAGTTTCTTGGAATTTTCCCAAATTTGGCTAAGTGTGGGATAAGTGAAACTAATGTGAGTGGTGATAGGACTTGACTATGATCACACACTTAGACACTTGAAACAAAATATAGATCATATGGAACACATGAGAACATACTTCCCTTAGTGTGAAAAACTTTGTGACAACTTACGATAAGTGCGACACTAAAGAAACACTTTACAATGATAATGAAGACATTTGTGTGAAAATGCACGAAAAATTGGAAATGGCTATGAAACATGCCTACATGATGAGAAAAAATCATTATCACAATTATTTCCCCTTGAAACAAACCAAAACTGCACTTTACATGATGATCAACAATTCCCACGCCATAATACGACACTTTCTATATGAAAACAAAGGTGCAAAAGATACTTGCGATTTGCAAACGTCGACAAAAAAAACACATGTTAGGGTGAAAATAACATGAAAATAACACTAATTAAAGGAAAATCAAGCAAAATCGACAGTCCTAAACATAAAAACAACAATTGCAATAGTAAAAGTGCGCAAAAGCGACATTTGGAGAAACTTACCAAAATAGAGGTACGATTGAAAAAAAAGTGAGTAACTGTCGATGTCAGCGCGCACTAACTGTCGGCATGGACTGGTCATCGCACATGAATAGTTTTGACATACCGTTCTATGCTTCTTCAATATTGTGTAAAATAATGCGCTCATTGAATCCTTGTAGAATAAGCATGTGTGATCAAGTGACTTCGACACTTATAATCAATGGAGGGAGCTCAAAAAGAATCAGTTGACCAAGAAGTGACTATAGAAAAAATGATCACAACATCGAAAATAGGCTCTAAAATTCAAGTGTGCACAAAATTTTGAAGGGTGTTTGTCGCAGTGATGACACTTGGCGAGACAATGGTAAAATCCAACTTCTTTGTCTTAGTCTATTATTTCATGCAGGGTCTAGTTCTTCAGGAAGTATTGATTCATCATTGAGAATACCATGGATTCCCCACTTATCCCATGCATAAACATATTCCCCTTCATTCATTTACTTATTTAAACACAAAATATTATTGATCACACAAAATTTTTGAATTAGGATAGGGTAGTGAAGTTCACGACCTTTAGATTTTCATAGTATAGTTTTTAATATTTGGTGTTTATTTGCTACCAGAAGGCATGGAAATTACCCTGGTAGAGTCACTTCAGGGACACAAACATTTCTCCACTTCCAACAGGCCTGGACAGTATCCCAACGAATTTTCTTGCTTCACCTCTCCGCGCACAAATTTTTTCTCTTCTTTCACATTTATTTATTTATTTTATATAGGAATATGCATCGAAACTTATTTATTTCATGGGCAGAAGTGGGATCTCGGTTTATTGATAGAAGGAGATCTTGTCCCTTTAGAGAAGAATATGTAAGACCTTTGATATTGTTTTTCTCATTTATATTTTTCCCTTGTCCTTTTCTACTTGATTGGATCAACCTTAAAACACCAAAACATGAAACCCAAGTTTATGCATGATTTTTCCAGAATAGACATGGATATCATGGTTCAACACAAGGATTTCCTAATGCAACGATCATATTTTTCGTCGGAACATCATCGAACAAAATATGTAACCAAGAAAATGAAGATGGACAGAGCGTTAACCAAATGTTACAGTGTCACAAAGTCCTTTTCTATTTTTCCACATTCCCTTTTGAGCCAACATAGAATCTTTATGCAAGGTCTGAAAAAGGAAAGGAAAGACAACACATAAAAATAAAAAAAAGCTATAAGACAAGACAAAAAGTGGTTAAACCAAACATCATTTGAAACCAAAAAACCGGAAAACACATAAAAAACACATGAAATGAATGCATGATGAATGTGCAGGTAGGTTAAAATACAACTATACCTACTCCAAACCTAGCCAGATAGAATTTCTAGGTCATGTATAATGAATTTTCCAATGTAGCCACCGTAATTGTTCCTGACCTGCAATCACAAAGATGTGAATTATTAAAACAAATATAAAACAATGTGCAATGGAAAATATAATAGCTTGTATAACTTGCACAAAAAAATGGAGGTCTTTACCATCAACAAAAATATACGTGATAATTACTACTTTTAACCAATTCACATTCGTACCTCGCTATTGAAGATCACAACTAAACAAAACTTGGAAAATTCTTGTGAACACACCTCCATTTGTTCCATCCCCTTTAGAAATCATGGGAAAAGACCGAAACTTGTTATTAGAAAAAGGGCTTTCTTAATAAGATGCTTCCAAGAAATAATAGATTAGATTGTGAAACTCAAAAAAATCCTCTTGAAAACCCGAAAATCCTTGAAAATATGAATTTTGAATTAGAGACACAGGGTTATGATGAGAATATGGCGAAGGAAAATAGATCTGATCATATTTATAATGCATGTCAAGATAGTGAGGATTTGACATAATCATCAACGAGTCCGAAATCACCTAAAATTCTTGCCAAGTATCTGAATAGTGCGGTGTTAACCCATAAAAATAAAACGGTGTAAAACAACCTTCATTTGATGTGTTGATGGGAAAATAGTAAGTTGAATGACAGTTATCAGAGACATAATCATGATCAGATGGGCCGATTAAAGCATCAGATTCCCAGTTTGTAATCAACGAAGATAAATCAATTTAAATAGTTTCACAAATGCTATTAATAATAGAATCATCTTCCACGAGTGATGAATGTAAGAAACTATTTATTGGTAACTGGTAACACACTACACTAGCATCGCAATCATCAGAATAAGTGACAAGGAATGTTAGTACAAAAAACACACAAAACCAGTCAAGTTATAGTGAAGGAAGAATAATTTGATTTGCACAATATTTCATGCATCCACTTAAGAGGATTTCAGGTGTGATGAAGAAAAATATTCGTGATATGACATTCACACAGAAAATCAATATTTGCTCATCTTGAAATAAATATGATAGATACGATTCCTTCGACCAAATATGATATTTGAGGTGATCAACTTCAAAGTTCCATGACTTTACCAGAGATACATATTTCAAACCTAATTTTGATGCAATAGATTTACATGAAGATGAATCAAATAAAGAATATTCTTGAATCCCATTGGAGGTAAAACCTTGAAACCTTGAAAAATTACATCTGAAATACCAAAAATATTTCAAAAAGAATTTTACATTGAGTGAAACCATGCAAAGAGAATGATCTTGCAAAAGAAACCATATATGACTTAGTTTGTGGAGCTTACCAGAGTCCCGAGATCTTGAAATAACTATTAATGGAAGTTGAGGTGCCTCAACTTGTTGACAAGTCCCAAAACTTTCAAAGATTGCAAAATCACATTTTGAAGAATGAACCAGATCATGCATGGTGTGAGGATAGCTGCTACCATTGGTTTCAACAATACCATTGCTCACCGAATGGAATTCATCTTTGTCACTGATTTGATTGGAATTTTCAACTTCAAGAACTATATTACTCATGTTGAAATATTATTCTGATAACAAATTCGAAGATGAATGAATTAGTGAAATTTCGTGAGCAAGCTAATTTGAAGAGTTGTCTTCAAGCAAGAGAAGAGATGATGAGGGATAGGAATATTACTCAATGATTTGAATGTTTTCACTTGCATCATTGATAATCTCACCAGCTTGTGCGAATTGAGAATTTAACTCATCGAATGAAGGACCTGAAGAGCATAGAGTATCTTTGTCGCAAGTAGATGCATCACAAATGATAGAGAACAAGGAATAGTGAGATGAAAAGGAAGTTTCGATAAGGACATATTCTTTGACCAAACTAGATTATAAATATAAAGTAAAGTCTTCATGAGAAACTGAAATCATCAGATGCTGCACTTGGGTGTTCGTCATCGCTTACATCAACAAAATCATCATCATCAGAATGACTGTTTCCCAAGGATATGGATTGATTGAAATAATTGGTTGCATTTGATTCACTACCAAGATTAGTATATTGAGAATCCTCCAAGAATGGAAGCGCATTTTTTTGACATGGAGGATTTTGGAAAAGAGAGGAAATATTGAAAGCATATTCACGTTCCTGATCCTATACCTGTGTAACATGATTTCCTTATATCCGATCAAAATTTGAACCAGCAACTCGAGAATCAAGAGAGCATGGAAAACTAGCTGGTGGAGAAGATTGATCAGGCAGATCATGGTACAAAGAGTCATGGAATGTAGATGATAGAAGATAACACAAATCTCGATCAGATTTGAGACTAGAGTTACAAATAGCAACATCATATTGCGGAATGGAAGAGGTAGTCTCCACCATGGGCTTCATGAGCCATTTTTGGATTTCCTCCATTAAATCTGAGGCATGAAAAGTGGAAGAAGAATCAAAAGATATATTAGGAATTTTACTGGAATATCTCCCAAATTTATTATCATAGCAAGGAAGCACCCTCATTCGAACTGGAAAGGGAGGAGGAAAAGGAACAAAAGTAATAGTAGGTTCCTCCTATGAAATTAGAGGTGTCTCATAATTCACAAGAGTTGGGGAAGTAGAAACATCATGGGGTTTAGGTTCACCATGCAAAGAGACATGAATCAAATGCTCAAATTTATGCTTCAATAAATACCAGTCAGTATCTTCTTCACGAAATTCATAACAATGGTGAAGAATTTTATCAGATAAATCCTCAACTAATTCATTAGGCTTCATTATTAGTTGATTCACTCTTCTAAAAAAATCTCGGTAATCATACCTATCGAAGGGTTTATAAATATCTTGGAGGAAACGAAGAAAATAATGGATGGAAGCGGGTGGTACAGTATGAAACCATCGATTAACAAGACCTTCAAGGGTGAGGAAGAGAGCCACACAAAATAAATTTTCATCATTGATTTCATAATATTCAAAAATTTAATAAAATAAAAAATGTTCTTAGTTATGGACGTTCCATCCTCACCATCAAACTTCAATTAAGAAAAGTGATAAAGAGGCTCAACAGAGATTGAGATTTTACCAGGGGACATGTTTTAAAAATACCTTTGTAGTATGATTTTAGGATGAGCCATTTAGGATAATAGGTTCAAAACAGATTCAACATGTGAAGCTTGTAATTTAGCCCTCCTTCTAGCATCATTTTGTTGATGGTGCTGGAAATACATCAACCAAGGGGATCTCCCCGATGTGAAGTCCAAATTAGACCTCACACCATTTGGAATAGGAGCCCCATCTGGGATATTGACCCAATTGCCATATGTTTTGAATATTTTCGTTGGTTCTAATTGTGAACAAGAAAGAGGAAAGTAGATGTGCCTTCGAAAATCAATTAAGTGTGTCTGGTGAGTGTTCGGTTGTAGGTATGTCAAGGTTATTCTACTATGGAGGGATAGAAAGAAGTGATCCTCTAAGAGATATGTAATAGTACCACCCTAGTAGAGACACAGACAACCAAGAGATATTCATCTAACATCCAACGTAATATTCCATATAATATGTTATAATCATTACAACCAATCAACAATAAATATTTGTTTAGTATCTTGCAGAATAGTCCACAAGAATGGGACAACAATTGCACCCATTACAACACATTATCAATATGATAAGTAGTAAAATAACCGAAATAGTTGAACTACTTTAGCACAAAAGCAAACATGAAATACATAAATCTACAGAATAGTCTTACAAATATTCATAATCCATGCATGAAGAACATGTTGGCCATGAAGGCTTCTATTATTAAGTAAAGGTTCCAAGACACATGTATACAATGAACACCACTAGCTCCAATGCTGGAGCATTGGAGCCACTCCTTGCTCCTCAAAATAACTAGCTTATCTCTATATTTCCTTAAGGGAGGCACCAAGGTGAAAAATCCTTTGCTCATACAATGAAGGTGTATATATAAACAATGGGGTGATGCTTCACCTCCTTGTGACTCTTCGACTACCCTCATGACTGGTTGACTTGCTATGAGTTTTCGACTTTACAAGACTCTTCATATTCTGTATGTGTCCTTTAGACTTCAACTTTATAATACTTTTTGAATAGATAATTATGTAATCCATAAAAATAATGTGCCATATGATGACTCAGCATAGGACATGACATTACACTAATGACATGGACTGCATGATGATGTGGCAGTGCCAATTTTTCCTTCTTGTTTTTCTTTCTTTTTGTCTTCAATACCATATGTATCCAATGTTTCATCTTCATGAGAGATATGCTTTGTTCTTCATGTCTACCCTCCAAATGGTTGTGAATCATATAGAGTCTTCAAGCGGTACTGATCTTTGGTCTTCTATTGGCCCATTGACTAAGCCAGAACCAGGTGACATGATGGGAAAGAGGCTCAATGACTATGTAATTGCGCAACTCAAGCAGTCAAGGGTGGAGCTTGATCCTTGAGACTGAGCAATGCATAGTTCAGGTTGTATTGCAGAAGAAATTGTGCAATATAGGAGCTCACTATTATAAAATGAGGGAATGGGCACTAGATCAAGCTATTGCTCAGTTTTGGAGGATAGAGGGGCCTAAGTTACTACACAATTATTCATTTCAAGAGATTAGTGTTGGCGCTTGAGCCTTGATACTACTAATAGGGAAGGAGAGAGAAATTGTGTAGTTTTGGAAGTCAATGAGCTAGGAAGAGGGATTTTGCATTGTTTCATCCAACTATGAAATTTTGGGAGGCAAAGCAGGCCTAGTGATTTTGTAGTTAAAGAGATCAAGTTTTGATATTGATCTCATAGATTGTGCAGTGTACAGTTAGGGCCAGGTTGGAGGGTTGAATTACACAATTTTGGAGGCCAAGCCTTGGGCTTGAGCATTGAAACTATGCAATGCACAAGCCTGGGAGGAGGGAAATGTGAATTGCATAGTGTGAAGAGGAAAGGTTGAAACTTGAGGGCTGGTGCTGCACAATGCGCAATTCAGGAAGGCCGAATGGGGCTAAGTTATTTGGAATTTTCCAAATTTTTGCCTAGTGAGGGATCAATGAAAATGATGTGAACAATGATAGGACTTGACTATGATCACACACTTAGACACTGGATGACACAACATAGATCATTTAGAACACATGAATACATACTTACTTTAATGCAACAACTTATGATAAGTGTGACACTAAAGAAACACTTTACGATGACAATGATGACACTTGCACGATAGTGCGTGAAACTTTGGAAATTATTGCAGAAAATAGGCTAGATGATGAGAAAGAATCGTTATCACAAATATTTCCCATTGAAACAAAACAAAAATCCACTTTACATTATGAGATAAAATTCCCACAACAAAAGACGACACTTTCTGTATGAAAAAAAAAGGTGCAAAATTACACTTGTGATATGCGAACTACAGTGAGAACAACATATGCCAGGGTGAATATAACATGAAAAAAACACCAATTAAAGGAAAATCAAGAAAAAGCGACAATCATAAACATAAAAAAACACTTGCAACCATAAAAGTGTGCAAAATAAACATTTTGGAAACTCACCAAGATAGAGGTATGATCACAAACAAAATGAGGAACTGTCGATATCAATGCACATTGACTTTCAAGATGGATTAGATATTGCACAAGAACAATCTTGATGGAACTTGATATTCTTGTTCAATATTTCATAAAATAATGCACTCATGGACTCATTGCAGACTGAGCATGTGTGAGCAAGTGACATTGACACTTCTAATCCAAGGAGGGAGCTCAAAAATCATAAGATGACCAAGAAGTGACTATGGAATGGCTGATCACAATATCGATAGAAGGATCCAAAATTTGAGTGTAAAAAAAGGTCATATACGGATAATTGTTGCCAATAATATTAATGACTTGAAAGTATGCATATGTATTCACTCCAATGATATCAACTTTTACATCCTCCAAATGACTAATGGGGAGAATGCAGTACTGATTGGCCATATGCAACCAAATAGGAGAGTACACTAACTTAGTTCTTCCCAATGCTTCCCAAGTATTTTGTGGAAAAATATTCACACTAGAAACTAGGTCTAACATAGTTCCTTTTATTTGGTATCTAATTATTTGGGCATCAATATGAAATTCCCTTCCTGTCCTATGCTTGTTGCACAAAAAAATTCTGGAATTTCACTCTGGAAAGTTAGCAAAAATGGGTCATTTTGAAATCTCATCATCATTTAAAATGATTCTAATTTTCTTGTGCAATTGTCCAAATAGTTTCTCATCATTCATAATATACAAAAATAGCTTGAACCATTCCATAATAGGTTGAGATGTTCCTTGCAAAGGTTGATGACTCCTAATTTTTCCCTTTTCTTGTTGTTCTACTCAAGGACTATAAGAAGAAATTAGTTGCTTGAAAGTATTACCAACATCCTTAAAATATTCCTTTTTGTTGAATAGGGTAATTTTATTTATTTGGTGATTAAAAATGTATAATAGTACGTTTCTCATGCACCTTATTTTTAGCTCTAGTGCACTTACCTCCTCTGGTGATAATATTAATTTTTGGTTTTAAAACTGATTTAGGTTCTCTTGGTTTTGCATTGATCAAAATAGCACCTTTTTTCTACTACATTCTTCTCAATGAGAAATTAGATATGTATAGTCTTCAATAGCATGAGTATTCACTCGATAATGAGAACACCAAAGCCTCCTAGGAAATGGAGATTCATGAGCAACATGACCTTCCTAATCATAGTTATAGCACCGAACCAGACCTCCACCTCCAATTATTCCTCCTCAGTATCTCTCTCCTCCTCTTCCTCGAGGTGTCTCATTGACTTGAAATGCAGTACAGTCTAGACGATAAACCAAAGTGTTTAAAAATATATGCTGGTATATATGGTGATTCGTAGACCCATAAAAGTCACAAAACATGTTATTCAGAACATTGGAATATTTTTTCAATATAGGGAAAATTCGAGGTGCATGACGATAAGTGCAAAATATTTCAAAATATTTACTAGTAGACATACCTTTATGATTAGACAACATATGATGCTAAGTGTCTCCCTAGTAAGGAAAAATGGTTGAAACTTGCAAGACCCCTCCAGAAGGTCCTAGCTATGGTGGAGGTGGTCCCACAGGTGCATTAGAGGGTCTTGCTCTCTGCTACCTTAGGAATTTTGTAGCATGATTCCCTTAAACATGACATAAGTTACACCAAAATTGTGGGTGATATGGCCTTGTATTTATCATATCCTTTAATATCTTAGTTATATCGATGATATGATGTTGTAAAGCAATGATTGCAGGGTCACTGGAAGCAGAAGCTACTCTATAGTCATGAGGATACCCCACCATTGCTTTGATTTTCATATCATACTCCAATGCATCTTGTATGGTTTTAATCTTCTGCTACGTTATGGGTAATTATGGTCAACAGTAATAATGCTCTGATGATCAAGTATTTTTGATTATGCGGATAAATAGGATAAGTCAATTTTCCAACTACATCCTTAAATTGTTGCATGCATTGATATGCAGTTTCTCTCTCTCTCGCTATTTGATATCCCACTATTCGAATAAAACCTTGTTTCTTTGTTTGAGGAAATTTGTGCTCCTTAATAAATTCTTGTTTTACTAAATCCAAAGGTGGATTAGTATTTTTATCCAACCACTTAATGAACCATTAAAAGGCCTTATCCCTCAAGATAGTCTAAAAATTAATATTTTTAGAGTGATCTAGAGTTTTTCTAGCCCTCTAAATAGCTTCACACATGTACCAATGTTGATTTGCATCATTATCTCCTCAGCCAGAAAGCTCAGGGTACTAAGTAAACAATCCCACCATGTTCCTAGACATTTATGTATTACTAGGTGGAACTCGAATAAATTCTTGTGAATTAGGTTGTGAAAAAGTTGTAGAATGCAATCAACTACCACTACCACCAAAACTACTAGAACTACTAGAGCCATCGGTTGTGTACACTTTATGAAATTTCTGAAAATTCAGTGTTTTAAATAACTTTGAGATAAAGATGAAAATATTTTGATAAAGTGTCAAGGGGAGGTTAGGGAGAGAGCTAACCACGCTATTGTCTCGAGGACTGCTATTGGCATGGATGGAATAATATCATCTTGAAGAAATGCATCTCTTCATCCATGAGAGTACTCTGATCAATCATTGCGATTATATGTATTGGACTTTCTAGTGTTCAAATTCCCTCTTATTCCAAGTGGGATCCGTTATCCCTACTTTGACCAACTACCTCATCATTTCTAGCTCCTATTTTGGTAGAATTTGAACCTACATCTACTTCCTCATTTTTCCAACTCCAGGCTTCCCATTCCTTCTATCTGCAACTTCATATTTCTCAACACTTCACTTATCTATTTTAGCTCTCTTCATCTTCTCCTAATCTCACACAACTTCCACTCCCTCCATTGATTAATTATGTGTGCCCTTGTAAGTGCTCTAAAGTTTCATTCCTTTCGAAACTATTTTTCATTCATCATAGCTTCCCCTCATCTTCCACAACTAGCTAGTATCTATCACATGATCCCTATCCCCCAATACAATAGTTTTATGCTACAAAGTTGGATTTTTGGAACAACATGATCTTTTCTTCCACCATAAGAACTTTAATCCATAGGGGAATTTATTTTAGCGACCTACCTCTTGAGCCATACTTGAATGTAGATTTATATTTAGAGAATGACTGGTGATTCTTTGCAATAAACTCAATAACATAACCTTCCAATGTGGATTTCAATAAAAAATCAATAACCCTAGTGATCTCGTTATCTAGCTGATGCAAAGAAGCTAATTCGGTTATGGTCCAAGATCTGAATATTCACCAAAAAATCCCAATTCCATTATAATGCCACAATCAACTAAGCCATAGGTATAATTATTCATGGAATTTTCACCAAAATATTTTATATTGATCGCATGCAAGCTCTACAAAAAGAATTTCTTCCCTAACCCAATCTTGGTTATTTTGTTGCATCACAACTTGGTAATGAACAAATCAATCAAGATTCTATTCCCACCATTCCTAAATGGTACTATTGAGAATCCTTGTCACCATGATCTAAAACCCCAGTTGATATTCAGGTCCTATCAACGGAACCATTTGTCGGCAAAATGTTTTATAGTGCTGACCCAGGGTTTGACCACGGGGTGCCAATGGAGGAGTCCATCATAGTCTAGTGAAGCATCAACATTTTCAATATTATGCAAGGGAATAAGGTCTCACTCGTTGCATTTAAATACTTTAAATTGACGTGTTGGGTATTTAGAGGGTAATAATATTCATTCCACTGATTAAGATATACATTAAACTCATATTCATTTATAGGTTTTCAAAATATCCTTATGCGAAAGAAAATAAATACATAATATAAAATATAACAAAGAAGCTTATATTTTTTAAAAGGGGGCTACAAAAGAAAATGACATTCAATCATAGTCACATATGTATAAATCCCCACAACAAACTCATTTTATAATATATCTTGAGAAATCAACCATTACATCATAGATCTATGAGGAATTTATAAGATCTTTTCAAAATCTTCATCCAAACTTTCACTACAGGATAAGATAACATCAAAATACAAGATAATATATGAAAAATTCAAGTCTTCATTCCAACTTCCTAATTACCCTTCACTGATCTCTCTCTTCTTGAAGCTTAGTCTATGCGGCTATATATAGATTTTTCCTCCTAGATCTTGTCTATGCTCACTTGATTTGGTATAGCTTAGCCACTTTAACGAAATGTATCTTCTTGGTCCACATTTTTGCTTGATTTCTTTAAACTCGACATATTGATCCTTCTTCCATGGCTTTGATAAGTCCCAATGTAACTGTCCACTTTCATTTCTTGTCACTTTCTTCTTTCTGTTTTTGATTTTTGACCCATTTTGACCATTTTATTTTACCCTTGTGCTTCTTATCTTTGTAGCTCTATTCTATCAAAATTGGTCAAAATTGTTCAAAAAATGAAGGAGCCAATAACCCCATTTTAGCACTAAATCTCCGTCTTGAAAATATCATTCCTTTTCTCTCTTATCAAAAACAATTTTCATCCTATATTGGTAGGCCTCAGTCTTGCTCGAAACTTCTTCTCTTCGTTGTTGGAATTTTATCATCTAATATATTATTTTTTTGTATCGGGTTGGTATCTAGATCCTCTTCTTGCAAAAACTTCATCAATAGTAGTGATAATCATAGGAAAAATTACCTCCATACCATATACGAGTTGGTAAGGGGAGATGCCAATATCTCTTTTGGTACTTATTCTATCTACCCAAAGCACATACTTGAGATTGGCATCCCAAATATTCTTATTCTTATTCAACATCGTCTTGATGATTCTTATTATATTTTTATTTGAGGATTATTCCAATCCATTCCTTTGAGGATAATATGATGTAGAATGTAACAGTTCTATGTTTTAGTATTGGCATAATTGTATCATCTTGGAATATTTGAAATCTTGGGCATTATCTGTGATCAAAATTTTAGGGAATCTAAATCTAGAGAGAATGTAGTCTTTTAAGAAAGTGCTGATAACCTTCTCATCGGCCTTTTTGGTCAAAAGAAATTCCACACACTTAGTGAAATAATTAGTGGTTGTCAAAATATACTTGTGTTGACAAATTGAATTTGGGTGTATTTATCCATTGAATTCTAATCCCCACTATTGTAATGGCGCTTGAAATTTGATCTTATTTAATGGTAGATATTTGTGATTATGCTTGCCCACAAACATACGAAGTTATGGACAACCTATGTAGTTTTATTTTTGTCATTGAAAAGGGAAGTCCAGTAATATATGGTCCCCATAATCTTATATATTATGACCTTCCATGCTTGATTTCCTCCACATACTCCATTGTGTAATTCTAAAGTGATATCATGTGTTTGATATTCAATGACACAAGTTAGAAGGATGTCAGTAGTATCTTTCCAGTATAAATCTTTATCCACAATTAAATAATTAATTACTTTTAACTTAAGGGATATGCATTTTGCCTTAGGTAGATGAGGAGGACAATGTAAATTCTACAAGAAAAATATGGTGTCATGATACCATATGGAATCTTGAAACTTTGACAAGTCCTTCGGGAATATTTACTTTGGATTCCTTTCTTCTAGTGGGAAGGGTTCTTTTGGATTACTTCCTACTAGATCAAGAGGTTCTTGTGGATCATTTTTTTCTGGAGAAGGAGGTTCTTATGTATTTTCCTCTCCAGAAATGCTGTAAATATATTCATTAGTGCACATCTCAAGCGTGGTATGCTTAGATTCCATGAGAAGCTTAGCCAACCCTTGACCTTTGACAAGCTTCGTGGTTTTGATATCCATATCATATTCCTGAAGCTTGGCCATCCATTTTCCTTGTCTACTATCGCTATCCAGTTTTTTGAGTATCTCATTAACTGTCAATAATGGAATATATTCTATCACTCTAGAATGCAACACATATTTTGAAACGCCTTAAAATAATTCACCATAACATATGCCTATTTTTCCATAATAATATATTTTATATTTTGGTCGCTAAATGCACTGTTAAATAATGTTATGTGTTTCTCATATCCTTCTTCATTATGTTGTAATAGTATTGCTGCAATTGTATGTTCATATGAAAATGAGAAAATATGGAACTCATTCAAAAATTTGTGACTCGCTAGGATCGAGGAATCCATAATGAATTTCTTGTTCTTACAAAAGGATGCACAAGCCTCAAGTGTCCATATTATGTAATTTTTCTTCTTAATCATACTCGTAATGTACTCGAGGAGCTTTGCAGAATTAGAAATGAATCTGTGTAGGAATTTGATCTTCCCCAAGAACAACTGTACTTCCTTCTTATTTCAAGGAAAAATAATCTTTGATATGTCCTCCACTCTTTCTGGGTCAATATTGACACCTTCCTTGGTCACTATATGTCACAAAAAATTTTCTTGCTACAAGGAAAAGAATGATTTCTTGGGATTCAACGAAAGACCAAACTTTTTACACTTCTGAAATGTTTGCCTCGGATGTTATATGTGTTTCTTGTCCACCTTGGAGAACAATTCCATGTCATCCAAATAGATGACTATGAACTTGTATCTTTCTTCCATGAATGTTATGTCCATGGCCCGTTGAAATTTTTTTGCCACATTCATTATTACAAAAGGAATTTTATCGTACATTAATGCACCCCATGGTGTTGTAAATACAATTTTATCCTTGTCTATTGTGTGCATGGCTATTTTATTGTACCCTTAGAAACCATCCATCATTGGTAATATTGAAGCTCCTATCACCTTCTGCAAAAAATGTTCCATCTTGGGAAATGGATAATTTTCCTTCAGTGAGAACCTATTCAAAATTTAAAAATCCATGCATAACTTGATATCACCATTCTTGTTTCTGACAGGTACTAGATTTTCTACCCATTTAGAATATCTCAGTGGTACAATTATATTCTTGTGCAAAAACTTCATGATTTCCTTCTCTATTGGTGGCAACAAAATAGGATTAAATCTTATGATTTTCTGCACAAAATGATTAGAATTGTCTTTCAATGGTATTCTATGTTAGATAATGGAAGTATCATAAGTTTTCAAGTCTTCGTAACTCCATGAAAAAAAAATTTCAAATTTCTTATACAATTCAACGTACCTCTTTTTGCAAGTGGTTTGCAAAAACTTGGTGAGTTTTACCTTTTGTGGATTTTATTCTATGCCTAATTTGTGCTCCCCAATGTTATCGACTACCGATTGAAAAAAAAAATTCAAGCAGCCACATCATTATGGTTAAATATCTGCTCCAGCTAGACCAACCCTTCATCATGAAGTTATTTTCCAGTTATATAACTTCATGTCCTCTCATTTGGTATAGAAAGTTGAGATCACGTTCTTGTGATTCTACCTCCTCTTGATTTGTATTGATATATTGATCCTCAAAATATATATTTATGGTTGAGAAATAATTCACTAATTCCATAAATATTCTTAGTTGTTGATCTTCTTCGAAATATTTCCAATGCTTAATTTTATTTGGAATAGAAGGCCTATATCTCATCCCCACCTCATATTTCAATTTCGGCTCAGGAGGTGGCTTGAAAGTACTAGCCACTATTGCTTGTGCATCTACATGTTGATTGTCTTCCCTACTCACAGTGTTGAAGTTTGCAACAAGAAACGTTCAAATTTTCATTCATAAACAACAAGCAACACCTACACTAAGTGTGGGACCAAGAGGTCCAAGTAGCACGTACACTAAGTGTGGGACCGGGAGGTCCAAGAAGCACCTACACTAGTGTGGGCTAAATTTGGTGCATGTCTATTTTATTTATCCCTGAATTAAGATGGACAATAAAATTTAATCTTGTCTCAAAATAACTTGTAATTGTTAACTGAGAGTGATAAATTTAGTTAGCTCATGAATTTTGAGTTAGAGGTAGTTGGTGGGGCATGTAAAGTAATTCTAGTTGTAACAAAGTTCAAAGTGCAGTGGTGCATTAGTTAATGTAGGTTGTAATCAGTTTAACTAAGTTAAGTGAGTTAAACTCAGTTGTGCTAGTTGTAACTGTTAGATACACTAGTGAGATATCAAGTGAATTAAATATTAATTAATTCACAATCAGTGATATAACATGAAACTCAGGATTTACTATTATTAGTTGCAACATGTCAGATCCAGTGGAGACCCAGTTGAGATCTAGGTGAAAAGGAAGTTGACTATAAATTGTAGGATTATTGGGTTGCACCCATGCAACTAAACACCCATTGGAGTGCCCATGATACTTGCGCACTCAAGGAAGGCAAAAATTCCCATTATTTAGGGATTACATTCATCAGGGATTGCGCAAGCAAGGAAGCCTGTTTGGAGGCAGTAAATTGGCTAAGTATTGGTCAATTTCATGTATGACATTTTGAGACAATTCGCTGAGTACAGGAGGGCTCTTGTGAGAAGAGTTGTATGTAATTGTTTCATGATTCCATGTTGAATATACAATAGATGATAGTGGGGTTTTAAGCAGCAAGATTTCCCTGGGAAATAATATGTTTTGTGGTTGATTTTATTCTTCATTGCTTAATGTGATTGGCGATTATATTTTTAATTCCAAAAAATATTTGTAGAAGAGTTTCAACATTTAACTTTAGTACATTGTTAGATTGGATTGAATCCATGATATACATGCTTGCTGTATAATTTCTACACACAATTGTGATGTTAAAAGTATCAAATTAATTCTATGTTAATTTTTCAGATTGTTCTATTATGTTTAAGTTACTTTAGACCAATTCAAATCTTCATTTAGCAATGCATCCAATTATTAGCAATGTTTCCTATCATAAACAATAATTGAAGATATAAAAATATAGATGATGACAAAGGAGACAATAACACAACCACAAGAGATACCAGATTGGTCAAATAATTGGGGAAAACCCCACTAGGGTGAAAACCCTTTCAAATCTTCCTATTATTAGTTTTTCATAAAATGTTTCAACAAAGAGTACAATGAGCCCAATATAAAATTATCCAGCAGAGATTTACCCAATACAAATAAGAAACAAACTTCCAAAATCATTATACAACATAGAGAAACCTTCCAAACTTCAGACGTATGCATTAAAATATCAAACCCTAGCTCGGAATCTTAGTCGCACTCATCAAGTTATTTTGTGAGTGACCATGTCTTCCTGATCACCCCCTAAAACACTGTGAGCGAGCCATTACGAATTCCTAGTCGCTCTTTGGAGCACCGTAAGCGAGTGACTGTGGTCAGATCTTCCCGGGTCTTTCTCAGAGCCTCAGTCGCACCCTTCAATATGTTATGCGAGTAATTGTTGCTTCCTAGCCACTCTATGAAGCAATAATATTTTGTAACTACAATAAAATATGACTTGTGGAAAGCGTACGAGTGGAAAAAAAGAACCCTAAACATGTGCGAGCCTTAGAATTGTAATTTTAGACCTCGCACGAGCTTCCTTCATCAGAATCGTGTGAACCAAAAAATAGAAGAAGAGAAGAATATGCCTGATGATGATGTCTAAATGATCTTGAGGTATTTTATATTTATAGGCTGCCATGGGGGTCCATTTGATGTTGAGGCTGACATGTCCAATTATACTAGGCAAGGTACATAAATTCAAAATCCAACTTTTGATTTTCCAAATGAGGTGATATTTAGTTCGATTTTTGTCCTCTCGAGAAGATGAATTCAATGTAATTATCATCTCTATCATGAGTTTTCCAAGGTGGAATTTCATCCCAGTTTCATAAATTAACACTCCCTCTCATCTAGGAATAATTCCACCTGCCAATATATTTCCATTGATCATCATATCATCCTGTCATATTGTCATAATGTCGTGTTCATCTCTGTTCAAATCTATGTGCTAAAAAATTCTCGAATATAAAAGTAGAAGAATCAAGAAGCATTAGCTTCCACCATCTATATCATGGGGGAGTCACATATATCAACCCCATATCCATTAATAGGATATAAAAACACACAGGGGATCACATCTCAACCCTGGAATCACATCAGGGAGTTCATTCTCAACCTGGAACCAAAAATGGGAGAAAATCTCAACTCAATCCTATTTCTTGTCGATCTTCCCATCAATGACCCTCAAGATTCATGAGGTAGAACACTTGCATCACAATAAACTTTGGTTGTACACCACAATGACACTCTCAACCCATTTTCTAAATGACGCGAAATATTCCCAACAATCTTGTCTTATGGGTATGATGCCAATTGGGGTATACTTTACATAGACCGAATAGAGGAGCATCATCTCCAACCCTATGAGTGGTTAGGGTATGATGCCAATTGGGGTATACTCTAAATAGACTAGATAGAGGACCATCATCTCCAACCCTATGAGTGGTTAGGGGAGAAGAATTTCAATCCTATGGGTAACATATAGGGGTGATACCCTATTTTATAGAGATTCGTCAACCCCAGGAGCCCTCTATCTCAATTATTCACCCCAGGATCTCAATAGGGGCAAAGAATTGGCTCTGTGTCCTCGATCAACATTGCCCCTTATCAGGAGGGGTCACATCCATCAGTCTAAGATGGTCTCTAAACACCAAAAACTTTCCTTTTGGAAAAACATTAGTGATGATATATGAAATATGTTCAGATGTTGGTATGTGATGGAGTCTAATGGCTCCTCTCTACACCATGTCTCGAATGAAGTGACATCGGATCTCTATGTGCTTGGAATTGGCATGAAATATGGATTCTCTGTTAGATGGATCCCACTTTTTTGTTACAATATATGATTGTAGTGTCTAGGACCTACTTAAATAACTCTCCAAATAGATTTCTCAACCAAACTTATTTGTAGGTGGCCATGCTAGCATCAATATACTCTACCTCGATGGTACTCAATTCTACAGACATTTGCTTCCTTCTCATCCAAGATATCATGGGAGATCCAAGAATAAAATAACATCTAGACATACTCTTCCCATCAGTAAAATTTCCTTCCCAATCAACATTATTATATCCATGAAGTCGAACATAACTGGTAGAATATCTTAGACCAAGTGTGATCTTCCCATGCAAATATCTCAAAATGTGTTTGGCGGTGATCCAATGTTCATTGAGAGGATTGATCATGAATTGAATCAATGTGTTTACTACATATCATATGTCTGGTTCACAAGAAAAATTAGATCCCCAATCAACTATCTATACTCGGATGGATTTTCCAAATCAAGTCCTGAAGCTTCTCCACATAACTTCTTGAAGTTCATTTCCATCGGTGTGGCCATGGAGTTGCATTGGATCATTCCAAATCTCTCTAACAACTTCACAACATATTTTCCTTGTGAAAGGAAAATCTCACCAGGCCTTTGCCACACTTCAAGGCCCAGAAAGTAGTGCATGAGTCCAAGTTACTTCATCTCGAATTCAGAGGCTAGCTCTCTCTTGAGCTCGATCGTCAAAGGCTCACTACCTGTCAAGAATATATCATCAACAGATAAAACCAAAATCAATAGAATACCTTGGAATACATTGAATTATAGGTTATGATTGGCATTGCTTCTTATGAATCGAAGCTTCACCAAATAATTGTCTATGCAGGCGTACCATGCTCTAGGGCTTCCTTCAAACCCTATAATTCCTTCTTCAGCCTGCAAACATGTATCTTTCGATCCTCTACTTAAAAACCTTGTGGCTGCTCAACATACACTTTCTCTTGTAAAATTTCATGGAGGAATGAATTATTTATGTCCATATGATGAAGAGACCATCCTTGAATTGCGACAAGGGCTATTATCAAATGAATGCTTGTGTTTCAAGCCACAAGTGCAAATATATCATCATAATCCTCTCCCTTTTTTTTGTGAGAATGCACGAGCCATGAACCCTGCCTTGTATTTCTCAATGCTACCACCAATTCCATGCTTGATCTTGAATAACCACTTTTAAGTCATCTTATATTTCCCCTTTCATCTTGGCACAACATCCCATACATCATTTTTCAAAATCAATTCATATTCCTAGGCCATAGCATCTTTCCAAACTTGTTCTTTTACAACTTCTTCAAATGTGGAAGGGTTGACTTGAATCATATTGCTCATGGCTGCAACATATCCCTAGTACCTGCATGGCTTATTCCATTCTCTAAATAATCTTCGAATGAGAACATGTCTCTCAACATCTTGTATTGTGTCACAGAGCCAAAGTGATCTCTTCCAAGTAAGAGGATCACTTGAAGGAGGATCTAAGGGATCCATAGGCTCCATTGGATCATCAAAAATATTAGTCTCGAACTCAGGCACTGAAGGACCATCTATAATATCCCTATTGTCATTCCTCTTCTCAATAGGAGGAGGTTGAGGAAGGTATTTTTCTTTTCCAAGAGCAACATCTTCACCGAATGTTACATCCCATCTAATTTCAACATTCTTTTTGCCAGGAATATATATTCTATATGCCTTATAATTTTTAGAATAACAAAAAAACGTACCTTTTCTTCCTGTAACCTCCAACTTTTTTATTTTATTCCTTCTGCACATGAAAATATATGAGGCATCCAAAGATACGAAGATGTCTGATGTCGGGCTTGACACCTGTGAACACTTCTTCGGGGGTTTTGTTTTCTAATCCTTGATGAGGCACCTTATTTTGAACATATACAACAACATGTATTGCTTCTCCCAAAAGGAACTTAGGTGACTTTTTATCATGAAGCATGGCATGGGAAGATTATAATATATATATGTTCTTCCTTTCTACTAATCCATTTTGTTTGGGTGTATATGGCACAATTTTTTCCTTTTTTATTCCTTCTTCCTTGCAAAATGTTATGAAATCATTTGACATGTATTCCCCACCATTGTGAGACCTGAATAATTTGATTCTCTTCCTTGTTTTATTTTTGATCAAAGCTTTGAACTCCTTGAACATTTCAAAGGCTTCATCCTTGTGCTACAAATAATATATCCATATCTTTATTTAGAAGTCATCAATGAAGTGATGTAGTAGAGATGACCACCAATAGAATGCACATGCATCATACCACATATATCAGAATGAATGAGATGGTGGATGTCATTTGTATTGTTCTCACTAGAGGGGAATGGTCCCCTTGTCTTCTTTCCACTCCCACAACCTGAACATACTCCATCTTTTTGGGATTGAACATTAAGAATACCACATAAAAAATTCTTCAATTTTGGAAGAGCATCGTAATCAATGAAAATTTTAAGGATGGAAAATTATCTTGAAGATTAAAAACATAGGCGAATCTCACTAGTCCATAATATGAAAACTATAAAATGTTTATTGATTTATTTGTAAAATTATTAAAATTTATAATGATTTCATATATATATATTCTATATAATGTTGGTGATTTTTAAGGTAAAATAATTTTATATTGTAAAAATTGGGCAAATCATTTTTATAAAAAACTAAAATTGACAAATCTTTTTTTTCAAAACATCATGGAAAATTAGCCCACCTACTAATATTATCCCCTAGAATTTTCCATGATCATAATGTAGATAAGACAATATTCGGTGCCATAACTCACTTAGATGATTAGTATTATGAACCAATGCTAGAAGTGGAATTTCTGGGACTTTATATAGTCCTTCATATATTGATCCTAATGTGAATTCATCTTTCATAGGTGAACCAATAGACCAAGATAGAAATTTTCCCTTAATGAAGGCAACCCTTATCCCTTTATCTTCCAAAGTGGATATAGATACCAAATTCTTCTTTAATCCCAACACATACATAACATCATGACGCAAAAATGATTCCCAAGAATTCAAATAAATTTTAATGGATCCATCGCCTTTCAAGGGATGAGTGGAGTTATCTCCAAGAATAATCTTCAGTTTAGTCTCTCTCTCTACAATATTAGAGAGAACTTCCTTATATCCAGAGAAATTATGAGCGGCCCCACTATCAACCAACCAACTATCCCACGAATATGAGGAGAACAATTAGTAAGGGAAGAAATAAGAAGGTATTTAGATTGATTCACATCATTACTTTCATACCTATGAAATGTTGACTTATTTTGAGGACGATTTTATTCTTCATAGTCACTTGAGGTATCTCTTATTTTTCTTTCATATCTTCTATCGCAGTAATTTATTCGATCATATTTTCTTCTCTGATTATCATATGTGTTGGTGTTTCTTATAGTGTTGTAACGTGGTCCTTTGCTATTCTCGAGACAATCTTGAGCATAATGACCCTTCTTGTGAAAATTATAGAATTTAATATGAGATGATGTCCTATCGTTACTTAATTTTTCATTTTGAGGAGGAGGATTGATTGATGGACCTCCTTTTCCTTTCTTCTTATTTTTTCCATGAATGATAGATGCAGTGGGCTCTCCCTCTTAATGATTTTGAATTCTACCTCTTGATACCATCATTGATTCTTCTTGTGTAATATTTCCAACAATTTCATCAAATTATAGGAGGACATTGTTGTTTCTTATAGTAGTAATGAAGGTTTCCCAAATATGAGGGATACTTCTAGGAGTCACAATCACTAATTCCTTGTCAGGCACATATTCTCCAACTCTCTGAAATTGATTTATAAGGCTAGATATCCTCATGATATAGGGTTGTAAAAATTCTCCTTTTTTCATCTAGGTGTCTTTGAGTTGATCTTTCAAAGAGATTACCTCATTCAAATTGTTGATTTCATACATGCCAGATATCTTATCATACATGTCTTTGGACTTCCTCAAATTCCCAACATATGCAAGTAAATGATCTTGTAAACCATCAACTATAAATTTCTTTGATTTAAACTCACCTTTCTTGTACCTATTTGTGATGGAATCAGAAGCGTTTTTTGGAGGCTTGGGCACTTCCTTGAATGTACTCAAACACATCATTATTGTCAGCTATGATCTCCAACCTGAATTTCCTTGCAGTAAACTTTGATGAGTCACCCAACTTCTGATGCTCCTTGAAGTTAGAGGAAGACATATTTATTTTGACTAGACAAGCTTATTTAACTTTCCAAGGAAGATGGATTCAATGCTTGTCTCCTTTTGTAATATTCCTACATTAGCATGCAGCTAATATGAATATTAATTTTTCTCCAAACACATAGATGAATAAATGGGTAGGGAGACCCATAAATCTTTCTAATAGCAATAAAAACCATCTTAATGGGGAAAGGATCATATTCACAACTGGATAAAAACACCGTCATGTGTGAACAAGGCTTAATGCATTAGACAAATTCAAGTTTGACCAAGTCAACTAAGCTAAGATGGAGGATGTGGAACATTAATGAAGATAAATAAGTAGGAATATAGATCTTTTTAGATAGATAGAATAAATCCACATGGAGTGTGGAAAAAGACTTTTCATGGAGATCCAGTCAAGGTTGGTCTGGTCAAGATTGATCCAGTCAAGATTGAGTAAATCAAACAACATTGTAAAACAATATGAGTAAGACTAATGGAGACAAAGTAATTTTGGAAGGAGATTCATTGCATGAAGATGGAAACCCTAATGAGTGGGACCAAGGGTGAGAAGGCTAACATTGTTTATAAGGAGGAGGATGGCAGCCATATGTGGGAGTGGATGATTATCATATTTCTGAATATATTGTCTATTTAGACATATATCATTCTTTGGTTGTTTAGCTGAGAGGCATCTTGGGAGAGTATTGCACTATATTTTCCACTATCTGGCCTAAGGCCAAGATTCATCTTCCTTTGACAGTGCAAATCCTGTATAGGTTTTGACTGTTTCAGTAAGCTGCAACAAGTGGAGGCTAGATCTTCAGATCTAGGCCATCTCAATACTTATTTTCAGTGGAGAAGGGTTCTAATCCATTGGGAGGACAATATTGAAGGTATTGAGCTTCCTTTTCATATCTTGGTTGCAGGCCAACAATATTTTGTCCCCTACAACGCAGAAGAAGTCCAGATTTACGTTATTTCTAAAGGAGTTGCTGCAGGGTGATTCAGTGCACCATTTGGAGAGCTAATTTTCTGAGTGTTGGGGATCTGCCCTTCACTTTGGAGATCTGTTGGAGGATATCAGTTTATTGTTTATATCAGATCAGATCCACTTTCCAGATCTAAATATTTCCATATATCTACAGTCTTAGAACTTAATCTACACTTTGTACATGGTGTTTTGCTGAAAACCCCTAGGGGGATTGATAAAAGAGCTTGTATAGTGCATGGATCTGCTATAGATCTAAATTTTTGTCCAAATACTTGCTCTAGATCTATTGTACAACCTAATGCTATTGCAGAGGTAATAAAATAACATTGTCATGGTATTATAGCTTCCACACATGGTTGCAATCCCTATTTTTGCATGATTTTGAGCTATTTATGACATGGGAGGCCTGCTTAACTATGAAATAGTGATTTGTTTATGATTTCCTTTCATATCTAATTACTATAATATAAAATCTAAGGGATCCATGAGCTGCATTTAACCTTCATTGCATGCATGTCTAAAAAATGCGTTATTTTATCACGTATTGCTAAGCAGTCCCATTTTGGGATATTACAGTGGTATTGGAGCATGATCTTTGGCTCAACCTGTGAGTTTCAAGCCAAGATACTATAAGAAGAAGAAAGAGATCAAAATTATGGGAGGAATGAGTTTCATCTCATCTCTTTTCAGATCTAAGAAGGACCTCACCCAGGAGGTCAAGCAAAGAAGAAGGAAGGAAAGAAGTGAAACCACATTAGGGTTTCAAGATGAGGAGGGTCCATGTACATCCTATCAGCAAAAAGAAGATTTGGTATTGCATAGAGCTCCAAATAAACATTCTATGGCCTTTTCTTCTGAATATAAGAGGAATAGAGATGGAGGAAACATATATCATCTGATTCTAAGTGAATATCTTGCAAAATATAAGTATCAACCTAGAGCTATCAAGGAGAATCTAACTCTCCCACAGTTCATTCAGCTTAAAGAAGAAAGGAGACCTTGCAGCAATAAAAGAATGAAGGGAAATATATTTCTATTGTCTACCTTTGATCGGTCATCCTCATGCATAGAAAGGGCTTGGGGAAAGAGGTTGGATGCATTTTTTCTGCTACATCCAGTAGTAGAGAAAGAAGATGTTGATATTGCAGCGCTACACCTTGAGGGTGAAGAAATAATTTGGTGGTTCAGCCATTTGAGTCATGCAAGAGTGACTGCATATGCATATTTTACTCAAAGGTTGGTCAAGAAGTCGACAAGAAGAAATCATAGGGGAAGAAGCCTTCACCACCATTTACTACAAGAGCACTTGTTTTAGGAGGAAGGCCACTTGCACCTTTGCAAGATGATCTTGATCTCTTGATATCTAGAATCCCATGCACCATTTTGGAGATGCATGAAGAAGAAGATACTTGTACCAACATTGATGAAGCTATATTAGAGAAGCCATCATCATCAGTAGTTGGGGAAGCCATCACACTGGAAGGAGGAACCCTTGTAGCAATACAAGATGTTCCCAAATTGTACCAAGTTATGAAAATGTTTCCATTTCCTGTTATTTCAATGCACCATGTGGAGGTTGATGGGAATGTACTATTGCATGACCAAGGGTCAAATGATATTGCTGATTTGGAGCAGCAAACTTTCACTGCGCTGAGCATCCTTGATTCATTCAAGGAAGAGGCAAACAATCATCCTAGTGTATCATTGATGAGCTAAACACAACGCTTGAGGTTGGAATGTAGTTTCTTGGAGTATGGGATGAGTATTGTCTTGAAAAATACATTGCAAAACTATGTATTCAACATTGGATCTTATCTTGAGGCAGCAACTTCACCATCACGAGGATCAACAACACTATCATTTAGCAGAAGTGATGAGTTGGGGGCCCAACCATTGTTGGAACATTCCAATGACCTTCCCATATATATAACAAAGGGGGAGCATATAGATGATGGAGGACATCTTAGGATGGATAACATCTCTCATGTTTGTGTTGGATACTTCTTGATGAGCCCTACACATCATGATGGGAGGTTTTTGCCTACCACCTATTTGGATCCTTATGGGATCAACTTGGTCATTGAGGAGATTGCATTTCAATATCCCATGAAATGCAAAGACAGAAATCTGATTTTGGAGGATAGTATTCTCCATTGGAGGGATTCCACTTTTGGACATGATGATAAACACTCACCATGGGTTGGATGGGTGATGCTAATGAGAAAAGGTTGAGAAACCACTTGTAGATCTATGATGCTAGACAACATGATGCAAGACTACGTTGGTTACTCTTGAAAGAGTTTGGTCATCAAATGACACATTCTATTTCAAAGGGTATGTGGGTGGATGGAACTTGGCATGAAACTTACATCATATGGAAGCAAGGAGTTTGGGTATATTGGAATGATGTGATATCTTTCATATCAACTCTCATGTTGTTTCTCCATGACTCATATGACGATGGTGTGGGGAGGCAACTAGAGCCATTGTTGCTTTGGTTGTTATTGAGAGAGTATGGGCTGATCTACTCCCATACTTTGCATGATGTTGTAGGAGTAGAAGATGGCACTATCACAGTGCAAAGGGTCTGCTTCTTAACTTTTGAGGATGAGTAGGTACTTCCACTTTGGGAAGGATCTCTCACATATAACAGCATTATGTTTGATGATGACTTTGACATGTGGGATGTCAAAGGGTGGAGCTATGAGATGACAGGAGCCTTATTAAAAAGGCCAACAACGCTATCACTTGGGAGCTCGGGTCTATTGGTGGAGTGTTCCCAGGAACACTTCATATATGATGCACTTGATGGGCATGTAGGACATGAGAGTGATGGAGTATTGGATGGAGACATCTATTACCATGATATAATCTTATTGACTTGGATTTTAAATCATAAGAAGAGAGATCTACATGCAGCACTTGTGGGCTTTCTTTCCATGCACCTTGATGCATATCATTCCTTACTGTAGGAGTTCACTTGGTAGGGCATCCAACAAGATGTATATCAACATATGGGATATGCATAGCCCAGATGATGAAGGAGAGGTTGGCACAACCACTTCCCTACTCATTTGGAGTGAGGTAGAACTTTCAATTGAGCCATTTCAGCTCAATGACCAAAGTACATGATAATGAATGCATATTTATGCTTTATGATTTGTACTCAGGAGGATATTTCCTTCTTGTATTTTTTATTGTGATGTACTTGAGGCCACTTGTAGCATTGATGTTGGCCATTTTATTTTCAGTTTTTGGAGGATGCCACATAATTTTTGGCGTGCACCATTGGCACCAAATTTTACTTTCATGATTTCATCTTGTAGAATGATTGTGGCAGCAAACAAGTGGCTGAAAGGAAACTTGTTACACTTTGTTTTGAGGTAGGCAAGGAATGCACTACGTTGGTTCTATGAATGGAACTATGATCCACCTCCTGGTTTTCATATGGTAACTTGTTTTCATTGGTTTTTTCTTCCATATGTTGGAGATGTTCTTATGTTCATAGGAAGCTCTATTGGGAGAGTGGCACAAGAGTTGGAGGTGCCCATTTGGAGTATCATTCTCCATACTTCATATGGTACATGTTTCAGGAGAAACAATGGGCAAACCATGATTTCCACATTACACCTCTTGTCTTCATGGGGGAGGAGCCATTTAGAGAACTTGAGTTCTTGGGAAAGGCACTTCATGGATGTTTTAATTGGCGGGGTGACTTGGGTCATTCTTGAGGATCATAATAATTCAGCCAAAGATCAGTAGAAGCCCCATACATTTCATAAGTGGAGGGATAAATGGCATGGGATGGACATTTTAGTCCCACATATTCAACTATGAAGCCCACCTTCTTTGTAGGAGCCTAAGGTGGAGGAGATGTTTCATGAGTTGCCATGTTGGAGGGTGACTCACTTTTTGTGGATGATAGATTGGGGATGGGGGATTCACATGGGGATGACGATTCCCAATATATTTCAAATTCCATGCCTCAAGAAGGCCTCTAGATCACATACAATTTTTTCCATGTATATACCACTTTTTCATGATGAGAGCCATTTGGAATTTTCACCGAAGGCATACTTTTGCACATGGGAGGAACAACTTGAGGACATATTGTTGAGAACGCATCTTGTACTTTGGAGGAACTTATCACTCTAGGATGCTACAGGAGGAAGAGGAGAGACTCTTTAGTTTTATCCTTGCAGTTGCTTGAGGACAAGAAAAATTTGGGAGGGGAGGACTGTAATATTCCTACATTAGCATGCAACTAATAGGAATATTAATTCTGCTCCAAACACATAGTTAGATGAATAAATGGGTAGGGAGACCCATAAATATTTCTAGCAGCAATAAAAACCCTCTTAATGGGAAAAGGGTCATATTCACAGCTGGATAAAAACACCTTTATGTGTGAACAAGGCTTAATGCATGTAGACAAAGTCAAGTTTGACCAAGTCAACTAAGCTAAGATGGAGGATGTGGAACATTAATGAAGATAAATAAGTAGGAATATAGATCTGTTTAGATAGATAGAATAAATCCACATGGAGTGTGGAAGAATAATTTTCATGGAGATCCAGTCAAGGTTGATCCAGTCAGGATTGATCCAGTCAAGATTGAGTAAATCAAATAATGCTGTAAAAAATATGAGTAAGACTAATGGAGAGAATGTAATTTTGGAAGGAGATTCATTTCATGAAGATGGAAACCCTAATGAGTGTGACCAAAGGTGAGAAGGCTCACATTGTTTATAAGGAGGAGGATGGCAGCCATATGTGGGAGTGGATGATTATCATATTTATGAATATATTGTCTGTTTAGACATATATCATTCTCTGGCTGTTTACCACGTTTTAGGTTAAGATGCTCATCTGAAGAATGGCACAGTGAGCCTTAGCATGGAGTTGGGAGTACCAATTTGAAGTGCAGGTAGGGCATTGTACAATAGACCAGTTAGATTTTTGGACCCTAATACAAAAGTTTCTTCTTCTTTCAAAACGTGTTTCTCGTTTTCTGTAACCAATGTGGGACCTGTTCTTGTTTCAATTGGGGATGGATCAACATTTTTTATTTCTCCAGATGATCACACTCTGGGTAGCTTTGGAGGCTATTTGGGGGCGATGAGTCCAATAGGTCTCACTGAACTATTGCCCTCGCCGGGGAATACTATTGCAGTGGAATTTGATATTATTTTTGATGTTGAATTCCACGATCCTAATGGAAAACAGTACCTTCAGCTCCAGTACCTATTCACAAAAGAGGGTGCCATAGTCATTCATGCGTGCAGAGAGGGTGAATTTCCGGCATTACAACATGAGGTGTTGTTGTTGTTGCATTGGCCACTAGATTGTTTGTCTGGTTCTGTTACAAGCGCATAGTATTGAAAAGGACAGACAAATTTAGTTCAGATATTGTGAAATTTCCTCGAAAATTCACCTACAAAGAGCTTAGCAATGCTACGAAAGAATTTTTTTGAATGTGATTGATAATCGATAATTGCAAGCAAGGGTAATCCCCTTGTGAAACCAAAATTTCTGAGAATTTTCTAAAACCTGATGACAGAGTCATTGTAATGAACAAGCGCCTAGGTCCATATTACGTCCAAATCTACCAAGCACCAAGATCTATAAAAAAAATCCACAGTATCTGCGAACTAAGAAGAAGAGGCAAAAAATGTATTCTGCTTACCTGTTCGAATAGTGGTTGGGGTTTACCACGGAAAAAATTTGACAGAGCCCATGTAGCATTTCTTATCATTGAAATTCTGGCAGTATCATTCAACTGAGCAAGCACCTGCCTCAGAGCTCCATGACTGAGGGAAAGATCCCTAAATGTTGCAGAGTCTCCAACAATATTTCCCAAAGCCCAAATAGCCTTACACGAACACCAGTTGAACTCAAAGTTGGGTACTATTTTTTTAAATCAAATTCCAAAATTATAGACATATAAAGATAGTTGGGAAGAATAATTTTATGCCTCTAAAATAAACGTGCTACCTGTTCTCGAACATTATCATTCCCAGAGGTAAGAAGTTCCACAAATATAGGCAGTGCCCCATAATCAATCACAACCTTTGTATTCTCAGAGGTTCCCGAGACTATATTAGTCAAAGCCAAAGCTGCTTCAAACTGCATTATCAATCACAAGGTATCACCATCAAAGCTATAATTTTAAGATAACAATTTATCTACCATTGAAACTATAATCTTAAAATAGATACACCTAGTGATATAGACACCTAGTGAGAGTAGAGGTTAGGAAATTATAATAAGAATTATTACAAGATATCACTCACAGTGCAGTTGATTGTTCATTGTCTGTTGTAACTATAATTTTAAAGAAGACACACTTACTGATATAGACACCACCAAGTGAGAGCAGAGGTTATGAAATTATAATGAGAATTATTTCAAGATATCATATTACTCATAGTACAGTTAATTGTTTATTGTTTGGTGTAATAACTGTTTATTATTTATAAACACAATCAAACATATTATGAGGGATGGTGATGAAATTGAAAATGGTCTCATAACAAACCATAACGGGCACATCCCTTGGCAAGATAGACTTTGAATAAGAAAGAAAGCAAAACAAAGTGATTACTTACAGGATCATAGGCTTCCTGAAGAACAAGATCCAGAGCAACATCTGTAACCCCTAAAGCAACACCTCTCTTTGCAAGACGAATCGCTACATCTTTCATATGTAATCTAGCAATTTTTCTGAGCTCATCACGAGAAAGAGGATCAAATACAACTATCTCATCAAGTCTATTCAATAGCTCTGGCCTGAAATGTCTTCTAACCTGCAAAAATATTCAAAGGCATGTCAAAGCACTGCAGCCAACTTTGTGATAAAATTATATGAAAAGTATGCATACACAGAGTCCAAGAGAATGAAACGACAGGTGTATTGGCAGCTGTCGAAATGCAGCAACTAAAACGGTAGGTGTATTGGCAGTTGAGGAAATGTAGCTACTACAATGGCAGGTCTATCGATGGTTGCAGGTGTGTGGATTGTTGCTGGTATTTTCAGACCGATTCCATGGAAATATACTAGAAACCAGTGGTATGTCAAACCTAGAAGGTAACTCGAGAGACTGTGACTGTCAAATTAAACAAGTAACAGTTGTCATGCCTAGATAAGAAGTGTTGACGAAAAAAAAATTGATCTCTTTCATAACAGAAGGCCTATTGGCCTAAATATCTAGGACATGTGGCACTCCATGATAAAGATACATGGTGTGTGGATTTGAGTTTTTCAGGTGGTCAAGTGGGCCGAAAATAGGTGAAATGTGGCACCACTCAGAGATTGACATGTGCCAATTGGTACAAGTGGTAGACAATTGGCATGCTCAAACAACGAGGTGATGCAGGAATGACATGAGGGATAAAATATCATAAAAGCCCCAAATCTGGAGAACTAAAGCTCATCACCAACTTGAGATTGACAACTTTACATGATGTAACCTATGAAATCGTAAATGGATAAATCATAGTAACAATAAAGTAACCTATGTAACAATAAATTCGGATTCATCCTGGGAGTGGTAATGGGAGAAATCATAGTGAACAACAGGAAACATGCAGAGTTGCTTACAATCAAATAGATGAAAAAACATATACAAAAAACCTAGATAATAATCATGAACAAGCTTAATATTGAATTATGAACTGTAAAGGAACTTACAAAATGTGACATTACGAACCTGGTCAAGCGCACAAGAAAAAATATCCCGGACATGACCCTGGTTGACAAGTTGTATTGCTCATGATGCAAGAGGATTTGTACTTGCACTGCCAAGTCAATCAAAATCCATCATTATCTATACAATAAATACAAGTAATTGATGTAGTATTTTTTACTCTAAGATGCATTCTTATGATAATGTTAGAACATATGTTGAAAATGTCAAAACATACCCGAATAAGCTCCTCTTCGTTTCAAGAACAATTTATTGGAGTCGCATGAACTTGGAACAAGCCTCCCACGATCTGAAAGAGTAGCAACTAAGTCAACAGTGACTTTTTTGTTGCTACGCTGGATCGAGGGAGGTTTGCTCCAAGATTAAATCGCTCCAATAAATTATTTTCTACTAAGCAGGGCCAACCACGTGAAGGTGGAAGCTCTTATGGCCCCTGCACCCCCCCCCCCCTTCACATCACTTTCAATTCCCCAATACCCAATATATATTTCATTTTTTACTTTCATGAGCATAAAAAAAATTATTCAATAACTAATAAAAAAACAATTCAACAAAAAGTAAGCAAGGAAACATTGAAATTAATGCTTGACATAAAAATAATATGATAAATGAGTTTTTTATATAACGCAAAAAAAGTTCCGAGTATGGTAACGTTTGTCTTATAATAATACAATATTTTACATTATCAAATTTTCTTTTTCTTCTTCCTATTTAGAAAGCTCCTAATTACATCATCAATAGCATCGTGCTCTGCTCCTGTTTCGTGCCTTTCGACCTGCACTGCTGACCTAGTTGCGTAGTCACAATGTCTGGTCTCATCCAGTGACGGGGCATCGCCTACAAAAACAGATAATATTAAATTTTAATTGTCAGTTTTTAAATATCATTGAACTAGTTCGGTAATATTAATAAAAAAAATTGCAATGAGATTATTTACCCGGTGCACCAGTTGTCGCCGTTGGGACTGTTGCCCTGTCTTCCTCTCTGGTGGTAAGATCCTCAAGGGAAACATTCTCTGTCATTTAAACAAAAAACGTTATAAGGACAACCATCAAGGTATAATTAGAAAAAATTATAAGTGGAAATTAATTACCATCACGGCCCTCACTGATAGTAGCATTTTCGGCCTGGTCCCCACTACAATGATCAGGTTGCACGTGAGGATCATCTACATCTGGCTCTAAAACTGGGTTATTTGCCTCGTCGGTAGTGCTGCTCCCCTGATTTAAACAAAGTTGTTATACATTAAATTTATGGACGAAAACAAACATATTGAAAGGTTAATGTTTTACCTTATCAGACATTCTGGATCTTGGGACCTACCCCAAGCTTCTGCGACGTTCAACTACGGCTTGATAGCCGAAATGGAAAGCGATATTTTTATCTTCCTCTGTAGTTTCTGTTTCGAAATTCATCACGCTACATTACATATGATAGATTATTTTTAATCATATTTGATAGGATTACAGAAAATTTGGAAGACGATACAATTAATTATAAGATGTTTAGCTACTTAATTACAATTCTTGCGGCTAATTTCAAGTAGCTGCCCTGGCCTAACTTGTAATGGCTCTTTTTTTCAATCCTAGCTTTGGTTGCCTTCGAGGTGTCAGGAAACCTAGCATCAAAATATTGAAGTCAGATAGTACGTAGCACACTTTTATTTTAGACATAGAGAAAATTAAAGCTATTGAATTAAAGTTATAATTTACCTTGCGGGTCCAGTTGGCATTTTTCCTTCTTTCTTTGCCCTTTTCTCTTTTGCGTCATGGATGAGTGCTCTCCACTCAATCTCTAGAACTGTGAGAGGACGCTCATATCTAGGGTTAAATTGCAATTGCGTCCTATAGATGTCCCTGGTATATTTCAAATGTTTGTCGGCTACCCGAGCCATCGCTGTTCTGTCAAATGTGCCGACCCCAAAAAGGGCTTCTAGATAATCTAGAAGTTCTTTTTTCAGGTTGGAATTCTATGAATTCCACCTTGTGCGTATGGTTGGGCCAAAAATACCAACGAATGGCTCTCCAAAAACCTGTAGAACTCATTGTTTCCTACACAAAAAAAAATATATTATCATTAATTTAAAAATAAAAATCATGATAAATATGTTTTAGATAGAGTACATGAAATAGTTAAAATATTAAAATTTACCTAGGAGTTGTACGTGCTTTATAGGGACACCTTCATCATTCACCAACAACGTGCCATTAATGGACCCTGTGGAGCTGACACGTGTAGCTCCAGGAAACGCAATAATGTAGTTGACCATATCAGCCTCATCACTGCCAACACGTTCAGCGGTTGGCTGGGTGTCTGCTTGGGCAGGGTGTGTTTCTTGGTTGGCACATAAAGGAGTAGAAGGTGTACAAGAGGGTTGCTGGGAAATCTCTTGCCCTTGTGTACCACTACCACCAACACCCGGTTCAGCAAGTGCCAGAAAACGCTACATACAAAAGAACTTTTTGTTAGTTTAGGCAATGTAAAAATTAAAAATCAAACTATGACAATTCATCTCATGCAGAACAAAAAAAATATCCTTTTGAATTTTTATTATTACCTGATATGTTTCTAGCTGGGTCATAAATTGTTTTATCCTCTCTTCTGTTTCAAGTGTTTGAGGCGCGTCTATCAAAGTATTAAATTCCAACCTTTCATCTCGTGCCTTTTTTCGCAACAAGAGCGCTAGAGATAGGGATGAAGAAAGCTCTTCCTCAAAGAGGGAATCATTAGGCATACCATGGCTAGGTGTTTGCATATTTGAAAAAAATTAATATTATTTCAATTATGTAAATAACTAAAATACCTGAAGATAGAGAAATGCTAGCACTTTACATGTTCTTCCACTGGCCTCTTTCCGCGATCATCCCGTCTCGGGGTTGTTCCTGTAATGCCCTGATCAGTCTGCCACATTCCAATAAAATTATAAATGTAAAAACTTGAAAACAATATCTAACTTGAAAACACAAAATGAAAAATGAAATAATTTCTAATAAGACACCGGAAGACAGAGTTAGAGTTTCAAATATGCCTTGCATTGAATTCAGTCCTGGAAACCTGTCATTGCACATTAAGGCACCCAAACAAGAGACGAGTTGACAATGAAGACCTTATTGAATATATTGTTGGAGCAACTTCTAGTAAAATTTTTGAGAAGACCTTGGAGGACATTTTTGGAGCAACATTGTTGAAGCTGATGGTATAGCATTGTTGGAGACGATCTTAAAGGGCCTTGAAGTGAAGCTTTTGGAGCAACTATTGAAAAATCCTTAGAGCATTTAAGTAAGGCACTTTATATCTTCCATCACCTTTTTCCTTTAAATATCCTTTAAATGATTTTGTTGATATTTAATGTTTGAAATCACGTTATAATTCCTTGATTATATGTGTTTGGGGACTTTCCCTTTGAAATTACCGTAAAATACCCTGGCAATTTTATCTTCAGGTTGCATGTCTGACCCTATTGTTCAATATTTTGATTGATAGTAGTAAACATAGAGAGTTAAAGGGCTCTTGACTTGGTTTGGTTGGGCCATTATATCCCTAACATCTACTAGGGAGAACCCCCCTTGAGTTGGAGGAGAACTAGCCTGAAGTGAAAAGAGGTTGGTGAGGTGACAATGGGGCTATTGAATTACACATGGTATCACACTTTAGCTTTAGGACTCTATCTTGAGAAGTGCGAGATTTTTCTATATCAATTCTCAAATTGATTACAACACTATTGTTAAGAACTAATAAGAAGTGATGTTGAGGCATTTTTGGGTATAAGAAACAATACTATTTAAAAACTAAGGTTCTCAGTCCTTGGCATTCCTTCACCTGGGCCTAGGGGCACACAAGAATAATTTCACACTAAACCATGCAAACTTAAAAGTAACTTAACAAATCCATAAAGTAATAATAATCATAATTCCTAATTTCCTATTGTACGATATGATGCAAATTATTCAAACATGAAGCAATGAAGACATGCAATGTTCGAATTTCAAGATTGATGAACCAATACAAGAAGTTAGAAACTACAACTTTGATTCAATACTCTGTGTCCTAACTCCAGGAAGGAATCTAGTTTGTAGTACAGAACATGCATCGTGTATTATCAATTCTTAATTGACAAAAACTAAAGGTCATCTACCTCATCAATTCCTTCCCATTTTGTGTTTTTATGTTATATTCCTTATAAAAGTGTCAAATTTCTCTCAAAGTAAGCAACCAATAAATAAAATAAAAAATAGTTGAGATATGATTGAGAAATGGTCATTTATTTCTTGAAAGGATCTTCACAATTTCTTTGGTTGTTTTTCATCTCAAGAAAAAAGAAATGACCTAAGAAACTATCGTGATGTAATATAAGAAACAACATGGTGCAATGGCCATTTTCAAAGCCAAATGATGTCCATTGAGGACATGGCCTTTATTTGGTTCCTGTTTCATAGGAGTTTCAGGTAGAAATGGAACTTGGTTGTACCATTTCCAGTAGTAAAAAGGGAAAGCCTTCTTTTTCCATGGGAAATAATTTACCTTTCCTTTTTCAAGATAATCTAAATCACAAAAATTATGAACTATACTGCACACATTCTTGGATAATGTGAAAGTGGAAAAGGAATACCGTACACAAGTGATGAACACATGCACATTTGAACACTAATAGATTTTTTTAGTTGAAATGCAATGCTTGTTTTCATTTAAATGTAGGGTTTTTAAAGCAGGGAGAAATAATGGCTGCCAAATTAATTAGCGTTTCTTTGGGAAAAATTTAAATCTTGTATTGGGTGATTAAGATAATAGAGGGTATTGAATCTTGATTCTTGACATTGTGTTTAACTTGAATAACTCAAATGATTATAAATATCAGTAGATGAGTTCTTTTTTTCAAGTATGTCACTCAAAACTCTTATGTCAAAGCATTGTATGATGGCTAGCATTTTCTTGTTTCCCTTTCTTCAGCTCAATGTAAAAATTATATTAATATATTGGAGCATGAATGATAACTACAATTTTTTGATCTACAGTATATCTAGCCCCAATATTATGAAATTTTTTCTCAAGTGGAGTTATTGGTTATTGATGAAGTAGCTGCAATTCCATTTCCTGTTGTAAAGGCTCTACTTAGGCCATATTTAGTGTTTCTGTGCTCTACTGTAAATGGGTAATAATTATAAATGAGCCAACCACAATCACATATTTTGTAACGATTTGGTTTCCATGGATAGTGATGATGATATTAACCCTATATATCAGTGACCTATATCTATATGAGAATGATCTCAACATTGACCTTGATATGGTTGTATGGATGTGACCTTTGGTATGTCATCAGAAAATCCCCAAATCTGGAGAACTAAAGCTCATCACTTTCGATCTGGAGTACTACCCTTGTGATAAAGTTGATGACTTTCGATCTCCCATTCTCCACCACTTTGCACTTCACCTTCAATATAGATCAGACCAAGGGCAATTCGTTACTGGGTGTTGAGATGGATGAGTTTGTCGAACTAAAATCCATAGCTTAAACTTCATGAACCTGGTGGAGTCAAATTCATGCAAGCACAAACACATCTTACACATCCTCTTTGAAACTCATCCGAAAGAACATTGGAAGACATCTAGAGAGAACCCTATAGCCTAACACAATCTAATGGAATTGACCAAAAAAACCCAAATAGAGTCAACCCTACTATAGGAGGAAGGGCTTGTAGTAAGAACTTACCATTTTGCAAGAGCTGAGGGCGAATGCTGTTCTGCAAGAGCTAAGGGCGAATGCTGAGGGCGAATGCTATTATACAAGAGCTGAGGGCGAATGCTGAGGGCGAATGCTATTCTGCAAGAGCTGAGGGTGAATGCTATTCTGCAAGAGCTAAGGGCGAACGCTGAGGGCGAATGATGTTTTGCAAGAGCTGAGGGCGAATGCTGAGGGCGAATGCTGTTCTGCAAGAGCTGAGGGCGAATGCTGTTCTGCAAGAGCTGAGGGAGAATGCTGTTATGCAAGAGATAAGGGCGAATGCTGAGGGTGAATGCTGTTATGCAAGAGCTAAGGGTGAATGCTGAGGGCGAATGCTGTTCTGCAAGAGCTGAGGGTGAATGCTGAGGGCGAATGCTGTTCTGCAAGAGCTGAGGGCGAATGCGTGCGTGATATCAGACGTTAATGTAGTTTTTAATAAAATCATTTTTATGTAGTGCGCATATAAGTGTCATTATACCAACGGTGGCCAAAGCGTCGCTATTGTGACGAATACATCCAAACGTCGCAATTGCGACACTTATACATTGTGTTTCACTTGTGACGTTTGGAGGCAGCTGTCGCAATAACGACGCTTTGGGGCATAGTGTTGCAATTGCGACATCTTCCTCCAAACGTCGCAATTGTGACACTTTGTCTAAGTGTCAGTATTGCGACACTTTTTTCTAAACGTCAGTATAGCGACAGTTTCGGGCGGGATTGAAAAAATTTGGGGAAATTTCCGACATTTGGTGAAAAGCGTCGGAACCAAGTGTCAGAATTTCCCCCAAATGTACTAGTGGCCCTTCACTTTGGAGATCTGTTGGAGGAGATCAGTTTATTTTTTGTATCAGATCAGATCCATTTTCTAGATCTGAATATTTCCATAGATCTGCAGTCTTAGAACTCATATCTACAATTTGTACATGGTGTTTTGCTGAAAACCCTAAGGGGGATTGATAAAAGAGCTTGTATAGTGCATGGATCTGATATAGATCTAAATTTTTTTCCACATAGTTGCTCTAGAGTTTTTGTACAACCTACTGCTATTGCAGAGGTAATAAAGTAACAATGTCATGGTATTCCATCTTCCACACATGGTTGCAGTCCCTATTTTTGCATGATTTTGAGCTATTTATGACATGGGAGGCATGTTTAACTATGCAATAGTGATTTGTTTCTGATTTCCTTTCAGATCTAGTTACTATAATATCATATATAAGGGATCCATGAGCTAAATTTAACCTTCATTGCATACATTTCTAAAAAATGCGTTATTTTAGCATGTATTGCTGAGCAGTCCCATTTTGGGATATTACACCTTTTTGAATTTTTCCTTCACCTTTAATTTTTCATATTGTTATATGTTGTTTCAATTAGTTCAGTGTAATTAAATTCTTCATTTATCAATGCATTCAATTATTAAAAATGTTTCCATTCATAAACAATAATTGAATATAGAACAATATATGCAATTACAAACGAGAAATAACACAACCATAAGAGACACCAGATTGGTCAACGACTATGGAAAAAACTCACTAGGGGGGAAACCCTTTCAAATATTCTTCTTACTATATTGTCATAAAATGTTTCATCAAAGAGTACAATTATCCCAATACAAACTCATCCAAAAAATATTTACCCAATATAAATCAGAAACAAACTTCCATAATCATTGTAAAATAGAGAGAAACCTTCAAGCCTTCAGACATCTGCGGTCAACTGTGGTCAATATTCAAACCCTATCTCAGAACTCCAGTCGCACGCATCAAGTTATTTTGCAAGTGATTGTGTCTTCATGGTAACTCCCTAAAAGATCATGAGCAAGTGACTATGTATTCCTTGTTGCTCTCTGAAGCACTATAAGAAAGTGATTATGGTCGAGTATACCCAGATCTATAACAAAGCCTCAGTCGCACCCTTGAAGATGTTATGCGATCAACTTTGGCTACCTAGTCACCCTCTAAATCATTGTTATCATGCGATTATAGGTGAATATGACCTATGGTGAGCATGTGACCAAAAAACATGAACCCTAAACATGCGAAGCCTAAGACCTGTAATTTCAGACCTCACGTGAGCTTCCTCTGTGAGACCTGTGCGAACCAAAAAATAGAAGAAGAGAAGAAGATGCTTGATGATGATGTCAAAATGAGCTTGATGTCTCTTGTATTTATAGGCTTCCATGGGGTTCCATTTGAAGTTGAGGCTAACCTATCCAATTGGATGGGAGGGTACATAAATTCAAAATCCAACTTCTACTTGTCTAAATCAGGTGATATTTAGGTTGATTTTGGTCCTATTGAATAGGAATTAAATGAAATTATCATCTCCAACATATGAGCTATCCAAGGTGGAATTTTACCATAGTTTCATAAATCAACATTCAAAATATATCCCACATTGCATTTCCATATGACCTCATCTGAGGTGTTTGGTGGTGTAAATGTTTTTATTTTAAGCACTACCAGTTCTAAGTCACCAAAATCCATGATTCTTTTTCACTCACATCTCCTTATTTGTTTCTAGCCCTATAATTAGTGCCTTATATCCAACAACATTGCTGGTGGTTTTTAATTATAGTTTAAATGATAGGGAAATGTTTTGACTCGTAGGAGGTACGATAAGCACTCCCACCCCAGTGCCTTCCTTAGGGAATGCTCCATCAAAGAACAATTTCCAAATTGAATATAACTCATGTGGTTAGCCAACCTCATTGGATGGTACATTACCTTTTGCAATGGCTTCGGGATTGACCGATAGACTATAATAACCCATGGAATCTTCTTCAATATACATAGGTATGTTTTTCAGATTTCTTGGCATCACTCACAACGTATAAGAATTTAGCCTCCCTATATAATCTCCACTCTTTACCCCCAAAGATACATATGGTTGCATATGATAAATCCATTTCCAAGGTTCCTCCCAATTTTCCATCCCAAGACTTGGAAAGCATATTTCCATCAATAGTTGTAATATCTGCTATCATTGTCCATAACTAGACTCTTAATTTGTATTTGGGTGAGAAAAACCACAACATTATTAATGATACTGAGACATTGTATGCTTCTATAGTCAAATTAGTAAAGTTCATAATATGGTTTTGTGATGTCCAATCCTCACACTACCATGAGCGACTTAGGCATGAGATTGTGAGATGCTCCCGAATCCAACATGCAGTTGTGAAGAAACTTCGTGTAAAAATTAAGAGTAATGTAAAAAGTAGGATTATCATCACCTTATTCTTCTACGTATGGTCCACATTCTACATTAGGATGATCTTCATGAATATTCAAAGTGTCATTATGAGAAAATATTTTAGTAGGGCTTAAGATAGGCTTAAGATATTTTCAAAGTGATGTTGATACATTTAGTTTTGAGCCAATTCTAATAGTGGTTCCAAGACCTTTATCTTGCTCAGCTCTAGTTCAGGGTTAAATAGTGGGGGTGTGTTTCTTTTGATTTATTTAACTAGTTGTTTTAGTGGTTGTGAGGGTGTTGGGTCTTGTGGTTTGTTATATTCCTAAGTCAAGTTTGGATTTTGATCTTGAATATTTTTTCCCTTCTTATATGAAGGCACTTGTCTTTTGTTCAAAGCTTTAAGAAGCAATTGAATGATATCATGGACTGGTTCTAGACCATGTACAAGTACGAGAGGTTTATTCTGATGACCTTCCCCGAGTGGGTTTTCTAGTTTGGGATGTAGGTCATAGTTTCTCATAAGCTCTAGCATTACCATGTCAATGCTTTTTTGGTGTTGGGAAGGTGGGATTGCACAATCCTCGTATGGATCGTAATTCTCTTGCAGTGTTAGAGAAATTTTATAGTCGAATTCTGTGATATATAAAGTAGGATTTTGATTTCCTACCAAGTTTATCTCATATTAGATGAATCCATTAGAGAAATAATTACTTTGAAGGTGTACATCCCTTCTCACAGGTGGTTGTATAGGTTTCTCTTCAAGCCTCCTTTCTCTATTCATTTGTTGAGGGTTGAATGACCTTCAAATGAAAGTAGGATTTTAAGGTGGTTGGGTTTGGTTCTTTCTTGGCCCTTAAAATTCAAGCTTGGAAATATTATTGAATAAATTCCTGATCAACCTATTCATCTCCTCAATATTTTCTTCAGATGGGTCTTTGTTGTAGGTGGGATGATCATGTTTGTCCTTTATCTTCTTCTTGTCCTTATGCCTGTTGCCCCATTTTTCTTTCTCAACACCGTAGCTCTCATCTTTGACCTTAGTTCTTCATAGTATTATTGTGTGGATTAATCCATCTTGCGAAAAAGACCGATCTCCCTAGTACTAAAAGTATCTAGCAACAAACAGCCAAATAAACTAATATTTCTCTAAGCATATATGATCTACGAAAATCTCTATAGAGGTGTAAAAGGATTACCGTATGTCCAGTGCTTGTTTGAAGTTGTTGTTATCCCTCGTGCACTTGAAGGAGTTTTCCTCGTAAACCTGCAGTCACAAACAAGAAAAATATTACATAGCACCTGTATAAAAATCATCATAAACCATGCTTATCATAGTGATCAAGGAATCTATGAAATAAACCATTAACTGACAGCTTATTGAGAAAAATGAGTATATTTGTATTAATTTCAAAAGAAGGAAAACCTTACAACCTAAGCCTTGATGTTGCACATGCCTTCCCAGGGTCGGAGACAAGAGTCTCCTCTACTTTGATAAGCTCTGCACTCCTCCAACCAAGACGAATAGAGGTATGTAATCTCTCCTCACAAAATTCTTAGTTAACTAAGTCTGAATCTTAACAGCACTTAACCTCAAATATTCTAAAGCTTGAACTCTCCTTGAGGGTACTCAATGCCTCTTTTTATAGTGGAAAAGAGGAGGTTTTATGTTCCAAATATGAAGGGATAGAATCCTCCTTCAAAGGGATAAGCTCCTCACATCAAGTGGTTAGCTCCATAAGGTAAGGGATACATGCACCTCATAAGAGCGGTTCTATCACCGCAAGATATTTTCTGAAAGCTTCTAGAATTCACTTTTATTGAGATTTTTGGAATTTACTTGCGCCTTTTTTATCTTACAAGGGTCCGCACCTTTAACACAGATAAAGTGCATTCAGGTACGCAAGAGAGCTGAACATTAGGTGCGGGACTGCAGGAAAGATAGAGAGAAAGTGCGACACCAAAGTTTAGGAGATTTTTAGGAACATTTCTTTGATTTTCAATGCTTGACATGAGGAACTGATATGTTTAGACTTTCAAAGGAAGAAGTATGAGTTATAATGAGCTCATACACATAGCAGAATGTCAGGATGACAATTTTTAGTGTAACAGATTGCCCCCTAAAGTGCAAAGTCTGGAATAGATGATGTTGAAGTCTGTCATATATGAAGAGTGCAGTACTTTATCATTTCAAGGATCATCTTGTGGTAACCCCAGTTGGAACCTGTAAAAACATTCAATGCAATATATATATATATATATATATCATTGCTGAGGTAGGCATTCCCATACTCAGATCAAAACTAACTAGAAACTAATTCAAACTGTTCTGATACAGGAATGATTTTGAGTACATCACAGTATAGACATGTGTAGACACAATATGGACGTAGCCATCTATTTATAAATATTCCACTGTATAAATGATAACAAAATTCCTCGTAGCCTGGATGGTAGATACTAGATCGAGGGTCTTGATTTCTGCATCTCGAACTAGTACGATTCTATCCATGTGAATGAATGTGTCTAAGTCGAACATGGTAGAAACCACTTGATTACGAGTCAATAATGTAAACTGTTAACAAGTGTGAGAGTAACCACGAGTAATTTCAATGGCTCTCTCAGTGCTCAGTACAATCTGAAATGTGAATAAATGGTAAACCGAATATGTCTGATCATTCGATCGAAGGTCAATGATGCAACGTATTCGAAGGCGAAAACTGCCATTAAAGGCATGTATATGACAAGGTACGATGATTTCTGGATCAACTTCCTAGATAATGAGTTGTCGTCGATAGAAAGTGATCCGTCATAGGCAAGCCCACAACACGAAATCATAGATCAAGTTTTGAAAATATATTGGCAAGGACTGACTCTGGGATGGTCAAAATGGATGACAGATATTTTGCAGATGAATGGTTTATTTGAACTTTCCTCTTGAACACATAACGACACTGCAGATGGCTTGGTGACAATTAACCCAAAGCTAATACCCAGAAACTAGATGAATGACTTTAAATGAGGTTTGATCAACTGTTAGGTAAAGGATTTCCCAACCCAGGTGAACAAAAAGTGTCGTGTTCAAGAGTGGTTAACTGGATTTTCGAAAAATCAAAATACAACAAACATGTTCATTCTTCTCTCTTTTTCCCCCACCATTGCTGGCAAGTACCTCTTTATTTTTGACAAGCTTGTGGAGGATAACATTTTCTTGTTTATAAGCTCATCCTTCGGATGAGTCCAACTTAGTTTAAGATTCGAACCCTAAGAAGGAGTGGTCCGTTCCTGTTTAAAATTGAACAGGTCCTTTATTGTTAAATTTTAACGAGTCCTGTATAGGAGAAACTCGGTGTTTTTCAATTTTAGGGAGTCAAAAGAAAAAACTTAAGAAAACTCCATGGGTGTAATTTTTCGTAAATTTAGTCTCTCGAGCCCGAAAAAGGATAAAATAATGCAAGAGAGAACTCTATTGACCGTAATTAGTCAACGTATACCTTTTTCGTAAACAGTCCATTTCAGTCCGTAAAAGGGGTAAATTTATACTGAAGGGACAATCATTCATTTACTTTAACGAGTTTGAATAATCAAGTACTCGGCAATCTTTTCATGTTTAGAGAGTCTGAAAAGGGCTTAAAAGAGAACTCTGATGTTTCACTTTTTTGTAAATTTTTTGAAAGAGTCCGAAAAAGTGATAAAATTATGCTCTTTGTTGAAAAACGATCAATTCTCCTGAAAAATCCAATTTCTGCACAAAAACTTGAAACATTACACACACCTGTTTAAGACAAGTAAAAATTCTTTCAAAAATACCCCTTTTAAAGTGAAAAGTAAACAAATTAAAAATTCATCTATTCAAAAAAACTTATAAAAATGACTTTTTCAATTTCATTTTTACCGTTCAAGTTCAGAGTGAAAAGTAGAAGCTTTTGGGTAAAAAAGTTCCTGTGAAGATTCTGGAAAATCCGTCTGACGAAATCGAGAACCATCAATCCCAGGTAATCCACGACCTCTTAATCTTTCATTTCATCCATTTACAATTCATTTGTAGGCTTTAGATTTTATTTTTAAGGGAGAAATATAGTTTAAGAAGTCGGGAGGTGTATTTGATGTATTTGCATTAGAAGATTCTGCTTCTTTACCATCAACAAGATTCTTAGTACCATAATCTTGCGATCGTGTCGATATCTATACATGAGACATCATTAAAATAGGTTCTTCTGAGGTATTTGAGGTAGAACCAACCATTTTACTATCTTGAGTTGGAAAAGGATCCTTCAAGACAGCAGGTTGTTGTGAACCTTTAACGAATTTTTCAACCTCTGCTCGATGTGGGCATTCCTTAGTAAAATGATCCTCATCACAAATGTAACAAGGATAACGAGGTTTGCGTTTTTCATCATTGGATTCATTTTTATCAGTTTTCTCTTTTGAATTCTTTTTGTTTTTATTCTTCCCTTTCTTTTTACCGTCGGATTTAGATTTGGTCGTAGATGTCTCTACGACATGAATGTCAGCATAAATTTCAGGGGAAGATTCTCCTTTCAGGGAATCAGGTAAAGTTATAATAGGAGAAGAATTATTTGAATATTTCTTCTTACTTTTAGTATTTACTGTACCAATCATACCATCAGCGGCATGAGACCCTGAAGGAGCAACAGCTATTTGACCTTGTTTTGGAAGGTCGGGGATTTTTTCATGTAAAGTACCTGACTGCGTGTAAAGGAGGTCAAGGTACTGAGCTTGAGAAATTACTTGCTCTTCAGTAACAACACCAGCCTTAGCTACATCCTCAGTAATCTTGGGTAATAATGATTTAACAAACCATTCCGCCAAAATTTGATTCGGAATGTAAACTTTCACCAAACGCCTTCTACATTGCCATTCATGAATATGATCAGAAATATATGTGGACATAGATTGTTTTAGTGAAGTTAATAGTTCCGTGCAAGTACAAACCCATTTTTGTACACCCCTTCCAAATTTTGCATGAATAACCTCATAAACACTTTCTCATTCTCCACCATAAAGTTATCAATGAAGTCTTGGAAGGCACATATATGTAATTCAGTGGCCACTCTCTTCTCACCACTAAATATAGGTAATAATTTGAGATAATTATCGAAAATATGATGTAACACTCGAGGTAAGGCCAAGCGTGCATACATATATGTTACCCAGGACAGTGGATGATTAGGTTTATTTTGTTGGTTGTGAGGTTTCCCCTACCCAACCATGATGTAATGTAAGATTAGATCTCTAGAAAGAGACAATATGTGAGTCCTAGTTTTTTTTGTGGTTCGTGGAGTTACGCAAGGAGTGGACAGGATATTGAGATTCAACAAGATGACGATCCTAGTGAAAATTAAGCACCTACACTAGATGGCTCCACAGGCTATTTTTAGGTGCATGTCTATTTTTAAAATGGTGAGAAAATTCTATTTATAGCAGGAGTCTATTTATAGATCGCATGTCTAAAAGTAGAAGGCATGTCGATTATTAGTATCTCTTAATAATAATTAGACAATAAATAATAATCTATTCTCCTGAAGCACTTGATTTCAGTTAACTGATGTGGAAAACTAATTGACTAAAGGAATTACGAGTTCTAAGGTTGGTTGGTGGGACATGCAAGTGGACTTCATTCTAACTGAGTGCTACAAAGTTGTAACAAAGTTGGATGTCTAGTTATGAGAGTTTTAAAGTAGTTTAACTCAGTTAAGTGAGTTAAAATTGTGCTAGTTGTAACTAAAGATACACTAGTCAGAGATCAGTGAATTAAATATTAAATTAATTCACATGTAGTGTTCTCACATGCAACTGAAGATTTACTACTGTTAACTACATGCATATAAGATCCAGTGGAGACCCAGTTGAGAGATAGGTGAAAGGGACAATTTGAATATCAGTTGTGACATTAGTGGGTGCACTCTTGCAACCAAACACACATTGAATATGCCAATGAGGATTGTGCAGTCAAGGCAAGGAAAGATCGTATTCAATCAGGGATTGTGATCAGCAGGGATTTTGCAGTGGAGGAAGGCTCTCAGGAGGGAGTAATTTGCCAATTTTTGTATGACAGTGTGAGATGATTTTATATTGTACTGAGAGATATTGGATTAGAGTTTTGTATGAGATTGTTTCATGATCCATGATATATACATAATCTTTCTTCATGTGTTTGAAATTGGTGATTAAATTTCTGCAAATATTTAAGTAGAAGGATTATGTATTTAAAAGTGGCATATAATTGTTATATCAAGAGAATCCAGGCTATATATAATTTTTAAGAAGATTTCAATTTTGAAGCAGTAGCTAATTTTGTTGGTGGAAACATTTTGAATTTGCTACAAGAATTTCTTGGTGCGACAATTGAGTAAACATCGAAATGACTTTCATTGGTTTGCGGTTAGAGTATGCACTCGAGGGCATATCAAACTACATTGCATGGAAGGATAGGATGGAGGCGGTGCTTGAAGATAATGGCTTGAAGGAATTCATCGATAGTGATGTTCCTAAGCCCACTTCAACGGATGTTGCATTACTTGACGCCTGACAAAATAAAGGAGTGAAGACGAGAAAGATTCTATTGGAAGGTGTGCGAGACCATATTGTCTCAAGCCTTCATGGGAAAGCCACTCCGTTTGCTATGTGGAAGTCTTTGAAGGATCTTTTCCAAAGAAGCAATGACCATAGGAAATTGGCGCTGAAGGATAAACTCAGAAAGATCAAGGTGGAGAAGGGCGAAAATATTCCTAAGCATCTCACAAAGTTTGTCTAATGTCGGGGTGAAGTGGGGATTTTGGGAATCACAGTTGCTGATGATGATTTAGTGAGTTTGGCTCTCTTGGGACTTCCTAAGAGTTGGCATAGTTATCAAGACTCTGTCAACGGACGAGAAAAACTGCCAAATTGGGAATGACTATGGTCGGATCTAGTGCTGGAGGAGTTCAGGAAGAACACCAAAGATGGCTCTTCATCAAAGCATGATCATGAAGAGGATTGTGCTTTGGATGCCAAGGCAAGGAAAGGGAAGGGTAATAAATCCCATTGAAAATCCGAGTCTAAAGGCAAGAAGTTGGATTTGTCCAAGGTGAAGTGTTTTCACTGTCACGAATATGGGAATCTCACCACTAACTTCCCACATAAAAAGAATAATGTGAAGGCTGTTGATCAGCAGTTGTCATTGATGTCAACCCAAATAGCACCAAGGGCTAACCCAATATTGCATGGGAATTTTGACCTACCAAATTAATATATTCTGGGTCAATAATTCTTTTGATGGCTTCTACTTATCGAGATGTTCTTGTTGATATATGGCACGCCATGTAATTCTTCACGGTTTGAGAGATATTCATGTTTGAAGTTTGTACCCCCAGTTATTGGGCTAAAACCCCATGGGTTTGGGGCATGGGTCATTGAAAAGTAATAATTAATATTTTTTAAGCTCCTAAAATCCCTCCCATGTTCACTTGTTGAAGCCCCTCTCAACTTAAGCATTTATATAAATTGTGATCTTCATTTCCTCCTTAGGCAAGGGATTTGGCCGTTTGAAACAGGTCATCGTGGAATTTGCGCTCTAAATTTGTTTCTACGAAGGTTCAGAAGCTGAAATTTTTATGAGGCAAAGCCGAAATCCTAAGGAAGTTTCTGTACAAATTTCAGATCAAGGTGCGCAATATGTTTGGAGATATGATTTGTGGAAGTCAGGGTTTTTGCAGGCTCCTGAAATTCATCTCAAAGAAGTGACCTTGGTAAATTCATCATAACTCTCTCTGTGAGTATCGGATTGGAATTCTATAAAAAGTGGTGGATATTGCACATTATTTAATTTTTTCTCTATCAATTTTAGAGCCAAATGAGGAAACAGTGACAGGTGGCATGCCGTACAATTGCGCTCTGCTGAATCAATCCATAATTAGGGCATTGTGAGAGATTGGGTATAACTTTCTCTTGAAGAATCCAAATTGGGTCAGACCTATGGAATTGGAAATATGACTCAGAGGACTACTACAGGACTGAAAATTAGATATTTAGGATCTGAAATAATAGAGATACACCAGATTCAATATCGAGCTCCTAGAAGGCAAGAAAAAGCTAGATCATGTGTTGTCAAGGGTTGCAAAGGACCAGAATTTCTATGACAGAAAAGAAAAACAAGGTGCAGTAGAGGGTAGCATGAAAAGAGCAGAAACCAAGGTTCATAACAGCAGCAAGAAGTTCATCCTATGAAGTCTTCAAGTGGGCAACACTGCATACAATCTTTGTAAATGTATCACTGTACTAAGTCATTGTAAATACATTATTGTAAAAATTGTACTAGTGTCTATCTGCCAAGGGTTGAAGAGGCAGCATTGGGAGGTCTAGGATCACCATTAGGTGGTTGTGTCAAAGTTGGGGTTATGGTCTAGTATATCTTCTTCTTGTACATCATTCTATATCATTGTAAAGTGGACCATTTTCCCTGGTGTGAGAGTCCATTCTTATTTTATTCTTCTATAGGGTGGTAGGGTGGTGCTAGGGTGAGTTGTAGCTCATTGGGTGTTAGGGAATCCGTTTAGTTGACTACTGAAGAATCTTGGGCGTTGGAGCATCCATCCAGTGGGAGCTGGAGAAGAATGATTTTCGAGATTCTAGGAAGTTGGAGCTTCATTTTCAATTGGAGTTGAATATTAAAGAATTATTAGAAAATCATTAGGTGGTTTTTGTCCCAAAGTGGGTTTCCACCTTAAAAAATGTGTGCATTTGTGTTCCTCTTATTTGCTACTATCATTGTACAAACACTGATAATAATTGAAGATTAACTAATGCTATAATTGAAAGGAATACTGATTCACCCCCCCCCCCCCCTCTCAGTATTTCCAACAATTGGTATCAGAGCTTGGTTCCTTCAATAACAGTTTAACAACTGGAAGGAGGTCATGGAGCATACCAAGAATGGTGTACCTCTATTCAATGAAAATAATTATGCACTCTGGAAAGGAAGAATGGAGGTCTATCTCTTGGTGCAAGGTTACAAAGTATGGGACACTGTTCAAAATGGATTTACATCAACTACGGATGAACAAGGTAAGAAGAATTTGGTAAATGATGCAAAAGAAAAGAATATTATTATCATTGGACTTATTGAATCTACTTATCATAAGGTGTTGGGTTGTAAAACTGCCAAAAATGTATGGGAAAAGCTTGAGAATATATATGCAGGTGACTCAAATGTCAAAGAAGCAAAGCTTCAAATCTATAGAGAAAAATTTGAGCAACTCGGAATGAAAGAAGATTGCAACATTGTTGCATACTTTCAATACGTTGATGAAATAACCAATACTCTGGAAGGATTGGGAGAGTCAGTTGATGAGAAGACTATTATACGGAAGATTCTTAGAAAGTTACCAAGGAGATTCAATCCAAAGGTATTGATCTTAGAATACAGTGCAAATCTGGACAAACTCAGCAAAGAGGAATTACATGGAGTTCTCATAGCATATGAAATGAGACTTGATGAAGAAGAGGGTATTTCGCATCTAGAAACTACGTTCATTGCATCTAAGAAAACCAATAAGGATAAACAACCTTCAATTGAAAAGACATGCACCTGCAAGTGTGAAGAAAAGGGAGATGATGAAGAAGGTCTTTCAGATGAAGAATATGCTTACTTCACAAGAAAACTAAAAATTGGTAAGGGACAATTCAAAGGTAAACTTCCATTGATATGTTTCAGCTGTAATGAGGTTGGGAATTTTGCAGCAAAATGTCCAAACAGAAGTAATGTCAACTCAAAAGGAAAGAAAGGCTTTAAGAAATTCAACAAACAAGGATACAAAAGGAACTTTATCTCTAAAGAAGATAGCTCATCATCTGATGAAGACAGTGACATTGAAGAAGAAGCCAATGAGAGAGTATTTTTTATGGCCAGGCGCAATAAACCCAATCACAATAAACAAGAGGTATCAAACAACGAAGAAAAAGGATGGACCATAGAAGAATTTTATGAGGAAGCAATCAAGCTTATAAAAGATCTCAAGGCAGAGAAGATCCGTTCCAATACTCTTAAAGAACAAGTTCAAGGTCTCAAAATTGAAGTTGAAGAACAAAAATGCATTGAAGAGTCACTTCAAAAGAAGTTGGAAGAAATCAACCAAGAAAGGGAAGAATTAGACGCCGAAGTAGTCTCACTACGTGAGGAAGTGAAGAAAGGAAAAACTATACAAAACTATGCCAAAAACTCAAGGGCATTGGAAGAAATCATCAACAATAAACGATCTTACAACGACAAAACTGGCATCGGTTACAAAGAAGAAGAAGCAGGACCTTCTACAACAAAATACAATGAACCTATGAGATCTTACATGCATCTAGACTTCATTGGACAAGATTCGCAAGAACAGCCTTGGAAGACAATTCCTCGACGAAAATTTCCATCCAGGTACCAACATATTTTTTATGGCTACTGTTATTGATGTGGAAAATTTGGTCATAAAGCTGTAGAATGTTGCACGTACCCTAGGAACGAATACAATTCCAGGAGATCTGTCAAATATGAACCTCCCAGGGCTCAGCGAAACATCAATAGATTTGAAAATTTAAGAAATAATATTGAATGTTATAAATGTCAAAAATTTGGACACATAGCCAAAGACTGCAGACTTGAAAATCCTCCAGAAGAATCTTCGAAGCCACAGAACGAACAAATGAACATGGAAGAAGAAGAAGAATGATAATTTTGCTCTAGCTTTCAAGGCTAAAAAAAACAAATATGTGTGGTATGTTGATAGTGGTTGCTCAACGCATATGACTAGAGATAGAAATAAATTTGTATCTCTGAAAGAGAAGAAGGATGGAACCTTGTCCTTTGGAAATGATGGACCTTTAAATGTTATAGGATCAGGTACTGTCACTCTCAGAAGAAAATATGCTCTAGCCAAGAACGTTCTATTTGTTGAAAACATGAATCACAATCTGCTTAGTGTTGGACAAATGTGTGATCAAGGACACACAATACTATTCAACTCCACGAAATGTGAAATCAGGAAAGGCGTGTATGGTGAAATTGTGGCTACAACAAGTCGAGCTCCAAACGTCATATATGTTCTGGATGAAGCAACTAAAGCATGTCTAATAGCTAAAGAGGATGATACAATAATTGGTAGCAATGATGATCGACTAAGTAAGAACTTTTCTACAAAGATGCAAAGTGAGTTTGAGATGTCTTTACTTGGTGAGCTGACATACTTCTTAGGGCTTCAAATATCTCAGCAAGAGAAAGGAATATTTAGCCAAGTACATCAAGGAAATGCTTAAGAAATTCAAAATGGAATATTGCAAACCCATCCTTACTCCGATGGTAACAGGTTGCAAATTGAGCATAGACGAATCATCTAAGGATGTGGATCAAAGGTTGTACAGATCGATTATTAGTAGTATTCTATATGTAACAACCTCCCGACCAGATGTTATGCAAGCAGTTGGACAAGTAGCAAGATTCCAAGCTGCACCAAAAGAATCACATATTAAATATTCACCAGCATTGGAATATCTTTGCCAGAAGCTTGGGATTCCCCCAAGTTCTCATTACATTTTCCCTTTTCAGAATATAAAGGGGGAGTGGAAGTAGATTACAGGTCTGCAGGATGGTTATGTGTCAAGGGAAGTGGAAGTGTGTACAGGTCTGCAGGATGGTTGTGTTTCAGGGGGAGTTACCCTTTGTCATTGATGTCAAAGGGGGAGAGAATGTTGTAGGAAGAGGTGTCATGATCCCAGGGGGAGTACTTGTGTTTCCATCAATTCCAAAGGGGGAGATTGTTGATCAACGGTTGTCATTGATGTCAACCCAAGTAGTACCAGGGGCTAACTCAATATTGCATGGGAATTTTGACCTACCAAATTAATATATTCCGGGTCAATAATGCTTTTGATGGTTTCTACTTGTCGAGATGTTTCCGTTGATATATGGCACGCCATGTAATTCTTCACGGTTTGAGAGATATTCATGTTTGAAGTTTGTACCCCCAGTTACTGGGCTAAAACCCCATGGGTTTGGGGCATGGGTTATTGAAAAGTCATAATTAATATTTTTTGAGCTCCTAAAATCCCTCCCATGTTCACTTGTTGAAGCCCCTCTCAACTTAAGCATTTATATAAATTGTGATCTTCTTTTCCTCCTTAGGCAAAAAAGGTCATCGTGGAATTTGCGCTCTAAATTTTTTTCTACGAAGGTACAGAAGCTGAAATTTTTAAGAGGTGAAGCTGAAATCCTAAGGAAGATTCTGTAACAATTTTAGATCATGGTGCACAAATTTTTTGGAGATATGATCTCCGGAAGTTAGGGTTTTTGCAGGCTCCTGAAATTCATCTCAAAGAAATGACCTTGGTAAATTCATCATAACTCTCTCTCTGAGTATCAGATTGGAATTATGTAAAAAGTGGCAGATAGTGCACAGTCTTTAATTTCCACTCTATCAATTTTAGAGCCAAATGAAGAAACAGTGACACATGGAATGCCGTACAAGTGCGTTCTGCTGAAACAGTCCATAATTAGGGCATTGTGAGAGATTGGGTATAACTCTATCTTGAAGAATAAAAATTGGGCTAGACCCATGGCATTGGAAAGAAGACTCAGAGGACTACTACAAGACTAAAAATCAGATATTTAGGATTTGAAATAACATAGATACACCATATTCAATATCGAGCTCCTAGAAAGAAAGAAAAAGCTAGATCATGTGTTGTCAAGGGTTGCAAAGGACCCGAATTTCTACAGTAGAAAAACAAAGAAAGGTGCAGCCGCAGCAACCAAGGTTCATAACAACAACAATAAGTTCATCCTATGAAGTCTTCAAGTGGGCAGCACTGCATACAATCATTTTAAAGGTATCATTGTACTAAGTCATTGTAAATACATTATTGTAAAAATTGTACTAGTGTCTATCTACCATGGGTTGAAGAGGCAGCATTGGGAGGTCTAGGATCACCATTAGGTGGTTGTGTCAAAGTTGGGGTTATGGTCTAGTATATCTTCTTCTTGTACATCATTCTATATCATTGTAAAGTGGACTATTTTCTCTGGTACGGGAGTCCATTCTTATTTTATTCTTCTATAGGGTGGTAGGGTGGTGCTAGGGTGAGTTGTAACTCATTAGGTGTTGGGGCATCCGTTTAGTTGACTACTGAAGAATCTCAGGCATTGGAGCGTCCATCCAGTGGGAGCTGCAGAAGAATGCTTTTCTAGATTCTAGGAAGTTGGAGCTTCATTTTCAATTGGAGTAGAATATTAAAGAATTATTAGAAAATCATTAGGTGGTTTTTGTCCTGGAGTGGGTTTTCACCTTAAAAACTGTGTGCATTTGTGTTTCTCTTGTTTGCTGCTATCATTGTACAAACACTGATAATAATTAAAGATTAACTAATGCTCTAATGGAAAGGAATACTGATTCACACCCCCCTCTTAGTATTTCCAACAAAGGCTGCTGGAGCTGTAGCCGGTGAGGCCCTTGCCTCGCAATTTGAAATTTATTTCTCTTTGATCGCATGCTTTGTTTCAAGTGCAATGGGATCGGTGTGGTATCCTAATAGTGGTTCTTCCTTCCACATAACGGGAAATAAGGAGCTTTTCAATGACTTGGAGGAGAAATATCTCCAAATGCATATAGAGATTTCTCCAAATGCATATAGAGATAGGTGATGATGGATGATACAGTGCGACCGATATTGGCACCATTACGTTTGAGAGGGAGTTAGGTAAACCATTTCTACTGAAAGATGTTTTGCATGTTCCAGGTCTGAAGAAAAACTTGGTCTTAGTTGTGACGTTAGAGGACATAGGCTTCAACGATGGAAAAGCTTTCCAGCAACATAAAACAACAGGTCAAGCCAATAGGATAGGGATTCGAGTCAAGGATCTCTACAAGCTAGAGGTATAAGGCTATGCTGCAATGATGGGCAAGGCAGAAAAAGTGGTGAGTTGGGATGAGGGAAAATTATGGCACAAACGATTGAGCCATCTTCATCATGGAGCTTTGAAATTCATGCAGAAAGTATCTACTGTACTTCCAATGGAAACACTTGATCAGTTAGATCAGTGCAAGGGTTGCACCATAGAGAAGTATGCAAAGTCCACCTTTCATGAAAAGGAGAACCGTGCTTCGGTGATCTTGGAGAGAGTTCACACATACGTGTGTGGACCATTCTTGGTTTCTTCAACAACAAAATAGAGGTATTATGTTATTTTTGTTGATGACTTTTCTCGTAAATTCCAGATCTTCTTCATGTAGAAGAAGGATCAAACATTCTCAAAGTTCTATGAGTTTAAGGTATTGGTTGAGAAATATTCGGGGAAGCAAGTGAAGGCTCTACATAGTGATAATGGTGGAGAATACATCTCGAATGAATTCAAATACTTTTGTAGCAAAGAAGGAATTCGAGGAGAATTCATAATGCCTCATAACCCACAACAAAATGGGGTCGTGGAGAGGAAAAACAAAATGATCATGGGTGATGCACGAGTTACGCTGCATGATTAGGGCCTACCAATGCATTTGTGGGTGGAAGCATTAACATTGCGGCTTATGTGCAAAACCGTTGTCCTCGTAGAGTACTTGGCATGAGTACACCTGAAGAAGCTTTTATTGGTAAGAAACTGGATGTTTCTCACTTTAAGATTTTTGGCTCATCTATTTATGTGCATGTGAACAAGAAAACCAAGACAAAGTTGGAGCCGACTGTTGAAGTTGGGATATTTGTGGCGTACATAGAAACACCCCATAATTATTGTGTGTATTTTCCAAATAGTCGGATGATTGTGGTGCGACGAGATATAAAATTCAATGAGGAGAAATCCATGAAGTTGTCACTTGAGAGGGAGCTAGAATTACATGCGGAGGAGGAATTTTTGGTTCCCAAAGATGAGTCTCTAGTTTTGGATCAGACATAGGAGGAGGTTCATGGAGTGGATGGGTCCACTGACGTAGAGCCAAACATCAGAACTGGAAAAAGGCATACCATAGAAGTTGAGAGGCTGAAGCTTGATGCGACACAGAATGTAGGAGTCCCTACTTCACAGTGTAGATAGAGACAGTCTCCTGACCGATTCACTGGATACATGGCTCTCATGAGAAAATGTATTGTGATTGAGCTATATTCCTTTTAGGAAGAAATGCAGGAGCCCACATGGGTAGATGCAATGGTGGAGGAGTGTGACTCCATTGTTAGAAATAGTGCTTTGGAAATTTTTCCAAGGTCGGTTGATAAATCAGTGGTAGGTTCAAGATGGATCTACAAGGTAAAGAAAGATGTTGATGGGAGTGTTGATAAATACAAGGCCAGATTTGTGGCTCAGGGCTTCTCACAGATCGAGGGAATTGATTATGAAGAAACCTTTGCACCTGTCGCATGGTATTCTTCCACAAGGACCATCCTTGCTCTCTCAGCGTAGATGGGTTGGCACATTCATTAGATGGATGTGAAGACTATGTTCCATAATGTGATCATTGAGGAAGAAGTGTAAATTGAGTAGCTTGAAGGATTTGAGATCTTCAGAAGCGAGTCATATGTGTGCAGAATCAAAAGAGCGTTGTATGGGCTGAAGCAAGAACCCCATGCTTGGTAGACTCAGATCAATAGCTATTTCACCTGACTTGGGTTCACCAAGAGTGAGGCAGATGCAAACCTATACCAAATTGTGGTGGAGGGTAAGCTTTTAATCATTTTTATTTATGTTGATGATTTAATACTGACTGGTGATGAGAAGCTAATACACTCATGCAAGGAGGACCTTGCAAAGGAGCTCGAGATGAAGGATATGGGCCTCCTTCATTATTTCCTTGGATTGGAAATATGGCAGTGAGAAGGTGAAATTTTTTTGTCTCAAGGCAAGTATGCAAGGGAGATACTGGGTAAGTTTCACATGGAGGGCTGCAAACCCATGGATACTCCTCTTCCAGGAAACTGGCGGAAAGAGGACGCTACATCTGGAGAGGTAGTGGATGCTACTATCTATCGATAGTTAGTGCATTCACTATTGTATTTAATAAATACAAGACTAGGAATATGATATGCAGTGAACCAACTTAGTCAAGTGATGGTAAGTGTACCAAGCTCTTTTGGAAGGTGAGCAAGCATGTCCTAAGATATCTCAGGGGCACATTTGAGTATGGCTTATAGTATAGGCAGACATATGAGGTGAAGTTGCATGGCTTCACAGATGCAGATTGGGCGGGCAGCCTAATGGATAAAAAGAGCACATCAAGAGGGATCTTTAGTATCAAATCTACAACTGTTTCTAAGTACAACAGGAAAAATATATCCATGGCACTTAGTTCAGGGGAAGAAGAATACTTGGAAACAAGTCAAGCTGCATGTGAGGCTATCTGGATGAGAAAGATCCTGGTTGGTTTGTTTGGTTCTCATTTAGATCCTAAAGTGATTCATTGTGATAATCAGAGTTTCACTCTCAATTAATCTTGTGTTTCATGATAGATCTAAGCATATAGATATCTGGTATCATCATATTAGAGATTGTGTGCAACGGAAGATCATGTTGCTTTAGTACATTCCTACGGAAGATCAGGATGCAAATATTTTGACGAAGGTGCTCACCAGGAGCAAATTCGAATACCATAGAGATAGGATCAGGGTGAAGGATAATTCCTTTCTTGTCGAGAGGGAGTGTTGAGATTCAAAAATATGATGATCCTAGTGAAAATTAAGCAGCTACACTAGGTGGTGCCCGCAGGCTATTTTTAGGTGTATATCTATTTTTAAGATGGTGAGAAAATTCTATTTATAGCAGGAGTTTATTTATAGATGGTTAAGAAATTATATTTATAGATGAGGTTCTAATGTTAGATGCATGGGAGAAGTCTATTTATATATCGCATGTCTAAAAATAGAATGCATGTCGATTATTATTATCTCTTAATAATAATTAGACAATAAATAATAATCTATTCTCTTGAAGAACTTGATTTCAATTAACTGATGTGGCAAACCAGTTGACTGAAGGAATTACGAGTTCTAAGGTTGGTTGGTGGGACATGAAAGTGGACTTCATTGTAACTGAGTGATACAAAGTTGTAACAGAGTTGGATGTGTAGTTATGTGAGTTGTAAATTAGTTTAACTCAGTTAAGTGAGTTAAACTCAGTTGTGCTAGTTGTAAATAAAGATACACCAGTGAGAGATTAGTGAATTAAATATTAAATTAATTCACATGTAGTGATCTCACATGCAACTGGATATTTACTACTATTAATTACATGCATGTCAGATCTAGTGGAGACCCAATTGAGAGATAGGTGAAAGGGACAGTTTGATTATCAGTTGTGACATTAGTGGGGACCAAATGAGGATTGCATAGTCAAGGCAAGGCAAGATAAAATTCATTCAAGTATTGTGATGAGCAGGGATTGTGCAGTGGAGGCAGGCTATCAGGAGGCAGTAAATTGGCACATGTATTTGAAATTTTTTTTATGACAGTGTGAGACAATTGTATATTGTACTGAGAGCGAGTCTTGGATTAGAGTTTTGTATGAGATTGTTTCATGATCCATGATATATACATAATATATGATAGTGGGGTTTTTAGATTTATGCTTTCCCGGTAAAAGCATCTGTTTTATGTGTGATTGATCTTTCTTCATGTGTTTGCAATTGGAGATTAAGTTTTCAAAAAGATTTAAGTAGAAGGATTATGTATTTAAAAATGGCATATAATTTTTAGATCAGGAGAATCCAGGAAATACATAATTTGTATTAAAATTTCTACACATGAGTGGAGTTTTTATGCGTGAGGAGGATATCGTAATTCAGAATTTTAAATTGTTGGTTGAGAGAAGAGTATATCAGATAAATAATATTTGAGCCAGAATGTTGAAAAATTATAGTTGGTAAGGTTGAGGTGTAACGTCCGGTGTTTGATTCTATGAAGATCATGTTTGTAAAAATTTATTTCATTGTTTCCCAGTATAAAAAAAAAAACACTCAATATTAAATACAATAAGCACGAGATTTTGATCCGGGTTACTCCGGGTATGTCTCCTTAGAGAAGCTAGAATGTGGGTGCGAAATTTATGGATTATTTGTTGAAAATTTTAAAACATATAATAATGAGTGTGTACAATGAACTAGCTAGGATTGTAAATTCTCATCATCATGGTATGGTGGTGAGTGGGTGATAGTAATGGGTTTATGAAAATTAAAAATTGTGAATTGTGGAGTGGCCAGGTGGAATGTGAAACAAACAAATTTAGATAGTTTCCACCAAAAAAATATGATAAAATGTTGTTTCTTCTAGAGAATTAATTCAAATAGTTCCTTGGCAAAGAGGACACGAGATGCTGGGGCTACAGAGTCACACTATACTATGCTATAGTGTAGAGCTTGGGACATCTAAATTCGATGTAATTTGTTGTTATGGATTTTGGTTTTTTGTTGAAATTATGTGTATGAAATCATTTGTGTTTATTAATCTTGTTGAATATATCTCTGCATTCTTTGTGTTTAAATATTCAAGTTTATTTTTTATTAGTTTAAGGCTTTAAGAAGAAAAATAAAAAATTATGAATAAATCGTAGCAAATGAAATTAGGCATTGATTCATGTTTTCTGTGAATGTTATTTTGTTAAATGGTTGGGGGAATTCTACCTTAACTTTTGCTGATATTTTTCATGCCTATTTCAGATTTAAGTTGTATGCGCTCTATTTTCCCCATAAATTTTTTAGAAGAAAATAAAGAAGCACAAAGAACCATTTTCAACCATTCAAATAAGATTCTAGCTTTGTTTTCATATACTTGTTTACATGGTAAATGCAGTAAAATCACTCATAATATTATTGCCATTTGATTTCACATTTCTGAAATCTGAGCGTCTCATACATTCAAAAATTCATCATGAGCTCCCACAAGAAAATTCCAGTTACCTTGACTAAAGTATATTCAAATAAAATTTCAATTTCTGTTTTAAAATTCATATTTCTTCTAAGAATCTCAATAAAGGAAAATTTTAACCCATTAAGAATAATTCTGCTAGGAAACATTTCCACTAGTTTTCAATTGGAGCATTCATGAGCTTTGGATTTGACATAAAGAACAAAAAACAGGTTTGGATAAGGGAAAAAATGGAGAGCAACCATTAATAAATTCAAAATAGCAATTAATATTTCATTTACACCTGTTATCATTAGATGGGTAGATGAACAATTAAGAATTCATCCACAAGAAAACATAATATTTTGAAATTTTCAATTTCATTAAAAACCCCCATGTAAATCTCATCAAATTATCCAAGATACTCCTAAAAAATTCTGATAAATTCTGCAGAAATGAAATAAAACAATCATATTGATTCAGAATTTACTTTAATTAACGATCCCATTTCAGCTTCATAACAAATCGGGTTTACATCATAGTTTTCCATGAAAAATCACTGAAATTCTATTAATCTTGTGAAAAACGTAAAATACAAGGTGGGTTCTTAGAATTACATGCATGAGAAGAACTGATAACCCAAATCTCACTTCAAAATTTCTCCTTAGATAGCTTCAAAATTCTTAGCAAATTCTAGAGTTAATTTGACAGAGTTTCCCCTACACTAGAAAATTTCTCCTCATTGCATCAAAATGAGGCCTATATATATGTACCCAAGACTCAATACCCTATCCCTAAACCATTATTGGTATCAAGAAATCCACTAGGAATTTTTACAAAAATGACAGTTGTTTTATAACAAAATTCTTCAAGAATTTTCTTGAAAAATATGCCAGTTGTAGGGTGGGTCCATATTGATTTGTGGATTGTCTCTCTCTTTTTATTATACATTGGGTATTATTGTCTCTCTTTCCAGGGCACTGGATCTACCTTGGATTGGATATTGATGGTGACAATGATGCCAATATTGGTGTTGATGGTTAAGTTTGTGAATGCTGCTATTTTGGAGGTCTTGAACTAGAACCCACCTATGCCAATGGCACTTCTGCAACTATTGCATATCCCTATTGAATGGAAAATTTATATATGTCTAGCATATCTTTCCATTCCTTTCCTAATGGGATGTCGAATGTTTCTGCATCCAAAATTTTTCCTTCCATGGTTGTGACTGTTTCATAATTCACTTTGCCTAACTTTTTGAATATGTGCTTTAGCATGAAAAAAAACTCAAATAATCTTTATACAAATTTACAATATCTTTCCCATGTAGTGGAAGGTGGGAATTGCTTCTTTGTTAGCCTTTCACATTTATCTTTAGAACTTTGCACTTCCTTCTCTAGTGCATCTGTTTTCTTTTCCACCAAGGTAATTAACTTATTTTTCCTCTTCATCTGGTTAGCCATAATTACCCATTAGTATATATCGATGTTTGCCTTGATGATATCCTCCTTGATCACATGATTAAGGAACTTAATGATCATTCTAGCCTTGGTCAGAGAATCACCAATAACATTCTTGATGGCAAGAATATCCCCTCAGTCCCTTCTGGTGGCTTTTATATTTTCTTGAATCAATTCCAAGTTGTCCCAATGCTTCATAACTACTTTCATGATATTATCCAAAATAATTATTTTACCAACCTTGAAATAATATTTTCTTGGGTGCTTTCTCCTCAACACTTCTACTATAGCATAAAATTTCTTAGCCTATTCCTATGCTTGGTACATTTCTATATTTTTTCTCTAAAGCTTTTCTTCCTTTGTTTTTAGTTCTGCCACTATACTTGAGAGTAGATATTGTATCTTATTTGCATCCTCTGACACTATTATATATTCTACCAATAGATCATCACATCTGGGGTCTGTTGAGACTACAAAGTCTCATCTATCTTATCTCTCATTCCTTAGACCTGTGTCTCCAGTAGAAAAATTCAATCCATGCATGATTTATTCTTTATGAGTGCATTGTGAAACTTGAACTTCACATCTCGACTCTCTTTATCCACTGTTTCCAACTAAACTGTTTTCATAGGATGTGCATCTATAATATTCAACTATTTTTTCATCTAGGTTATCTCCTTGTCCTTTTCCTCCAATATCTCCTTATATTTCTTTAAATCCATAGGGAATGTGGTCAGATGAGTGATTTTATCCTATAGGGATGTAATCTTTATCTTCTTAGTCCTCCAAACCATTTTATCATATTTCAATTGATTACTGGCCTTAGTATAGTGATCTTGAGGGTTTTTGGCCATAACATTTTTCTGGTGCATATGTCTATGCATCATGTGGATAACTTGAAAATTAAAATCCATGAGATGAATATATGGAATATTATTCATATACAAGGAAAATTTATGCACTTGGTAGTCTAATATGGAAACTTTTGTCTCCACTTTTGATTGCAACACTTCCAGCTTGAAAATTCATTTTTAATAATCTAATGTGCTCTTAAGTTTCATGGTACAAAGTGGTTGATTATTCTCTGTTCTAATGTATCTATTCATCTCCTTAGATGATTGCTTGTCTATTTATAGGAATTGTTTTACTTTTGACACATGTCCAGGCTTGCACACATATCCTTACTCTATATCCTTTTATACTGACATGGCAAAGGGCAAGGTCACTGTTATCACAAAACTAGGACTAATTGGGTTGTTCAAAAATTAATTTGATGTAACTATTTTGAACCACTTGGGGTTGGAAGTTAGCCCTTCCGACTAGAGAGGGCTCTCTCAAGAAAAGGTAAAATATTCAATAAAAAAACTTATAATGAAGATTACTAACTCTTATATGTATTTTATATGATTTTTGTAGGTGGAATATGAGTGGGGGCTACCATTGGGCATGGATTAGACATGTAAATTCAATTGCAAATAAGTATCATCCATGGAAACTGAGGCGCATGTGTTATGAATAATTGTGATCTACGGATAAATCAAATTCCCTAAGTGTGGTGCTAGGCACTTAGAAAAATAGAGGAAAGACTTTGCTAACACTTTCTTTAAAATAAGAAGATACATAGAATGATAAAAGAACCTACTTCTGATGCAAACGCTTCTTCTTCTCATTCTGTCATTGTTGCTGTTGTGCTTTATCCAACTTCGATTGCCAGATTAACTCCTCCAAACATAAAAAAAGAACAACAAAAAACATACATATATAGATATCTACCTATCTTAAACACTCAAATCGATTAGATGTTAAATATATATATCATTCAAGAATCCATTGCATGAGAAATATAAACATAAAGAGATACATATATGGGAAAATGAAAAACAATCTTTATTAAAGAGTAGAAGGGGGAGGTTACAACCAATGATCGATTTGATGCCACCAGCTCCAGATTCATCCTAGCCTCATCACATCCAACATTACACCAGCATCATATCAGTACTTTCACTCTCTCAAATGAGAATCCAACAACATTTCTTTACCAAAATTGTTCCTTTCCTAGCATTAGGATTTGTGCTCAATTTATAGGGAAACTGATGGTAGTTTCTCAATGAATGAATTTCTAATAATAGGCAAGACATGTTCCCAAGTTCAGAGGTGTTAGATGGACACTTGGATTTGAAGTTTGACACATATGGAATCTTCTAGAAGGAAATGGTCATGTGGAGATTCTGGGAACAATGAGAATTCCGCTCCCAGGCGACCAATGCACTCTTGAATTTCGGGAAGTGCATTATAGTGCACCATTGAATGGAGGATGTTGCATATGCAACACAGTTAGTCCCTTTAGAGGGTGCATTGGTGAGTCCATAAGTGATATAACATATACTTAAAACCTTGTAAATCTCACAATAGAAGCCATGAATGAATTGTTCTTCTATTAGGGCATATAACAACTGAAATGTAAGGAGATGCTAGACCTTATTTCATTGGTCCTGGGGATGATGTCTAGTTTGACCAGGTCATGGGGGATGATTCCAAAATTTACCTATAACTACTTCCTCCTAAAGCATGAAGTCAAAATAATAATATATTTAAATAAAATTATTTACGATGTGATGAGCTAGAACTGAAGCGTAGTAGCGACCTGTATAAATCTTATAATACATTACATCATGATATTTTAATCTTGATCATGAATTTCTAAGAGAGGCGTTCCCATGCTAAAAACATAAACTATCTAATAACATGTACATAGTGCAAAAATTCATCTACATTGGAATGTTTCCCAATACAGACATGCCTACAGATATAGGCCCATGTTTGGATGGTGATCTGTATGTAAGGTCACTGTATAAATGATGTGTATAAAAATCATGAAATCACAACCCGGATAGCTGAAACTAGATCCAGGGTCTTATTATCTCATTCACTTAATCATTCGGGTACAAGTATAGCCATGTGAATATATGATTTGTAGTTGAACATGGTAAGACATCATTTTAATTACCAGCCAATGATCTGAGTTGTTAACAAACATGAGAGAACCACCATTGATGTTAATGGCTCTCAAGTTACTAAAGTACATTTTTCAAGGCGTGAATAGATGATTTGATGTCCAACGCCAAACAAAATATTTCGTTCAAAGGTCCAGAAGTGAGGATCTTGTCAATGTTGTAACAAGCCTCATGGTACTAGAAGATGATGTTTCTAAGTAAAATCCCTGGATGATAATTTGATGTCGATAGGAATCCACTTTATCGCGAATTGAGAGTTACTGATTTTAGAGACAAAATGTGACTTAATATAGCAATGTTCAGGGATGACTGTCATGAAAATGAAGATTTATGAGTATTGCAGAAGGATGAGTCTTCACTGGATGACTTCTCTTGAACATATCGATGACACTAAGATGAGTTGGCAACATTGACCCAAAACTGAAGTGAAGGAATGATGAACCATAGGTATGAATGAACCATCAAGAATATTACTCAACCCAAAAATCACAATGACGGAGTGAAGTTTCATGTTCAAGAGCAACTTGCTACCGTAAAATTTTTGTTCACTTTCCCAAATTTAATTCCCTGGTCATTTGTCGACCAATACCTCTTTATTTTTTAACAAGCTTGAGGAGGATAACATATGATTGATCTATAATTCAACCCTTCAGGTGAATATGCATCGCTATTTAATAATTTAACGAGTCTAGCGATAAATGAAACTCGATTCTTGCCATGATCGACAAGCACATATTTATTTTATGTTTTAATGAGCCTAACGACAGTGACAACTTGGTACTTTTTCATATTTAGGGAGTTTGAAAAAGAGGACAAAGGAAAACTCCATGAGTCTTTTTTCATAATTTTTTCGCTCAGATCTGAAAAAGTGTAAAATGATATCTGAGAGAACCTCCTAGCCATGTTCGACTAAGGTTTTCCTTTTTAATAAATAATATATCTTAGTCTGGAAAAGGGTTAAACTTATATGAAGTAGATTTCGTTTCATTTACTTTTACGAGATCGAAAAGAAAAGTGCTCGTCAATATTTTCACATTATCACAGTTTGAAAAGAGCTAAAAGAAGACTCCAGGGGTTCCTTTTTCACCATTATCGAAGCTCAAAAAAGAGATAAAGTGCACTTCAAGTCCTTTTTCATTTTTATCAAAGATCAAAGAATAAGGATAAAAGTATGCTTTGTGTTCAAATCATTCTTAGATAAGTGTGCACGACTAATCTTCTATGTTAGTTGTAAACTTGTTCAAAACAACATCAAATGGATTTAAAATACTTGTTTCATGGAAAAAATGAATAAAAACCATAGTCACAGCAATAAATATGATTTGCAATTTATCAAATGACTAATTAAAAGAGTTTTACTGTTAATTTTTACCATTTTAAAGTTACGATTTTGAGTTTGGATGTAATATCCCAAATGAGAATCATGCAACAGTATTAAACAATACTACAGAGAAATAACGTAGTTCAGCTAAGTAAGAGCAGGAGGCCAATATGGAGGCTCAATATTTACATTTACAACAACAATTTAGATTTATATTGAAGCCCATAAGATATAGAACAGGAAATAGAAGACTTTTACATGAAGAAATCCTCAAAATGAGGTGCTGCAACCATATATTATGACTGAAAGAGCTCGACAACATTATTTTATTGGCTGAAAACAACTGTAGATTACACTTCAGATCTAAATAAGATCTGTGTACAAAAATTTATATCTATATCGGATCTGTACATTAGATAGGCTCCTCTTCAAGTGCCCCTTGGGGTTTTCAGCAAAAAGTGAAGTACATGGAGTAGATCTGAGATCTAATGATTCAGATTTGCAGAAATATTCAGAAAATATGTAGCTTCAGATCTGATCTAATCAATACAATATTAGAATCCCAACCGATGGATCTCAAATGTGAAGGGCAGATCCCCAATCACACGAAAACCAATAATCCAAAAAGTGTGCCAAAACACCCTGCAACTGTACCCTTGCAAATAACGCAGTCCTAGAAGGAAAAATAATCTGTAGGCTCTAGAACATGTTTGGCCTCAAGCCATGATCTTAAAATGCAGCTCCAATCATCCAATACTCTTTTTCCAATGGAATAAAATAACTTCTCACTGAAAAGAGGCACTAGATTGTTCTAGATCTGAGTAGATCTAGCCTCCACTTGCTGTAGCTTACAAAGACAACCAAACCCTTAACAGGATCTGCATTGTAGTTGGAAGAAGAAGCTTGGACTTCAGCTTGATAGTGGACAGAAAAGCAAGACTCTTCCAAGAGGCCTCTCAAGGGAAGAGATGGGATTCCTAAACAGGAGTTCCTTGTGCTAAACAACACTATTCTCTGCTAAATATCAAGGAGAATGAGATATGTCTAAATAGACAATACACTTTGAAAAATTTAATCACATCAACAACCCTCTAATGCTGCCATCCTCTTCCTTTTATAAGTCGAGAGCTTGCAAAACCCTAAACCACCTCAATAAAATAACTCCTTTCACATGAGCCATCTCCATCTAGAACTGCACTGTGCCTCATTGATGGCCACTCCTCCAAGACAACGCTATATATTTGGTCAAGGTTGACCCAGTCAAAATGTCTAGCCCATTTCACACCTAAGGGTGCTTGCTTACATAGCCAAGATTTAACCTTTTTCACATTTGGCATTGATTTATTTTCTGTTTTAGGAGTTTTATGATCCTCCTTTAAATTTTTATTCATGAACAGAAAAATAAAACAAAATTTAATATTCCAATTAGCTTAGGACTAATTAGGAATATTACAGTCCTCCCCTCCCAAATATTGCTTGTCCTCAAGAAACTGATAAGGTGAGTGCTGCAACTCTTCTCCTCCTCCATTGGTGACACAAACATGTGATAAGCTTCCTCCATAAGCTAAGTGTTCACCAAACCATCCCCCCATGAATTTCTCCTCAAAAGTTCTCATGAGATGCAAATAGCCCATCCCATAAGGAGACAATAGATCACATGAAACAAACATGGTATGTCCAATGTTCTCCCTAAAATATGTAACATAAGGTACATGAAGAATATTCATCCCATAGCGAACATACATACCTTCCCTCCTCCCTCGATATATCCCCATAAAAAGTAAAAGTACAGCATCAATGTAGGGGATCAAAACAATGCATATGAAAATATAAATATGTGTATATGGAGGTGGGTCATAGTCCCACATGTGGAACTAGCATAGTTCATTTCCTGCCTGCTTCAGATCTAGATGTGGTAAGTGTTTTTCCCACCACTTACTTGCTTCCCATACCATCTCACCATAGCTGGAAGTGTGAGATATATTTGGTGCCTTAGGGAAGCACCCATCATGTTGAAAAATATCCCTTTGTCCTCCAAGGGAGTGGCCAAATTAAGAATTTTTTGTGGCCCAATATTGGCCATGAGGTTTAGAAGATATAATAGTCCTCCTTGGAGCCATGGCCTGCATAAACATGGTGAAAGAATGCATATAATCAGAATATAAAACATGTTTTACAAGTACATGTTCTTCACCAATAATCTTCCTCAAACAAATGGAGTGGTGCATAAATCTATCTCCTCTCTCAAAAGAAGAAAGAAAAGGTTGAATTATCTCTCCCATAGATTTATGTTGCTTCTCCATCTCCACAAGGTACATGCATCTTTGAAAATGCTGATATAGTTATCCTTCAAAGCCCTCCCAATAGTAGCTCCTCAAGATGATGTTGTTGAGCTTCATGGAATATGTTTGGCTGGAACAAAACTCTTCATAGGCCCTTTATAGTAACTTCTCCTTGATCTTGGAGGCTTTAGAAAAGAAGATCCTACCATGATCATAAATGAATCCATCTTGGATTGAATAACCCTCATCATGTAGCAAGTCATCAAGAATTATGCATGTGTGAAGATCCTTGGAATATTCCACCAACAGTTGGGATTTCCAATATGGATCTAATTTTCCGAGTAATGACAGTGCTAATAATGTGTCAACTGAAATGTCTCCCATGCTACTGCTCTCCTCCTTGACATTTCCCATGTCAAAGGTGTATGTTGGAAGGTCATGCCTCCCATTTCTCTCCTCCTTGACATCTCCCATGCCAAAGGTATAAGATGGAAGGTTTATATTCCTTCCTTGCTACCCTTCTTGCATATGCACATGCTCAAAATAAAATGGAAGTTCTTGGAAGTTAGTCTCCCATGGAAGGCTATCATCTATCCAAAACCTCCTTGGTTTTGCCAAAGTATGCATGTGTGACAACCATCTCCTATCATGTATGGAATATTGATCTCCAAATGATTTTGTCTCGTGATTATTCATAATCAAGGATTGCCTTCCTTGCTCCATGATGGTGTCATTATTCATCCTTGCAGCATATTTTCTCAGCATAGTATGAGATGAGAGAATGGATAATGGTGATAAGGGAAAAATACTTTCCCTCCCCTTGAGCTTCCTCCATACTCTCAGTGCTATATTATGGTCTTCTAGTGCTCCCTTCCTCCTTGGATATATGAAAGGAGCATCTATGCATGAAACATCTTTCACCAAATCTGAATCAGGTGGTCTCTGAGGTGGTTTACCACAAGATAATGATGTCTCATGGCTCATTCCCATGTGAATAACAGATGGGAATACCTTATGACTACTTCCACTGCTCAAATCCATCTCTGATTTCTGTGTGGAAGTCTCATGATTATGGGGTATCACTCTTATGGATGCAAGAGTGCTTCTGATTGGAGAAATTTTCCCATCTTTTCCTCCATGTCATAGTGGATCACCTCCTATCATGACGACGTTGTGATCCTTCCTCTGTTCTTTTTCTCCTACCTTCTACAAGTTCTCATAGTCTAAGGTGCCTCCTTTAGATGCAGTTAACTCATGACCACCCAACACCTCCTTGGTGTCAAGAGTCTTGATCACAAAGGACTAATCCATCATAGTGTGTGTTCCCAAAACTGTATGCAATGTTGGAACACATTCCCTCCATTTTTTTTTCTCATTGTCTATCATGATAGACACATGCTGCTCATTATCTCCATGTGTATGATCCTTGGGAGCTTCTTGCAAAGATACAAGAGTCCTCCTAGTGGAAGAAATTGCTTCACGTCCATCTCCAAATAAAAATAGATCTCCTCCTGCTGTCACAACACTGGAGGATCTTTCCATCTCTTCTTCTTCCTTCTCCTCATCAATGGAGAATGCCTCATCAATAAGAGATCCTTTCTCTTGATCTCTTATTGAAAAAGGAACCCTTATGTCTTCTTCTTGAGAAGAATGTTCTTGCTGAAGTGGGGCCTTTGCCCTTGGCAAATCATATAGCAGATCTTTAACCCCCTCAACAATGTTATGGAAGGGAGTTATCTTCATGGATCCTTCCATCTCATGCAAAGGTTCTGAATTCTAGGGCTTAGTTTGCTCAACCAACGAAATTTCAGATGGCTTAGTATTAAATCTTTTCACTAAACTCCTAGTGAACTTTGCACAAGTAGAGATGTTTACATTTTTCAATGAATAAGATTCAAATAACCACCAGGCATAAGCCTTACCTTGGAGGTGCAGTGCTGCTACTCTTATGGCTTCTTCTTCTAAAAATTGATGCAACTGGAAATATGTGTCTAGCTCCTTTACCCAAGACTTAGCTGAGCTCTCAGGTGATGCATCAAATGTAGGTAGAAAGGTTCTACCCAAAGTGTGTTGTATGCACCCTCTCCTTTCCTTGTATATTCTGGATCTTCTTTCTTCTTTAAGTTGACAAAACTCTGGGAAGCTTAGATGCTTGTTGAATCTTTTAGACTGAGATTCATATTCTTGGAGATTGTCACCAAGAGTCTCCTCTTTTGGTGTCTCCCCTTCTTCTTCTCTTCCTCCTAGGAATGTAGGCATGCTACAACGTTGTAGATCTGGTTGTGTCGCTGAATGCTCACATACATAATATGAAGAACTGGGGCTTTCTTCATGTGAAAATATCTGTAAAGGATCTGCAAGTCCTTCCTTCCTCATTCCCTTGATTTCTCTTTTTAGCTCATGCATAGTTTGGAATAGAGTTTTTGAGAACTCTTTCCCTTTCATTCTTATAGATAAAGGGGTTTTAACCTTGTATTCTATGTAATCAAACTTCTTCTATCTTTTCCTTTCCTGAAAAGACATGTTGGCTTCTTAGAAAGAAAAGCACAAGTCGTGCCAAGATGATTTCTCTGATACCACTGTAATATCCCAAATGGGAAACATGCAACAATATTAAACAATACTACAGAGAAATGATGTAGGAGTATCAAGCTCAATTTTCATTATTTAATTATGTAATAAGGGGGGTGAGACATTCTAATTATTTTATTAATTAAATTCCTTATTTTTAAAAATTAGGAGATAAATTATAAATGTGAGGATTATTGTAAATACCCCTTTAATAATTAAAGGATTTGAGTGGAATGGGATTAGGTAGATAATCTAGGAAGTAATAATTCTATATATGGGACTTTGTTGAGTCCAAAACTAGAATAAATCTAATTTAAATTTAGTTGAGATTTGTGGGGAGGATTTTATGGAATGGAACAAATTCATATTTTTTTATAAATAGGAGAGTTGTGTAAGGAATAATTCAGGGGAGAGAGTGAGTGAAAAGTGAGGAATTCAGAGAGAGTGAGGAATGATTTGAGAGCTTTTGTAAAGGGCCAAGAGCTGGGAGAGGCTCTCCATTGTAATATTTGGCCAAGGATTTGTTGTATTATTTTATATAAGTAGATTTGTGTTTGGATAAGCTATGTTTTATTTATGTAAGCTTTGAGAAATTTCAAATGTGTGGTTAATGAAGAGTTTTTTTTATGAGAATTTTAATGCTAAAGGCAGTACATGTGTTTTTATATGTTGGGATCTGATTTAACCCAGAATCCATGCATCAAGAAATAACACAGTTCAGCTAAGTAAGAGCAGGAGGCCAATATGGAGGCTCAATATTTACATTTACAACATCAAGTTAGATTTATATTGAAGCCCATAAGATATAAAATAGGAAATAGAAGAATTTTACATGAAGAAATCCTCAAAATAAGGTGCTGCAACAATATATTATGACTGAAAGAGCTTGACATCGTTATTTTATTGGCTGAAAACAGCTGTAGATTACACTTCAGATCTACAGCAGATCTGTGTACAAAAAGTTAGATCTATATCAGATCTGTACACTAGATAGGCTCCTCTTCAAATGCCCCTTGGGGCTTTCAGCAAAAAGTGAAGTACATTTAGTAGATCTGAGATCTAATGCTTCAGATCTGCAGAAATATTCAGAAATTATGCAACTTCAGATCTGATCTAATCAATACAATATGATGATCCCAGCCGATGGATCTCAAATGTGAAGGGAAGATCCCTAATCACATGAAAACCAATACTCCAAAAAGTGTGCCAAAACACCCTGCAATTGTACCCTTGCAAATAACGCAATCCTGGAAGGAAAACTCTGTTTTAGGCTCTAGAACATGTTTGGCCTCAAGCCATGATCTGAAAATGCAACTCCAATCATCCAATACTCTCTTGCCAATGGAATAGAATACCTTCCCACTAAAAAGAGGCACTAGATTGGCCTATATCTTAGTAGATCTAGCCTCCACTTGCTGCAGCTTACAAAGACAACTAAACCCTCAACATGATATGTGTTGTAGTTGGAAGAAGAAGCTTGGCCTTTAGCCCAATAGTGGACAAGAAAAGCAAGTCTCTTCCAAGAGGCCTCTCAAGGAAAGAGATGGGATTACTAAACAAGAAATCCTTGTGCTAAATAGCACTATTCTCTGATAAACAACAAGGAGAATGAGATATGTCTAAATAGACAATATACTCTGAAAAATGTAATCACATCAACAAACTTCTCATGTTGCCATCCTCTTCCTTTTATAATTTGAGAGCTTGCAAAACCCTAAACCAGCTCAATGAAATAACTCCTTTCACATGATCCATCTCCATCTAGAACTGTGATGTGCCTCATTGATGGCCTATCCTCCAATATAGTGCTGTACATTTGGTCAAGGTTGACCTAGTCAAAATGTCAAGCCCATTTCACACCTAAGGGTACTTGCTTACATAGCCAAGATTTAACCTTTTTCACATTTGGAATTGATTTATTTGTTGTTTTAGGAGTTTTATGATCCTCCTTTACATTTTTATTCATGAACAGAAAAATAAAAAAAAATTGAATATTCCAATTAGCTTAGGACTAATTAGGAATATTACATTGGAGCTATGAACCTCGTTTTTCCCCTGAACTTTAGCAATTAATTGTGATCGATTCCGTGGATGGTTTTCCTTGCCGTTCGATCTAGGTTGGAGCTATAAACCTCCTATTTCCTTCAGTAGTCTTTATGTTTCATTTCATTGCAATTTTTTAGGGATTTGGGTCCCTTATGGTAAATTTATTTTTCACATAGGGAAACACACCCTTGAAAGTTGAAAGGTGCGTTGTAGTGAACTGGAATTGAAGGCTAGGTGCACTTGCAACACACTGTCTCTTGACCAGGGGTGCGTTGGGTGCAATTCCCATTTTTTTTCTTTGCAGTGTGCCCAAATATTTCCTAGTTTTTTTCATGAAATGGGTCCTATTGAGTCTTATGATTATGTTTCAGGGATTCAACGGACCAAAATGAAAATTACATGGAGGGAAAGAGAACATGAAGAGAAAAACATGATTTCCCTAAATGATCAGGGTAATGTAAGAGCCCTCAGAGACTGTGGGTTGCTTAAGTTCTTCAGACTATCAAGCATGAGGAAACAAATTGAACTATTGGAGTTCCTTGTTCATTCATGGGATCGAGCAATAGAGGAATTTCATATTGGGGACAAAGTGGTCCCTACAAATTTAGTGGAGGATATCTATTTTCTCATAGGATTATAGAGGAGAGGCCTACCCATTTCTCTTTCAGGGTCCGATCTCGCAAGAGAGACGGTGAGAGATTATATATTGCATTATTGCAATCCAGGGGCAGAACCTAGCAAGGATGGGAAAATAAATATCTATGATGTTCGTGATTTTCCATTGAGAACCATCTTATTCATGATCGCAAAGCTTGCTGGTACTGCTACACTACACATAGCAAATGGATTTTACATGAAGTATGCACTAGAGTGCTTGGAACCAACATTTTTCAACTGGGTTGAAGCTATACTCTCTCAAATTAAAGAACAACCGAGCAAGGTAATGGGGGGAAGGAAGAAAAATTTCAACTATGGTTCGATCCTCATTTATTTTGCCTTAGTGCGGATTACATTGATGTAACCTCAACATGTGATGCTAGGTATATCTAACCCTAAAGATCCAAGGATGCAGATATGGGTAGAAATGATGGCTATACATGCTGGTCAATTGACCATCGTGTTCTCAACTTCATTCTTTGCCTGATTTAGGCGACAGATGATCACCATTGATGATTATGCATATGCAAGGGTTGACTTCCGAGGAGATACAAATTTAGCTTTACAAGAAGGTGCTCAATGTGGTGCAATTGGTAAGAATGTTTTGACCATGTTTTTTGATTTTTATAAGGTTTATACATGCTTTTCTATTTTGATGTTTTCCAAAGACTAAACTAAAGTTTTTATGTAATGCAGATGTAGGTCAATTTCGACCAGTGGGACACCCAGAGTAGGGAGCATATGAGCCAGAAGAAAGGGTTGTCAGGAGAGCAGTCATTTAGTATTTGGATATGGTTGAGACTCTTGCAGAGCTTCAACATCACATAAAAGAGTTGACCTTCGGGATTCCGGATTGCTGGATTGAAGTGTTACCCATGCGACAACAACACCATACTACTGGTGTTCCTAACTGTTGGATGCAGTTACTACGTAGGATAGCTAGATCAATAACATGTTATCATGAGCACCACTAGTTTACTTTTAACATGTTACATACATTTTGAGGTCAGATGACCAATATGTATTTGGCACAAATTTTATAAGAACCTATAACTATCTATCTATTTGTTTTTAGTGTTTTCCTATGTTTATTGTGCAATCCTATTCAATTATGTGATTTGAATTGAAAATATGTCTTTACATGTGTTGCAAATGTCTGTTTATAACATAATTCGCTAAATAATCAGTTAATGTGTTCAAGTTTATGGAAATTTGTTGATATTGAATGAAATCAAAATGTCTTTCCAAAAGTCAAACTCTTAGGAACATACGATGCAATGTTGGATTTTTGACAGTATAAAAATTAGTAAATTGCAGTACCACAGGTTGTGAGTCTAACGTAATGATGATGCGGTTAATACCAAATGAAATGGAATGAGAGAGAAGTTTGATCAACGCGATATAATCAATGATATTTTTTGTATATCGATCGATACAAATCCCTTGAAAACTCACCAACTCGCCATTCAGAGTGAAAATGTCCCACGTTGCAGAGGATAGATTCTATGTACTACGACTAGCACCATCAGCATACCCAATGAATAGTTCCAAAGATTCAGACATCTGCGATAAAATGTAAACTGGATTATTAACTTCAATAAAACTCTAGCAAAACAAAATAAGACAATAAATGAAAATCAACAACATATATACAATATAATACAACAGTTTACTATGATCATGTTTAAGCACAGTAACGTTTTGGATACAACCCATTTCGGGGCTACACCAACGAAATTCCATTGTAATCTACCAACTCGTAGGCACCCTTAGCAAGAACTCTTTTGAAAATATAGGGGCCATGCCATAACGTCTCAAATTTCCTTATACCAATTCAAGGACCAAGTCACCCTCTAAGAATATTTGAGGCTAGAAATTCTTATCGTATTGCACCTTTATACATCTCTTATGCGGTTTGTTGGCCAATGCGGCTTCATGATGCGTTTCATTAAGATGGATGAGGTTAAAAAGATGCACTTCTTCAGCAGAGGTGTTATGTAACAAGTCGATTGTAATTTTTAACCATGGTATTTCACATTGGATTAGCAAGATAGCTTCCAGACCATCCACCAATTGAAAGGGGGTAAATCTGGTCTCATTTCTCACCGAGGTTCGATACGGCCACAAAGCCAAGTACAAGATGAAATGCCAATTTTGTTTATGAACTCCTATCATTTGTTGAAGCATTCGTTTTGAGAATCTTGTTAATATCCTCAACTTGTTCATTTGATTGTGGATAATAAGGAGTAGAAATATCATGGGACAGTCCTAATTTTGCAGTCAACTCATTCATCATATGATTGCGAAAATGCAAACCATGATCTGTGACTATAGCCTGTGGAACACCAAACCATAAAATGACATGATTAAAGAAAAAAATATAGCTTTTTGTCCCCTGTTATTAAATGTAGGAATCGCTTCAACCCACTTGGTAAAGTAGTCTACTGTGACAATAATATAACCATGCCCCCCGGACGAATGAGGGTTACAGGTCATGAAGTCAATGCCCCATTTTTAAAATGGTCCACAGGGACAACATGATGCATTGGCACTGGTGGTTTGTGGATTTTACAATCAAATATATGGCATGCATGAGAAATTCTGACTGCGAGGATGCAGTCGTGAAATATGGTAGTGTAATATCCCAAAATAGGGAATTTATACAACAATAAGAATATCTTAAGATATTCTAAAGTTGGAGATACAACAATACATGAACACAATATTGTAAACATAGAAAATATGATCATGTCATGAGAGAGAACAATATTTAGCCATAATTATATTAAAGGATGAACAAAAATGTACAAAATATCATGAGGGACAAGCCACTCAAGCCATAAGAACAAGTCTCCAATGATCAAAACAATAGATACATGAGATACTGCAACAATGTAAAATGCCAGAGAGCAGTGACTGCGTAGTCTATGTTAGAGTAGCTGCTAATGTAGATGTATATACATGAATTATGGCTGATATAAAAAAAATTAATGCCCAATAATGAAGATATGGGCTCCAATACAAGATTTCTAGCCAACCCGGAAAGGATTGCTAGAAATGCCGGAAAACATACAATGTGACAAATAACCCTGGCGTCAATGTGCCACTGCAAACTAGATCTGATATAAAATGAGGCTATGAAAGATATAAAAAAATTATGTCCTCCTCCAATGGTATTTCTAATTAGAAGGCTGATCCCTCTACTCAGAAATAGACCCTCCCGATGAGCTCAATGAACCCTCCTAGCAACTGCCTCTAAAAATAAGGCAAAACTGGACTGAAACTTCACTGTGAGGGATGGTAGATGGTTTCCATGATGCCAAAGATATGAAAATATGCCCAGGAGTCCTTATTACTGATTCTCCAATGGATAGACAAGCTCTCCACTAAAAAACAAGCCCAGAAATGACTCTAAGAAATCCTCCTTTGCTGCACCCTGCAACACAACCCAGCTCTAAACAGAAACTAGATTGTAGCTGAAGGAGGTAGCTTGGCCAAAATTACATAATGAGGAAATGTAGCCCAAAGAACCTCTCCTTCCCTGAGGATGATGTAGGGATTCCCGACTATTGGACGGATAAGTTTTTCTTGCGGACAAGATAGACCTCCCAAGTGTCCTACGGACAACTAGCAACAAACGGACAAATAAAAATATCTTTCTCTAGATATATTGCAATTCATAATTAAATGCTATTAAGGTTTAAGGATCCTACCTTTGATCCAACACTTGTTCGTAGTAGTAGTCCTTCAGTCGCCTGAAGGAGTTGCCTTCGAAGATTTGCAATCACAAACAAACAAACATCAAATAGTACCTGCATAGCATATATTCACAAATCATTTCTATTATGGTGATCAAGGAATCCATAAAATAAACCAATCGATTGACAACTTATTGAGAAAAATGGATTTGGTTGTATTAACTTAAAATAAGGAAGAGCCTTATGACCATGTATGCCTTGATTTCATACAGGCCTTCCTGGGGTCCAGAATAGGCGTTTCCCTTAATCCGATCAGCCTTGCAATCTTCCAACCAAGATACATATAGGTATGTAATATTTCCCACATGAAATCTCAGCTAAAAGAGTCTAAGTTTTCAACAGCACTTCACCTCCAACAATACTAAAACTTCAACTCATCAATTGTAACCCTTTGAGGCTGTCCTATGCCTCTTTTTATAGTGAAAGAGAGGAAGTTACAGCTCCATAGAAGGAGGGATAGAATCCTCCTTCAAAGGGATTAGTTCCTTACATCAAAGGGTTAGCTCCTTAATGGATGGGATACATGAACCTAGAAAGAGCAGACTTTCCACCGCAGAAATGTTTCTAGAAGCTTCCAAAAATGACTCAAACTGAGCTTCTAGATTTTACTTGCACCTTTTTAATATTTTATAGGGGTCCGCACCCTTGATGAATAAATAGTGCGTTTAGCTCCGCAGGATTTATAGCCAAAAAGTGCGGCACTGCAAGCAAAACTAAGAGAAAGTGCGGTACTAGAGTTTTTAAGACTTTTATGAGCTTTTTTCTTATTTTCAAGGCTTGATATTAGAAACTTTGATATTGTAGACTTCTAAGGGAGACGAAAATTTCATGGTGAAAAATTTCAGTGTAACAAATCCCCCCCCAAAGTGCGAAGTCTGAGAATATTTCGAAGAGTGATGTGCTTTATCATTTCAAGGATCAACCTATGGACACCCCAGTTGGAACCCTGTAAAAAAATTCAATGCAACATATATATATATATATATATCATTTCTGAGGTAGGAATTCCCATACTTAGATCAAAACTAACTAAACTTGTTCTGATATAGAAATGATTTTAATATTACATCAATAGTGTAGACACATCATGGATGTAGCCATCTGTAATGAATTGTATACTGCATAATGAATAATAAAAATCCTCGTAGCTTGGAGGGTGGAAACTAGATCCAGGGTCTTGATTTCTGCTTTTCGAACTAGTATGATTCTATCCATGCGATTAAATATGTTGAAGTCGAACATGGTAGAAACCACTTGATTACCAGTCAATGATGTGAACTATTAACAAGTGTGAGAGAAACCATCAATAGTGATTATGGCTCTCAAAGTACTCAGTACAATCCATGAAATGTGAATAAGTGATCTAAAGTCAAACATTTCATGGAATCGTTCGATCGAAGGTCAATGATGCAACTTGTTGTCGAAGGCGAGAAACCTGCCATTAAGGCATGCAGATTCCGAGGTACTGACGGATTCTAGATCAACTTCCTAGATGATGAGCTATCATCGATAGAAAGCGATCTGTCGTAAGCAAGCTCACGACGCAAAACCATAGATCAAGTTTTGAAGAAATTTTTTGCAAGGATTGACTTAGGGATGGTCAACGCGAATGGAGAAAAATGTTTGCAGATGAATGGTTTATTTGACTGATCTCTTGAACACATAACAATGCTGCAGATGGTTTGGTGATATTTTCCCTAAGCTAATACCCAGAAACCTGCTAAAGACTTTCAATGTGGTTTGATTAAATGATAGGCAAAGGATTTCCCAACCCAGGTGGAAGTGTGACAAAAAGTGTCGTGTTCAAGAGTGGTGTAATGCTTTTATATATCAAAGTGTAACAAGAAAAACTATTTTTCTCTCTTTTCCCCCACCATTTCTGGCAAGTACCTCTTTATTTTTGACAAGCTTGAGGAGGATAACATTTTCTTGTTTGTAAGCTCATCCTTCGGATGTGTCCAACTTAGTTTAAAATTTAACCCTAAGAAGGAGTGGTCCATTCCTGTTTGTAATCAACAGGTCCTTTACTGTTAAATTTTAACGAGTCCAGCTGTATAGGAGAAACTCGATGTTTTTCATTTTTAGGGAGTCAGAAGAAAAAACTTAAGAAAACTCCGGGGATGTAATTTTTCATAAATTTAGTCTCTCAGACCCAAAAAAGGATAAAATAATGCAAGAGAGAACTCTATTTACCATGATTATTTAACGTATACCTTTTTCGTAAATAGTCCATTTTAGTCTGGAAAAGGGGTAAACTTATACTAAAGGTGTTGGGTTTCCTATGTTTTGGCAGGTTTGGCTCTACCAAAAGATTAGACAACATCAAAACCACTTGAGACCTCAGGATCTAGCCCTCCTGGGTCTAGAGAGGGATCTCTCTATAAAAATAAAATATAGATGTATCTTTGAAGTTCAAATGTTAAGATATTAGGCTAGTTATAGGCACAAGGTTTGTTGTTTGTTTCATTTGTTTGTTTGGTTGTGGGGAATCATGAAGGAAGGGTTCAATATAAGAAAAGGGTGAGCAAAGAGGATTCTAGGCAAAGGGGAGATAATTCAGAGAACACTCGAGACCATTGGGCAATGGAGTCATAAAAGGTTTTACTTGCTATTCAGTATCCAAGGCTTTCAATTGGGCTAGTCATCTAAAACAGAAGATTTTAAAGATGATATTGTGGTATGAAATGGTAAGGAAAGAAGGTGAATGACAAGGAAACCTCAAAAGTGACCACTTAGGAATCAGATCTAGGGACAGGGCATGCCATTAAACACCTATGATCCAACCCCAAAAAGGATAACTCTTCAGACAACAAGAAACACTTGGGATTTAAACACAAAGGTGAAACCTGAGATCAGAGAAAGGCTTTGAACTTTCAATGCTTCAGATTTCAACTTAAGGGAACTTAGAAAGGTTAAATTGATCGACAAAGACCCTAGTGAGACAAAATCAATGTTATAAACTCCCAGTATCCTAATTCTTTCAATTAAGACCAAACAAGAATATCCAAGAACAAATTCATAAATTCATACGTCAGTTAGCAGTGAATAATAGCTGCTACACTGGTTAAATTATATTGAAATAGTTCTCAGATAGCACAATCAGTAGAAAACATTAAAGATAAGAAGAGTAGGGGCATTAGGGTACCATGCAAGGGTATATACTAAGCTAGATTTCTTATTCTTATTAGAGAAATGAAATGCAATGAATTACAGAAGGAAAACATAGACAAAGGTAGAAAACATCACCGCTGCTTTAAATCAAGATCCAAAGAAATGTGCTTTTCATATTAAAGAGCAACACCGGTCATATACAACATTGTCCAACAACTTGACATTCAGTCTGAAATCATCTCCTCAGCCTATCTTACAACTTTACACTCAGAACTATATCTCAAGAGAAACAACTTACAATTCACAGATATCTGATCAACAACCAACAACATGTTTATTCATGAGTTTTATAGCTAAAAGAGAGGTAGAGGAGGTAGATGAAATACTAAATGAAACATTAAAATAGAAGTAGAAGAAGAGGGCTCGAGGCCCATTCTGTCTTAATATCCATGCATTGATTTTTTGTACTCTGTGGGTGAAAGAGTGGTCTCCGATAGGCTGATAGTAACTCTGGGTATGTTCTTTGATGTACTTTAGGTTGTAGTAGTCTGTAGTACTCTAGTGACAAGAAAGAGGTGGATAAATGACTTTAGGTCTTCCATACTTCATAACAAATGCTTCTAGTAGCATTAGGACTTCTTTAAGGATGTAGATATTCTTCGGAGCTCGATGTAGAATAAAGAACAGTATGGGAAACTATCCTTTCATGGGAGGGAACCTTCTACTGATGTGATCTCTGATAATATTTGTTTCTGTGCTTTAAGTCTCATTATGCCTTCTGTGTTAATCACAAGGTCTTAAATATGGTACATTCACCCTTTATACATTGAATTAGAGCTTAAAATATTCACTAACAGGCTTTAAACTTCTTTAATTATTCACTGATACTCTTTGCCACTTCTTTGACTGCCTCTGTCTGTGAATTTGCAGGTTTAATGGTGTTGGAGGTTTTACCCAGAGTTAATACCCCTGATTTGGATAAAATATGTGTTTAAACCCCCTCAGAAGTCTTCCCTGCAAATCCTGGCTCTGAAAAGATTCCTCTGCGCTACTGTGTCACTAATAGTGACGATGTAGAAAAGAACGACTTTCACCGCCTGTAAGCCTGCACAAGACACAAACAATATTAAGAAATCCATGCAGGAAGGAGGGTGAATGTAGTGGAAGGCTATGAGAATGGAAGTGCAGCAGAGATGAATGTGGTGGATGCAGAGAGAAATGACTGAGAAATGCGGTGAAATGGTGAAAATATGATCTGATGAAGGTTTGGTGGAGGAATGCTTTTGAACCGTTCGATAAGATCTGGAGGTGGTGATCGACGGCAGTGGTTGACTGACGGAATGAATTTAGAAGGTTGGGCGAAATAAATGAAATTTAATGTAAAACATGAAAATTTTAAAGTAAGCAGATTACAAAGGAAATGAATGAAAATGAAGTGAAACGGGCTTGAATGGTGGGACCATGGCATGGGTGGAGGGCGATGGAATATGGACCGTTAGATCTCAAGAGGAGATCAACGGTCGAGATCCCATGATGAAGTTCTTTGGTGGCATGATGAACAAATGTGAATGGAGAATGCAATGTAATGAGGGCCATTGATCTACACAGATCAACGGTCGAGATCTGTAGATGGACCTTCGGGAACAAACGTGGGGAAGTGGTTTTGAGGAGAAAAACCACCTTTTTCCCATTGAAATGAGGTGGTTTTTAATTTGGCCCAAAATCATGCGATATGGTCCGCTGCCCGACACGTGGCAGAATAAAACCACCCATACTGCATGACTTCAAGTTGTTAAACTTCGGACGCAGAATGAACGCGATATGGATGCTGGACGTTGGATCTGGGACTGTGAGATCTAACAGTGGCAGATGGAGTGCGATAAGGGGAGATGCGCGGTTGGTAAGGCGGGGGCCGATCAAAGGTGGTTTGACTGTGAGTCGTCCGAATAGCGCGATGGACGGTCGAGATCTGCAGAGGGAAAGAAAATGCGGAGGAGTTGGTTAGTGGTCGGGAGGAATCTTGGTCGTTGGATCTGTTAGGTCTCTGTAATAAGAAAGATTGGCAAAAGTCTGATCACAGAGTTAACATAATTTCAACCAACTTTGGGATTCTACGATCTAGCCCTCCTGAATCCGGAGAGGGATCTCTCCAATATGTACAAAGATAGATTTGTCTTTGAAAGTTTAAGGTAATGGTATTATGCTAGTTATGAAGTTCAAGGGTTTGGTTTTGTGTTTGGATGGTTGAACATAGTTGCTGTCTGAGGTGGAAAGATCTATATGCAAATAGGTTCAAAAGTGAGAAGTTGCAAGCAACAAGAGTAAGCTTTAGCTAAGATGAAAGATGCTGGCAGGTTTTCAGTCCATTGGGCTGTGGAGTCATAAGAGGATTTAATTGAAGCAAATCAGGTTCAAGAGTGGTCTATGGGGCAAGTCATTATGCCTAAGGATCTCTTTAAGGTTTGATTTGTGGAATGGAGTGATACATCAAGAAAGGGAAATAAACGAATGTAGAAACAAAGAGCAGCCTAGGATCTGATAAGTACTTTGAAACTAGTCAGCTTTTGACATACACTTCAGAAAAACATAGAAGCAAACTAGGATCTGGTAAGTACTTTGAAACTAGCCAGCCTTTGATACACTTCCAATAGAAAACCTATGAAAAAAAAAGGGAAAATTGAAGGCAACCTTTGGAGTAGAGACTAACGGGCCGGGCTCACCACAAATCCTCTTCTAGCTCTTCTTTACTTGGTTGCTTTCAGAACAATCACAAAGATAACACAGAATGGCCTAAGATCTGATAAGTACTTTGAAACTAGTCAGCTTTTAACACATCCTAAGGGAAACAATCAAATAGTCGAGCAAATAAGAAAGGGACTCAGGGCTAACCTTAATTTCCTCAGTTCATCTTCACACAACATATATTGAAAGTAACATTTAAAAATAACATTCAGTCAAGGCAATAAGATGAGGGAACACCAACATGCCTATGCCTAAACTGAATTAATCATTTCCAAATAACATAGATAGAAGAAAACATCTAAATAAAGATTTCTCAGCCAGAGAAGGTTACTGGTATACAATAGGTCCTAACTCTGTTTAAACTTTTCTTTACAACAGAAAATGAAACAAAATGGAAACAAAAATAAAACACAAGTTACAGTAAGGACAACATCACCGTCAGCATAGACCAAGATCCCATAAATCAACTTGTATTGATGCTCCAAACCGGTTACAATCTTCAAATCCAGTGTGTCAATTCATCTTTCTTTCAAAACCTAACTTATCTATTACAAGCAGAGCTCCAAGAGCTAGTGAAATCCTATCTACAATCAAGAGTCTTCAGCTCAGTTACAATTACAATGCTTCAGCAATTACATTAACAACCAACCCCTCACTCATCTTCTATTGAAGTATTTATAGAAGTATGAGGAGGTAAGATCTGAATAAAGATCTCAAATACAATTAATGCAGAGTTAATGTCTTTCTTGGCCCTTGGAGGCTCAATGAAGAAACCATACAGGTGTTTCATTGCATTAATTGATTTACACTCATGATTCAAGCTCGGTGGGAGCTTTTGTTGACATTTGCGATTTTGTGTGATGATAGGGTTACTCTACCGTCCTTCTGTCATTAAATCCCTTGGAGAAATAACCCTTCGGCTGCTTTGAGGTAAAATATCTGACTTTGATCAATAAATTCAGTTCTTGATTAAATACTTTGAGGCACAGGTGGTGCTTTAGTTGCTTGGAGGAATGAATCTGTCTCTTTTGGTGATGGTGGAGAATTTCCTGATGAAAAACTTTAGGTTTTCCTTCAAATTGTGTTTTTAGATTGGGGATTAGGCGTTTGATAACTATCTTAGCCTTAATCCCCACAAATCTGTCCACTAATCTGCTGTTCTGGTTCATTCTTGGTCTTCAACATATGATACTCTTTCTCTGCATTGATCTTCATGGTTTTTCTGTCGTGCAGGGCTGCGCAGGGTATGTAAGGCATCAATGCCTGTGAAAACATCAATATAACATGATTTTAAAACCTGTGGATGATTTCGTCGGAGGAATTGAACAAGGGAGGGTCGTCACCCTCAGTTGCCGAATCTTCTTTGGAAATGACAGAAAATACATTTAAACTTGCAACAACACGAAAAAACGTTATATAATCCTGCATATAGGTCAATCTGCATCGGGGACTGTGCGGAGGAGCATGGGCCGTCAGATGGCATCATCCAACGGCCAGGATCAAGTCTGGGTTATCGTGGAATAGGTCAGAAGGAGATTAAGTCTGGACCGTCGATCTGCAGAGATCGACGGTCAAGATTGAACGGGGCAATCAATGGAGAAGGATGAATCTGAGCCGTCGATCGCGCGATGATCGACGGCCGGGATTGGGCAACGGAAGGTCAAAGGAAAATTCGTTGACCTGGCAACAGAAAAGGGAGATTGAATATGAGCCGTCGATCTACAGAGATCGATGGCGGAGATTTATTTTTGGTCGTGCGATGGCTCGGTTAACGTGTGGGCACTTTGGTTAAAATTCGGGCATCTTCGGCGATCGACAACCGTCGGATGAGGGGAGTCAGATCGGACGGTGGAGGTGAATTACGCTGGGTGGCTTTGGTATAAACTTTAATGCGTGAAATGTTTCGGTTGTGCGGCAGTTTTGGAATAGTGTGGAGAACATGCGTCGGCCAGCATATGGAATCGCTGGCCGAGGGGAGAAAACTGGCTTTGCCTGAAAGGCGGTGCGGAATGGAAACAGGCGGTATTTAGAAATCAGCGTGGGAAAAGGGGGGGTCCACTGGGAGAGCGCTCCGCTCCGTCGATTGGTTTTTGATCGGACGGCGAAGATGAACTGCGAGGGGCCAAGGTGTACGGACACGAGACTTTTGGAGCAACCCCCCGTAGTGAATGGCAGCCGTTAGATTAAGTCATCACCCATCCTGAGGAGTCAAATACGGGGGCACCAAGGTTTGACCCTACGGATAGAGTAAAGCCCCCGCAGGGGAAACGTTTTAGTCACGGCGTCGGGTCACATGGAGAGAAAAAGGCAGTAGGGGCTTAGCCCGTGGGGGCTAAAGTTCAATGCATAGAAAAAGTGTATTTTCTATGGTTTTTAATGGTTTTTTAAGGAGATAAAGGCTTTCGGTAAGGTCAAAATAGTGGGTTTTAACCTTATAAAAGGGATTTTAATGAAATGAAAAAGGGGGAAACATGAAATTGTGGGGTTTTCATGGGAAATGGAGAATAGAAAATGAGGTTAGTGGTGGAAAGAAGAGAAAGGGAAAAGGGTCCTTTGCAGAAGTACTTTGGCTTTTAGAAATCAGCAGGATTTCTGAGTTCTGAATGGAAACAGTAGTGAATATTAACCAAGGATAAGACATCATAAAAAAGACTTCAAGCACCAAAAATTTCAGAACTGAATTTGTTTCTTGAAGGCTGAAAAAATCATTTAGCCACCAGCTGATATGATAGAAAAATATGGGTAGCTAACAGGATCCATGGGATTGGACGACAGAGATTAAAAGAGGAGGTGGAGGTAGAAGGGCCAAATGATCGATCGGGAGAAGGGTGGACCGTCGGATCGAGCAGGATGGATGGCTGCGATTCAATCAGAATCGGAGGAGGCAGGGGCCAAAATCTCCGATGGGTGAAGGTCCAATTACATCTGGACCGTTGGATCTGCGAGAGATCAACAGTTGCGATTGGATCGGGGGTGACCAATTGGGGAAAATGGGGTGGAGCGAGAGCGAATCCTAGCCATTGTTTCTTGTGGATTCAACGGCCAGGATTGCATCGGAGGATCGCCATCGGGGGGAAACAAGAGTGGCGCAATAAGAAGTTTTGATGATGCGATGGCCGTCGGATTGGAATGGGAATCAACGGTGGAGATCTTAATCGAGGGTTACAAAGGGATAATATGGGTGTGCGGTAAGATTTGCGTGGACCATGAGATCTTTACATATCGACGGTGGATATTACATCCACGACTTACAGAACAAAGCACCATCGCATCGGGAGATTTATGTTTTACAAAGAAAATGCGCTACAGTCAATCTTTTGATTGCGATATGCTCTTTGGGGTTTAGTGCTTGGTCTTAGCGCAGGGTTTCATGGAGGGGAAGTGGTTAGAGCTTAGGCCCATTATATGATATAAGTGGGTTTTTAGGCCTAAAAATGGCGTTTTTAAGGCTAAAAAGAGGTTTCGGTAAGGGGAAAGAGGGATTTTAAAATAAAATGAAGGGATTTCACTTGGTTTTTAAAGGGGAATTGGATGGTTTAGAAGACTTAGGAAGGGATTTTGGGAGTCAAAGGGGAAATTTGAGAAGGGAAAAAAAGGGGTTAAAATAGGAAATTTGCAGGGATACAAAGGGGCAAATGGAGGCTTTTCTCAGCATAATTTTTTTCACAGACAGTGAGGATATCTTGATGGAAACAGGAGTGAAGATATTTTCAAAGGCAAAGGACACATAGAGGCTTCAAGAATGAGATATTTTCATAGGAAATGTATCTCTTGAAGGCTCAGAAAATTATTTAGCCACCTATTTGCTTGACAAAAAATTTATAGGTGGATAACTGTGGCTCCACATGGAGATGGCATCTTCTTGAATGGTTCAAGAATTCATAAAATAATCTTTGGAGTAGACCAGATGCCCGATATTTGAACCAAATTTCTTCTTTGATTCAACTGTTACAACATGATGGATATTAATCAGCAAAAAACATTCCCCAAACAATCTACCTACCCATCCTACAATCCTAACATTTTTTCTTCAAGGTGAATTTGAATTTGCAGACCTTTTTCATCATTTTTTTATTATTATTATTGAAAATAGAAAACAAACTAGTCTAATTCTACCCTTATTCCTCCATGAGACCAGGTTAACTGTTGGCCTCACAGCTTCTCTACCAACACTAATATCTGCTAGGATTAAAATGTCTAGTAGATTTCTTTCTCTACATTCTACAACATAAATTTAAAAAATGTCAAACTAGGATTAGATAGTCTGGTTTGCTGTGCATCCATGGCATAAAGATAGTTGTACATGAACTGAAATTGCAGAAACTTGAAAAAAAAATCTTGAAGGCTTGAAATCTTGAAACTTTGAAGCATCCTTCTTTTCTTTGTGACTCAAGTTTTGAGCTTGTTAGAGTCACTTTCTTCTTTACTTTGGCTCTAGTTTTGGGCTTGTTAGAGCTAATTCTTCTTTCTTCTTTGCTGGTTCAGATTTTGAGCATATTAGAACTAGCTTTTTTACGTCCTTTGACTCAGGTTTTGATCATGTTAGAGCCAATCTTTGCACTTTAGAGGTTCATGTTGTGAGAATGTATGAACCTCTATTTCTCTCTTTTTTGAAACATTTTCTCTTTTTCTTTGAAAACAAAACACAGCAATGGTATTTAAAATGGAAATGAAAACTGTAAATTGGAAATCAACAGTAGTAATGCTTGAGCATCCTGCCATTAACAGGACCCCCAAACAGATTTGTACCATCTAGCTCTTGCAGAAAAAAGGCATCTGGACCAATAATGGACTGGATGATGTAAGGACCCTACCACAAACTATCAAATTTGCCATGCCTTTCTTTGTCTTCTCTCCTAGAGTCCCACTTTAGAACCTTGTCCCCAATTTTTAAGTCACAAATTTTTTTTCTCTTCTCAAACAAATTCTTTATATTTTCCTTCACTTTTAGAGCTCTGTTGTAGAATTCTTCTCTTGTTTGTTGGAGATGTATTGTTTGATTTAACCTCCTTACCATACTGTCCTCTTCTGTCTGAATCTCTTGGACTAGTTTAATCACTGGTACCCCTAGGCTGGTAGGAAAAACTGCCTCTGTCCCGTAAACAAGCTGATATGGTGACATTCCAATGGATTTATTTGTTGTTAGCCTGTCAGCCCACAAAGCATGCACTAACTTGTTATGCCATGACTTCTTGTTCTCTTCAAGTAGCTTTTTGATAATGGTCACCAAGCTCTTGTTTGATGATTCAGCTAACCCATTACCTTGTGGGTAGTAAGCAGTTGAATGACCGAGTGCTATTTGATACCTGTGACAAAAATCAATCATTTTCTTGGATCCAAAAGCAACAGCGTTATCGGTGATTATTTTTCTAGGGCAGCCAAATCTAGAGAGTATGTGATATTTTAGGAACTTAATGATAACAGAATCTGTGGTATTCCTAGAAGGTATGGCCTCTATCCACTTTGTGAAATATCATGTGGCTGTAAGGATCCACTTGTGTTGTGCAGAAGAAGTAGGGTGTATTTCTCCTATGAAATATTTGCCCCATTGTTGAAAGGGAGCCTCAACAGTAATGGGTTGCAATGGTAAAGGGAGGAGCTTCCTTTTGCCTTCAAAAATCTCGCACTTATGGCAGGAAATTATCATTTTGTGGATGTCATTGAAAAGTGTAGGCCAGTAATAGCTAACTCTGAGTATTTTGTTAGTAGTGGCTTTCTAGTTTAAATGGCCTCCACACTCTCTTGCATGGAACTCCTGTTTAATCCTCTCTGCTTCAGTTTCAGGCAGACATTTAAGCAGTAAACCATTTGCATTTTTCCAGTATAAACATTCATTCACTATGCAATAGTTCCTGGATTTTAACTTTAGGAATCTAGCCTTAGTCTTTGATAAATCACGAGGGGCATTGAGGTTTGTGAGTACATACAGGATATCAAAATACCAAGGAGAATTTTGAAATTGTTCTTCAACTATAGGATCAGGAAATCCTTCATGTTCATCCAAGGCATCTACCATGTTTATGTCAAGGGCCTGCAAGTTAGACTTAGCCATTAGTTGAGCTAGGCCCTGACCTTTGATCAGTTTTGTGGGTTTTATTTCTAGGTAGTACTCTAGTATTACAGCAATCCATTTTCCCCTCTTTCCATCTAGATCTTGGGACAAAATATATTTAACCACTATGTTTGGCATGTAGGCAATGATGTGAGAATGTAGAATATACACCCTAAAGTCTTTCAAGGCCTTTACCAAGGCATAGGCCCATTTTTCCATTATGTTTTATTTTAAGGGTGCATCCCTCAGAGCTTTGTTGAAGAAAGCAATGGGTTGTTCCATTCCCTCTGGATTCTTCTGCAGTAGAACTATAGCCACTATATGCTCGGAGGCAAAGGAAAAAATCAGGAAATCTTTTGAGAAATCTGGGCTGATTAGGATAGGTGCTTGGGTGAGTGCAAGTTTAACTAATTCAAAAGATTTTTTAGCCTCTACAATCCACTTAACCCCTACGCCCTTTTTCACCATGTTTGTAATATCCCTAAGGTGCTCAACTAAGTTGGGAATAAATCTTCTTAAGAAGTTAATTTTCCCAATAAAGGACTGTAACTCTTTTATGTTTCTCGGGTGGGTAATCTGCAGTATTCCCTCAACTCTTTGTGGGTCTATTCTAATTACCTTCTCTGATATAATATGGCCAAGAAGCTTACCTTCTTGAAGCCCGAATACAGTCTTCTTGGGATTTAAAGACAGACCGAACCTCCTACATTTTTGAAAAACTCTTCTCAGATGTTTAGGTGCTCCTCATCAGTATTGGAATATACTATTATGTCATCAAGATAGATGACAATGAAGTGCCCTATTTCCTCCGAAAAGGCTATGTCCATTGCTCGTTGGAAGGTCGCACCAATGTTCATTAGTCCAAAAGGCATTTTTACGTACATAAAAGTGCCCCACAGAGTGGTGAAAGATGTCTTGAGTTGGTCTTCTGGGAGTTACACTAAAACTTGGTTATAGCCTAAAATATCGTCTAACACGGAGATCCTTTTTGAGCCAACCACCCTCTGTAGAATGTGTTCCATCTTTGGTAAGGGGTAATTATCTTTAAGTGAAGCTCTGTTAAGTTTTCTGAAATCGATGCATAGTCTGACCTCACTTGTTTTCTTCCTTACAACTACAAGGTTGGAAACCCAATCGGAAAATCTCACAGGAACTATGATTCCCGCCTCATACATCTTTTTTATTTCCATTTCAACTAGAGGCAGTTGTTTTGGGTTAATTCTGCGAATTTTTTGTCTGAAGGGTTTTTGGTTTTCTTTCAAAGGGATCTTGTGCTATATAATGTTTGTATCGTAGGCCTTTAAGTCTTTGTAGCTCCAGGAAAACACATCGATGAACTCTTTAAATAAGTCAATGTATTTCTTTTTCATGTCTGCGGGCAAGGATTTAGCCAACTTTATCATCTTGGGCTTTTCCTCGGTGCCTATGTTGCATTCCTCAACATCAGAGTCTGAGTGTTCTATAGTGGGTTTCTTTGCTACGTCATTAAAATAAAAAAGGTCCTCTAAATGTGCCAGTCCTCTGGGTATATTCTTATCTTTCGACTGCATCACCTCTATTTCCTCTTTTTTTACGTTCTTATACTCTTCGGTTTGATTTCCAAGTTCTTTAGTTATCAAGTTGTTGATGGGAAAATCTGTCCCAGCCAAAAGCAGGGGATCTCCCCGATAAAAGGTCCCAATTAGAAATTGAACCGTTTGGAATAGGGATCCCGTCCGGGGTGTGGGTTCGGCTACCACTGATTTCTTCTTTGCTTTGGGTCTTGCTTAAACTCTATAAAACAATGGGTACACACCTAATCAATTGATACAAGACATATGATTGATGCATTAAATGTACATGCAGCACTATGAGTAGCAAGAGGAAATAATAAAGCATGAAGACCGAAGGAAGTGTCGATAGCAACACTTCATTAGGGTCATGCTTGCAAACTGTTCTGACCGCAAGAGAAATAGTTCCTCACGACGAGAACACCCTTCACTTCCTAAAACTTTAAATGATAACACAAACGCAGATAAACAAAGTAATCAGCATTAGCTAAGAAAGTTAAACAAACTCAACCACCATTAACATACTCAGAAAACTGTTATGCAACTGTGATATGAATTGAAAATACAGTTCCCTTAATCTTAGGATGTTCAGAAACTGAAAATAAAATACTCGACAGTGCTGATACATAAGACAACACCAGATCCCATAGGAGAATTTTCAAAATGCTTGTATTAATGTTTCAGTGTATAATCCTCTGGTAATACAATATACTCTACTCGAGTCCCAAACCAAAGTCCTTTTAGAAGCTCCCGAAGGAGTATTTATAAAAAAAAACCTGCCCTTTGGGCTTCCTGGACCTTTCATCTTCCTGATCGTTGGGCTGCCTTGCGACCCAGTCCTTTTGTGACCTGCGACCTGAGCCACTGTTGCGACCTGCGACCTGGCTGCTGTTGCGACCTGCGACCTGACTGGGTCGCGGGGTTGAAAGTTGTAATAAAATGAGAGAATGCGACCTTGCGACATTGCGACTAGGTCGCTGGGTCGCGAGGTCGCAAAGGTGAAAAAATCGAAGGTATGCGACCTTGCGACCTTGCGACTAGGTCGCTGGGTCACGGGGTCACAAAAGGTGGAAAAACAAAGATATGCGACCTTGCGACCTTGCGACTAGGTCGCTGGGTTGCAGGGTTGCAAAAGGCAGAAAAACCGAAGAGGTGCGACCTTGCGACTAGGTCGCTAGGTCGCGGGGTTGCAAAAGGCAAAAAATCAAAGATATGCGACCTTGCGACCTACTGGGATTTGCGACCTGGGGCAATGTGCAGCCTAGGGTTTTATCCTTCTGAATTTCTCTTTCAGAGATATCATAACCTTTTTCTCTGAAGGCCTGGCTTAGCCCTTGCCATGTGAGACAGCAGCCTCTATCTGCCGGCGGTGTTATTTCTGCATTAAGGGAATTTGCATGAAATGATATGTTACCTGCAAGAATACAAAATCAATCAACATAGTCCATTTTTCTTCTCATATAACTTGCAGATAAATGAATTTATATTAGCTCTGTACATACATATAATTATCCACGAATGTTAGGGAATCAACACAATAAATGCAATAATCTATCACGGCTAAAATCAGTTGGACCCCTGTGTGGTCAAATGTTGCGCCATTTTGTCATCAGGGAGAATGGCTCAAGTGGGTTTTCTCTGTGCCCTTCGAACAGCTTGTCTTCGTGGTGGCAAGTCAGGTTATAAGCAGACCAGCACCATTTCTACGCTATGTCCAGTCTTCCAAAGGAAATCTAATAACATTAATCTGCTGGACCGATTTAACATCGAACCTTAAGCCTCCTTGAATCAGCATCTTCGTCATAATTTTCAAGGTGGGACTCTTGCGCTTGCAACAGAGCATTTCACATCTGCTGTATCGGAGATACGTCCCATAGTCGTTGTTGCACTGGTTAAGATGAGTGTTTCACTTCTCTTGGAGGATCTGTATCCTATGGAAATGGCGGAAACGATACAGCTGAATCCGTATTCAATTCAACCTGCATAAAACAAGAGCATGCAGCTTTGAATACCATTTTTGGTCGTGCACTTCGATCCCACCTCCAGAAACCAGATTTGTCATTGTGCAAGGCTAATTATTATGCGGTTTCTTCTCCTCTGAGTCAAAGAGTCTCCTATACGTATGTATATCTGCTGCGAAAATGTTTAGGGTTCTATTTGCATGCATGCGTCTTGGCGCGCGGCCTCCTTTGTCTCGGAGGTTGTCTCACAGAGATAACTTGCAGGTCGAATTTTCTTATCACGTATGCGGAGAATTCTTCATTGTTTTGGTGGATTTAGAATAAAACGAAAGATTTATCTGCCTTGGAAGGGTGAAGGTTAGTGGATCAATATCGTGCTGACAGGTGTGTTGTTACTGCTTTCTCTGCAAATGGATTATAGACAATTCTGCTTCCGTGGTGAGCAATGCACGGCATGCAATCTTCGTGGGACGTTGATCTAGTTTTCCAGCGTCTTTGGACAGAATAAAAGCAAACTTTTAGTAATGATAACGCCTTTCTAAATGTGACTAGTGCAGCAAGTTTGAAGAGCGATTCTCTCCTGGAATATTGCCGTCGGGGCTACAAAAGTCAGCATAAATCATTCATATTCTATTTCAGCACGATATCCTGCTGCACTTACCATAACGCACAGTCTTGTTTATGACAGTTGCCTTGCATGGAAGCCTTCGCGCCCAGCATGTGATGAAAATTCACCATCAAAACCTTTGCGCCTAGTCGTAACACACCATTGGTTTGTCATACACTCCGCCTCGTGTTTTAGACATAATTTTTGATCACTCTGTCGATCATAGAAATATTTAAGCCCACTTCACATTTGTTTTCATATAGCTCTGACGTGTTTTAATTAAAACGTTGATTGTTGCATGTATATATTTGCGCTCAAATAAAAGACCCGCCATCGAACGTTTATCTTCATGCAACGTGTGCATGCAGTTTTGCATTGGGTTTTAAACTAAGATTGACCGCTATCTATGCCTGGTCCACGTGGATTAACACTGCCCATCGACACGTTGGCATGTATTTGTAACTGTCCGCTTCATATTTGCAACGTAAAATTGACAGCCACCGAACGTTTAAACTTGCATACTGCACTTGCATATAGTTATGACCTGTGTTATTACCGAACGTTAAAACCTGCCATCGCACCTTTGCACCATGTCATGTGTCTGTGCAATTTTGTTGCCCCATCTCACGTGGCCTTGCACTGCTAAAACATGACTACAGATTGTTATACATTGCACCCTAGTTGTTATAACATGCCAGCGTAGGTTTTGTTCCAGCTTTGGATGACTGTGTATCCATTCTGAAGATATCATAATGCGTTGGCTGCCATCATAGGTTTGTCATGACTACATGTTGAACGTAAGTTTTGACCGTTGCAAATATACCTTCACTCCAACGTCTCACCATAAGTTGAAAACTTCCACGTTGACATGCATGCGTCCATCTGTAATGCATTTTAATTCAACCACCCTATATATCTGCGCCATTAATTCAAACTTCAGCATAAAATTATTTGGTGCTAGTTCTTTGCTTGGCGGTCTTATATGGTCTTTTGAAATCATGAGTTTTGCTCCAAGATAACTTATGGTTTTAAAACCATGTGCTTCGAGCCTAGTTTTAATTTGATCATTTACTTATCCCCATGATACGAAGGCTTCTCGTTTTGAAAGATCGAGAGTCGAAATATACTTCTCAAGCCACATTGATAGCCCTTTTCATATTGACCTTTTCTACCCGGCTACCAAAGGCGTATGCATTTCAACATGACCTTGTAGGTTCAATTTGAAATTCCCCATTTCTTATGGTCTCGTTTAGACAACTTTCAAGAGCAAAGAAGGCTAGGGTCTTAAGGCCTTTTCATTCCTCCATATTGTACTCCTTGCATCACAGATAAATCCACACTATGTGGCTCAAGATTAATAAATGTTTCTTTTGAAAGGAGCGTTCACATATTTGAAACTCTGTCGTTGGCTTGCCACACCACCCTGTGTGTTTTCGCACTGCTGCCCGGCGCGAGAATGCCTCGAATGAGATTGTCATTGTCTAGAGAAATCTTATGAGTTCGCTTTGTTCACCAGGCTACACTTCAGGCTAGATTCATCGAAGTGGAGAAATATGTTCCTTTGCGTGCACCCCTCGACATTCAGATGATATGGTGTAGGATCTAGACATTTCCAAACGGAGCGCTTTAAGCATCTGGTGCGCACTAGGGAAGGAGGCCTTTGCATCAGTGACGTAAAAGGTTCTTTTCTGATCGATGTGCATCACACCATCCTCCTTTTAATAGTACTGATCACTTGCTCCTGATCCTCCCCTGTTCTGCAACTTTGGCCTCGCCGTTGAGCCCAATTTTATTACCCTTGATGTCCTGACACGACTAAGGAGTTTGTCACCTGTGGGGTCGACCTGTGTGGAACATAACGACATCATAATTATTCTTTGATAATGGTGACCACAGATAAAACATATGAAACTAACAAGCCTAAGAGAAGTATTCAAACAACAGCTTAATGACCTATAGTGGGAAGGATTTTATTCGTCAATACACATAAGGTTTCCATTCAAACGTATGCATGACAATATCATTACACATGGCGCGACTGCGACAAGAGTGTTCGGGCGTACCTTGGATGATCCTTCCCACATATGGCATGATTGCAACAGTGACACTTGATCATGATGGTGAGAAAACTCATGAGGGGTTGGGGATAGGTCACTGGGATGTAGTTGATTGCAGGTCGGGTGGAAGACTTTAACGCCTAAGCGAGCAGAGGGGGAACCCGAAATTTTAAATATACCCAAAATTTTGGGTGGTGTTGTAGCGGCTACAACAAATGGCGAACCACTGGTAGAATCCAGCATCTCTGTCAATATCACCACAATAGTCTGAGTCTGGATAATGATGCAAGGGAATATTGAACCAGTTCCGTGGGTACCCTTTGTATTACTTTGGCCCTTTACAGGTATGCCTAATCCTTGTGCCTCAACTAAGTCTCGCTAATCAGAAACACATCAAAGAGAAAGCTCACAGATGCCAGTAGCTTGTTGATGATGTGAAGAGCAAGACACTGGGTTTATTATTCTTAGGATTTTTAAAGTAAGCTTCTGGTGTTGCTCCACTGCCAGCAGGCCTGGACAGTACCCCGGCGGAGTCACTTCAAGAAATCACAAACGTTGCTCCACTGCCAGCGAGCTTGGTCAGTACCCCGGCGGAGTCATTGCATTACCTCTCTGTGCAGGAAGCCTTTCTCGATCCTTTACCCTTATTTGTTTCATGTGCTTACAGCACTTATTTTCATGTGCTCGTGGCACTTATTTTCATGTGCTCATGGCACTTATTTTTCATGGGCGGATGAGGGATCCCGACTTATTTTACGAGCAAGAGAGGTTGTTTCTCGTGTTACAGAAACTGAAAGATATCCTGATTTGGGTTGCCCTTGTGCCAAACCTTCACATCCCATCTACCACAATAGGTGAAGCGTGCAAAACAGATCATTAAGATATCCAAGACTATGCTGGGCACAAGGCTTAGGCTACAGGTAGGGGTCATTCGAACTCATTAGGTATCCCATAAGCAACCGGCTCGTATCTCCCTGGCTAAATGAGTTTAGACTCATAGGCATCCTGTTGAGAATGCGACTTCAATGACTCGTCCTAAGAGAAAGCTGCCTCTTGAGATAGCCACCACCACCTCATGCCAAAACAATGGAGTTACTGCTTCAGCAATCAGGGTAAAACAAGACTGCAAGGTGATAGGGTTGTAATGAGGGCTCGTGCAGTGGCAGGCGACATGACAGAACTGATGTGAGGAAGAGAGAGTACGACACAATGTAAAAGGCGAGGCTCAGGATGCGATGCAATGCCATGTGTGAGAACAATCAACCAGTTGTAGGTGGCATAGAGGCACAATACAAGCAATGATTATTTATGCAACAACAAGCAACTGAAAAGGAAATGAAAGAATATACTTGTAACATGATGTTGCCTAAGATATTAATCGTAAAAAAAAACAAAAAACACACTTTTAAACTATGAAGTAAAAAATTTGGCAAGTAAACCTAATTAACTTGAAACTAAAATTTTTTATTGCAGGTCCTAGCTAGCCTACACCTAAAACCTAGTTTAACCAATGATGCGGTCGGGTTATGTAAAATCAGTTTTCCAGTGCAGCCACCGCATTAGTTCCTGACCTGCAAGAGCAACAATGATCAGGATCAGAGCGAGTATCCAAAAAAGTGCACCAGCAACAACACTTACTTGAGGAGCAGGTGCAATGGCAAGACGATCATAGATACTTCCCAAAGGACAAGCCAACATAGATTGTGCAAGTTGAATCCCACTCTCATCTTGATATGCAGAAATATGTTCTTGAAAATCAACATTTATAAATGACACACATTCATTCATGCACAATCCTAGATCTGATGGGCGCTGGGTAAGCCACCGCCTATTTTCAGGCACATCAACCGAAAAGGGTTGGTTGAGTTGACCGACAATCTTAACATGGTGTTGAGGACCATCAGTTTTATGGAATGGAAACAATAAGCAAGTGCCAGGCGAATTATAGATGCATGCGCATCCAAGAGTAGAAACCCTAGTTTGGAAAACCCTAGCTCGAGGTTGCTCTTGGGTTTGGTCAAGGGTATGAGGATCCGAATCCACTTTCAATGTAGGCTGCAATTCCTCACTACCTTGAACAAACTCCAGACCTTCGAGCGGAGGGCTTCCCAACTTTGATGGTTGGGCAAGATCAACAAGCGACTGGATGTGATCATGGATTGTGGTGAGTTGCAAAATGTCAGTGGCCTTTGTATCAATTTGGTCAAATGTTTGCGCGCTGAAAGATTGATAGGTCGATATATCAGATTCTTTAGATTCGCCGGGGTGGGGTGGATTCGATGCGGTTATGCTGGGAGGAGCATGGTATGTGGGGATCGTCGTTTGAGAAACAATCGGCAGAAGCTGAGGCACTTCGATTTTCTGATGGGTACTCGAATCCTCCCAAAGCGGATCATTGAATTCTAGTGTCTTCATGTGGTCAGCCAAGCGATCCGAGTGACAGTCCTCGGTGGTATGATTGAATATGTTTTCAGATAAGGAGTGATCACTACAACCATCGATGTGGTCGAGTTGGGTACCTGGCATGTCAGGCTCCCCGATAATTACCGACTGGGATGGATCAATAAGGAAGACATCTTGAGGTTGCCCAGACAAATAATCGCTCCTATGGCTGTCTAAAGATTCCGAGTGAGGAAGATTAGATCTAAAAGATTCATCGATTTTGAACTGTGATTGTGAAACACCATCTGTGTGCTTATGATTGTCACCAATACCAGTATAAGGAAATTTTGAATGTCTCGAAGAAATTACTGGTGTGGCGGGATCGGGAAACCAACCGGGGAATAATGAACGAATAGATTGAGTCGCATGGGTGTTAACCATATGAGGCTTTCCAACACATGCATCCGTGTCATTCAGAGAAAATGATGATCTGGCAGACCTTGTAAGGGAATCAACTTTATGCGGGGTGGGAGTCGATTCATAATCCGTATGTGAACCAGATTCATAATCCGAATGTGAACCAGATTCATAATCCGAATGTGAACCAGATTCATAATCTGACTGTGAACCAGATTCATAATCCGAACGTGAACCAGATTCATCATCTGAATGTGAACCAGATTCATAATCCGAATGTGAACCAGATTTAGGACTAAGTCTAGGGAGACATCGAGTGGGCTCGAGGTAGGTTTCATGAACCGAGAGAGAGAATGAGCCACTGTGGTTTTCAAATTCGGATTCGACATGGTGCGTGAAAGATTCAAAGGTAGTGCAATAGGCTTTATCCTCTTGCCAGTGTCTATCCTTGCTCAGGACTTCCAAGGTCACAACTCCACTCCCAGACAACTCAGGAGGAGGGGCGAGAATATCACAAATAGAAACACTCTCCTTGGAGGCCTGAATGTGGTCTGGACTCAAGGAGATGGACCAGAAAGCATTAGGGACAAAGTCCGAACAGCCGGTAACTTGCGGGTCATCATAGGGAACACTAGGATCTAACTGAAATTGCTCAAGGGAAATAACATACTTGAACTGCTCACCTAAACATTTCCAATCAACATCCCTCTCAGGGAACTCAAAACAATAATGAACGAATCTGATAAAGAACTCACCTAAAGATTTTTGAGGTTCCATTCTGATGTCATCTAACTTTATTACAACGTTGTGAGGATCATACTTGTGAAAAGCTTGTTGTAATTTATGGGCGAGTTGTTCAAACGAATGGATGGAAGCTTCCGGCAATGTGCGGCACCATTGCTTAGCGCGACCTTCGAGGGTGAGGAATAAAAGCAAACAAAACAAACCCTCATCGTCAATTTCATAGCACTCACCAAAGTCACAAAAATCTGAACAGTGTTGGGTTATGGACACCCCATTTTCACCATCAAATTTTAACTGGGACAAGTGGTACATAAGTTCATCGGAGATGTAGTATCCAGGCTCATAAAACAATGACAAACATCTCGGGAGAATGATTTGGGAACGAGCCATTATAGATATGAGATTAACTGCAGGCTCTAAGGGCTCAGCTCGTCATCTGGCCCCCCCTTCTCGTTAACCATATGGTCGGAGGTTCAAGCCCTCCTTCTAGCGCCAATTATGTTGACGGGAAAATATGTCCTGGCCAACAGCAGGGGATCTCCCCGGTAAAAGGTCCCAATTAGACCTTGAACCGTTTGGAATAGGGATCCCGTCCGGGTGTGGGTCTGGCTACCACTGATTTCTCCTTTGCTTTGGGTCTCACTTAAACTCTATAAAATAGTGGGTACACACCTAATCAATTGATACAAGACATATGATTGATGCATTAAATGTACATGCAGCACTATGAGTAGCAAGAGGAAATAATAAAGCATGAAGACCGAAGGAAGTGTCGATAGCAACACTTCATTAGGGTCATGCTTGCAAACTGTTCTGACCGCAAGAGAAATAGTTCCTCATGAAGAGAACACCCTTCACTTCCTAAAAGTTTAAATGATAACACAAACACAAATAAACAAAGTCATCAGCATTAGCTAAGAAAGTGAAACAAACTCAACCACCATTAACATACTCAGAAAACTGTTATGCAATTGTGATATGAATTGAAAATACAGTTCCCTTAATCTTAGGATGTTCAGAAACTGAAAATAAAATACTCGATAGTGCTGATACATAAGACAACACCAGATCCCATAGGAGAATTTTCAAAATGCTTGTATTAATGTTTCAGTGTATAATCCTCTGGTAATACAATATACTCTACTCGAGTCCCAAACCAAAGTCCTTTTACAAGCTCCCGAAGGAGTATTTATAAAACAAAACCTGCCCTTTGGGCTTCCTGGACCTTTCATCTTCCTGATCGTTGGGCTGCCTTGCGACCCAGTCCTTTTGCGACCTGCGACCTGAGCCGCTGTTGCGACCTGTGACCTGGCTGCTGTTGTGACCTGCGACCTGACTGGGTCGCGGGGTCGCAAATTGTAATAAAATGAGAGAATGCGACCTTGCGACCTTGCGACTATGTCGCTGGGTCGCGAGGTCGCAAAGGTGAAAAAACTGAAGGTATGCGACCTTGCGACCTTGCGACTAGGTCGGTGGGTCGCGGGGTCACAAAAGGTGGAAAAACGAAGATATGCGACCTTGCGACCTTGCGACTAGGTCGTTGGGTCGCAGGGTCGCAAAAGGCAGAAAAAATGAAGAGGTGTGACCTTGCGACCTTGCGACTAGGTTGCTAGGTCGCGGGGTCGCAAAAGGAAAAAAATCGAAGATATGCGACCTTGCGACCTGCTGGGATTTGCGACCTGGGGCAATGTGCGACTTGGGGTTTTATCCTTCTGCATTTCTCTTTCAGAGATATCGTAACCTTGTTCTCCGAAGGCCTGGCTTAGCCCTTGCCATGTGAGACAACAGCCTCTATCTGCCGGCAGTGTTATTTCTGCATTAAGGGAATTTGCATGAAATGATATGTTACCTGCAAGAAAATAAAATCAATCAACATAGTCCCTTTTTCTTCTCATATAACTTGCAGATAAATGAATTTATATTAGCCCTGTACATACATATAATTATCCACGAATGTTAGGGAATCAACACAATAAATGCAATAATCTATCACAGCTAAAATCAGTTGGACCCCTGTGTGGTCAAATGTTGCGCCATTTTGTCATTAGGGAGAATGGCTCAAGTGGGTTTTCTCTGTGCCCTTCGAACAACTTGTGTTCGTGGTGGCAAGTCAGGTTATAAGCAGACCAACACCATTGCTACGCTATGTCCAGTCTTCCAAAGGAAATCTAATAACATTAATCTGTTGGACCAATTTAACATCGAACCTTAAGCCTCCTTGAATCAACATCTTCGTCATAATTTTCAAGGTGGGACTCTTGCGCTTGCAACAAAGCATTTCGCATCTGTTGTATCGGAGATACGTCCCGTAGTCGTTGTTGCACTCGTTAAGATGAGCGTTTCGCTTCTCTTGGAGGATCTGTATCCTATGGAAATGGCGGAAACGATACAGCTGAATCCGTATGCAATTCAACCTACATAAAACAAGAGCATGCAGCTTTGAATACCATTTTTGGTCGTGCACTTCGATACCACCTCCAGAAACCAGATCTGTCATTGTGCAAGGCTAATTATTATGCGGTTTCTTCTCCTCTGAGTCGAAAAGTCTCCTATACGTATGTATATTTGCTGCGAAAATGTTTAGGGTTCTATTTGCATGCATTCTGATGCTGCGCGCGACCTCACTGTCTCGGAGGTTGTCTCACAGAGATAACTTGCAGGTCGAATTTTCTTATCACGTATGCGGAGAATTCTTCATTGTTTTGGTGGATTTAGAATAAAACGAAAGATTTATCTGCCTCGGAAGGGTGAAGGTTAGTGGATCAATATCGTGCTGACAGGTGTGTTGTTACTGCTTTCTCTGCAAATGGATTATAGATAATTCTGCTTCCGTGGTGAGCAACGCACGGCATGCAAACTTCGTGGGACGTTGATCCAGTTTTCCAGCGTCTTTGGACAGAATAAAAGCAAACTTTTAGTAAAGATAACGCCTTTCTAAATGTGACCAGTGCAGCAGGTTTGAAGAGCGATTCTCTCCTGGAATATCGCCGTCGGGGCTACAGAAGTCAGCATAAATCATTCATATTCTATTTCAACACGATATCCTGCTGCACTTACCATAACACACGGTCTTGTTTATGACAGTTGCCATGCATGGAAGCCTTCGCGCCCAACATGTGATGAAAATTCACCATCAAAACCTTTGCGCCTAGTCGTAACACACCATTGGTTTTTCATACACTCCGCCTCATGTTTTAGACATAAGTTTTGATCACTCTGTAAATCATAGAAATATTTAATCCCACTTCACATTTGTTTTCATATAGCTCTGACCGTGTTTTAATTAAAACGTTGATTGCTGCATGTATATATTTGCGATCAAATAAAAGACCCGCCATCGAACGTTTATCTTCATGCAATGTGTGCATGCAGTTTTGCGTTGGGTTTTAAACTAAGATTGACCGCTATCTATGCCTGGTCCACGTGGATTAACACTACCCATCGACACGTTGGCGTGTATTTGTAACTGTCCGCTTCATATTTGCAACGTAAAATTGACAGCCACCGAACGTTTAAACTTGCATATTGCACTTGCATATAGTTCTGACATGTGTTATTACCATAACGTTTGACAGGTGTATATATACGTTTGCTCCAACTTTTACCATAGGTAAAAAACCTACCATCGCACCTTTGCACCATGTCATGTGTCTGTGCAATTTTGTTGCCCCATCTCACGTGGCCTCGCACTGCTAAAACATGACTGCAGATTGTTATACATTGCACCCTAGTTGTTATAACATGCCAGCGTAGGTTTTGTTCCAGCTTTGGATGACTGTGTATCCATTCTGAAGATATCATAATGCGTTGGCTGCCATCATAGGTTTGTCATGACTACGTGTTGAATGTAAGTTTTGACCGTTGCAAATATACCTTCACTCCAACGTCTCACCATAAGTTGAAAACTTCCACGTTGACATGCATGTGTCCATCTGTAATGCATTTTAATTCAACCACCCTATATATCTGCGCCATTAATTCAAACTTCAGCATAAAATTATTTGGTGCTAGTTCTTTGCTTGGCGGTCTTATATGGTCTTTTGAAATCATATACGTTTGCGTTTTGACATTAAAAATACAACATCACCTTGCGCCCTTTATAATGTTATCATGAGTTTTTCTCCAAGATAACTTATGGTTTTAAAACCATGTTCTTCGAGCCTAGTTTTAATTTGATCATTTACTTATCCCCATTATACGAAGGCTTCTCGTTTTGAAAGATCGAGAGTCGAAATATACTTCTCAAGCCACATTGATAGCCCTTTTCATATTGACCTTTTCTACCCGGCTACCAAAGGCGTATGCATTTCAACATGACCTTGTAGGTTCAATTTGAAATTCCCCATTTCTTATGGTCTCGTTTAGACAACTTTCAAGAGCAAAGAAGGCTAGGGTCTTAAGGCCTTTTCATTCCTCCATATTGTACTCCTTGCATCACAGATAAATCCACACTATGTGGCTCAGGATTAATAAATTTTTCTTTTGAAAGGAGCGTTCACATATTTGAAACTCTGTCATTGGCTTGCCACACCACCCTATGTGTTTTCGCACTGCTGCCCGACGCGAGAATGCCTCGAATGAGATTGTCATTGTCTAGAGAAATCTTCTGAGTTCGCTTTGTTCACCGGGCTATACTTCAGGCTAGATTCATTGAAGTGGAGAAATATGTTCCTTTGCGTGCACCCCTCGACATTCAGATGATATGGTGTAGGATCTAGACATTTCCAAACGGAGCGCTTTAAGCATCTGGTGCGCACTAGTGAAGGAGGCCTTTGCATCAGTGACGTAAAAGGTTCTTTTCTGATCGATGTGCATCACACCATCCTCCTTTTAACAGTACTGATCACTTGCTCCTGATCCTCCCCTGTTCCGCAACTTTGGCCTCGTCGTTGAGCCCAATTTTATTACCCTTGATGTCCTAACACAACTGAGGAGTTTGTCACCTGTGTGGAACATAACGACATCATAATTATTCTTTGATAATGGTGACCACAGATAAAACATATGAAACTAACAAGCCTAAGAGAAGTATTCAAACAAAAACTTAATGACCTACAGTGGGAAGGCTTTTATTCGTCAATACACAAAAGGTTTCCATTCAAACGTATGCATGGCAATCTCATTACACATGGCACGACTGCGACAAGAGTGTTCAGGCGTACGCTGGATGAAACTTCCCACATATGGCATGATTGCAACAGCGACACTTGATCATGATGGCGAGACAACTCATGAGGTGTTGGGGATAGGTCGCTGGGATGTAGTTGATTGCAGGTCGGGTGGAAGAATTTAACGCCTAAGCGAGCAGAGGGGGAACCCGAAATTTTAAATATACCCAAAATTTTGGGTGGTGTTGTAGTGGCTACAACACAAGTTTATTTCTACGTTATGGGATGATTTTTCTTCATTGGGGGGCTCTTTACACAGGTAGCTTTCATTAGATTTAGAGTCTGAATTAGAGAATTCAAACTCATTCCTGCCAGTCAGGAAATCCTCTATCTGCTTGTCGCCCTCAAAGACCTGCCAATATTTCTCGTTTTTTTTTTTCGTAGTGGTTCACCTTCTTATGTGCCCGCACGCATGTACTAGATACATCCACAGACTTAATGAATCACAATAAATCCTCCCGAACGGATCTACTGTTGGCCTAACACTGAGGCCTAACCCCGCGGGCGTCTAGGAGATTTGATCCTGTGACCTCTCAATTTGGGATTACTTCCAAGCGGGGACTCAACCAATTGAGATAACCCTTGGGGCTTGCCAATATTTCTCGTTATCTGCCACTGTAGGTCTATATTTTGTTTGAATGATGATTTTTTTGTCACTAGGAGCATTATGATATGAACTAGCTATGCAGGCTAATCCATTTGCAATTATGTTCTGACTCCTAGGAACAAATACCAGTTCGTATTCTACAAAGGTTTTTAGTAAATCCATAGCATCGTTACTGTACGTTCTAAATATAGGGTGTTTATCTATATACTCACCATTCACCTATTTTATGATTAATTCAGAGTCTCCGTGTACAACTATCTTTCGGGCTGCTAGTTTTTTCAATAGATTCAAGCCTAGGATGAGAGCCTCATACTCTGTGATATTGTTTGTACATTTAAAGTCCAGTCTGAAGGAATGAATCTCAACATAGTCACTCTTAGTGTTGTGTAACCATACTCCGGCTCCTACATTCTTTCTAGTGCAAGACCCATCGAAATTCATTCTCCATAAGGGATCGTTTTCAGGTTTAACATCATTTTCATCCCTAACATTGGTTTCACTGTTATTTTGTAATATGGGGTCTTCATCATGATGTGGAATGTTTTTTTCTTCATGATGTGTATGTAGTTCAGTGAGATGACTAATCAGCTATTTGTAGTCTTGTTCTTGTTCACTCTGAGTTTTAGTTTCAGTGCACTGTCCAAAGGTTTATTATTAGTTTTCTTCTATGTCTAGAGTGGCCATTATGTTAAAGTCTGTGGGCTCTACTCCATCGTTTGAATCTCTGTTTTCTAGCTCTGGTTCATCTATGGTTTCATCATTGCAGAGGATAAAAGAGTCTAGATCCGTGTGTACAAAGTACAAAGGTGATTTTTCAGGTTTTTCAAGGTTGTTGACCATGAACTTCATTTGTGCCTCTCTATATAGTCTCCTAAGCTGGCTAAAGACAGAGATTGTAACATATGACCCATCCATTTTCATTGTACCTTGTAGCTTGGCTCCCCATGACCTCGATAGTATCATGCCATACTTAGGTGGCACATCTGCCACTACAACATCCATAACCATACATTTGGCTGGAATATGGGTCAAGTTCACACACAGATCTTTGATTAGGCCAAGACATTTTACTCTGCTAGAGTCAAATGAATATAAATATTTATAAGGGCGGGTTATCTCTAGGCCTAACATCTCCATAACTACCTTAGGCATTAGGTTGTGTGAAGCCCTAGAGTCATGCATTGCATTGTGAAGGATCTTGTCATGGATATTGAGGCTGATATGAAAAGGAGGTACTACCCCTTCCTGAAACTCCCCTTCTATCTTTGGACCAAACAGAAGGGCTGGTTGATCATCACTTAGATTGACAGTGTCACTACTTTCACCTAGATTTAAAGCTTTCAAAATTTGGCCTTTATATACATCCTGAGCGTCCAGCTCAGAGAGTGGGACAGAGATCTTAATTTTAGCAATATCACTCTCCAAATTGAAAGGAGATTGAATCTTCATGAGACTCAACTCTGTTTTGTTAGCCACTACTTTAGTGGCAAAATCAGGGTGCTGATTCTCACTATGTATAGTGTTTGTAGCTATTTTATCAGGGGCACTAGCTGCAATGCTAGTGCTACTAGTTTGTTGACTTTGTTTATCATCATTTTGGCTGTCTTTTTCTTTTTTCTTCCCAGAACTCTCAGCTGCTAATTTTTTTCTTTCAGTAGTCACCTTAGGAGTTTTCTCAGGCCTTTTCTTAATGGTAATCTCATAAGCTTTTGGTTTGGAATTATCTAAGCTCTTTTTTATTCTAAGTTCATACTGTTCTCTGACCTGCATGATGGAATTTTCAAATCCCAGCCTATAATCCTCAGATTCTAACCTTTCCTCATCCCAATGTTAGTGTGGGGTCTAATTATCTTCTGTGGAACAGTTTTGGATTGAGTTGTCTATTTCCACCATGTTTATTGTGGTTCCTTCGGACTCTTCTATTATACCCTCATCTTCATAAAGGAAGTTCTCTTGAAATGGGGGTATGAATTGCTAATCAGAGTCTCTATGTCTGTTAGGAGGGTTGTTTCTCCTAAAGTTCTGGTTCTGGTTATGATTTTGGTTTCTGTTCTGGTTTCTGACTTGGATAGTCAAATTTTCCACCATTTCCCCTAGTCTCTCCATGGTTTTGGCTAGCTGTCATACGTGGGATCAGATGTGGAAGCTGCAGTGTTATCCCTATATGTTACCCTTTTCTTAGCCCTCATTCTGGCTTTCTTCTCAATCAGGTTAGCTTCTACGCTCACTGCTCCTTTTTGCATATCCTCCAGTGTGTTGTAATCTCTCTCCCTAAGCTGGTAGGCCATGTAAGCATCAAAGCCTTTAGGATATTTCACCAGGGCCATTCCTTGGGGAGGTTTCATGTGTGGAGGAAGAGCATTGTAAACACTATTAAACCTTGTAGAATAGTCATGGAAACTCTCTCCTACATTTCTTTTAAGATTCTTGTATTTCGCTAAAATTTGGAAAGGGTTGGTCTTGACTTTCCATTTGTTTATAAAAGTTTGATATAAAGAGGGAAGGGCATGGATACTATTAGGAGGTAGGCCTTGAAACCACTTCTTCACATCTCCTGCTAAACTCTGGGCAAAGATCCCCATCTTGACTGTCTCATCATCTATCTCCATATAGTCAAAAGAATCTTCCATTCTGTCTACATGGTGTTGAGCAGTGGTAGACTCTTTTGCAGTGAAATGTGGGATTTTTGACTGATAATCATTTGGTAAAGGCACTAGAGGTTGTGGTAACACCAAAGGTGCATACCAGGCTGCCATGATGATGTTATGAGGAGGTAAAGGGTTGGCTTGAGTAGCAAGTATGTGGATAACATGAATACTAGGACCAGTAACACTCTCTTGAGCTGATTTAGGGTGGCAGAGCCCCAAGTTTTGAATGAAATGAATATCTGGAGGTGTAGATGGAGAGGTCTCCCTATCCCTAATGTGTTCACCAGTGTGAGGTGGTGAACTATGAAGCTCAAGTTTTGACTGGTCTAGAGCACTGAATGACCTAGTTCTAGGCAGTCTGCATGGTAAGTCTAAGTAAAAAAGAGTGTCTGATAGAGCTGTAAAGTTTTCTGGTGCAGAGTTAGCTCTATGGATGTGTCCGGAAATAGTTGGCTCCCTAGGTGTATGAGATTTCCTAATGATTCTCTCAGGGTTATCAACTATTTCAGGTGGGTCTGGGTTAGGATAAGCTCTTGTATGAATGGTTCTTGAAGCCAGTATGTTTGTCTCCAAACAAAGGAGCTTAATCCTGCTTGCTCTTCTAATATGACTAATGTTATAATGCAACTCTGGTCTCCCAGTAGAGTCTTATGAAAACCAAGATAATTAGCAGGCCTACTGATCACCAGTGGAGTCTTTAATCATTAAGGAACTATGGAGTCGCCAGGTGGAAGGTTTAGAATGTTTCAAGAAGGTTACTTTCCACCATAGTGATTAACCACCAAACTCAGGCTACTACGGTCTTCTTCGAGTTTTTAGAAATGTTTAAAAGTGTGTTTTACTCAAAGCTTCCCCAGTGGAGTCGCCATTATGTTTGGCTTCCTATGTTTTGGCAAGTTTGGCTCTACCAAAAGATAAGAAAACATCAAAACCACTTGAGACCTCAGGATCTAGCCCTCCTGGGTCCAGAGAGTGATCTCTCTATAAAAAGCAAAGATAGATGTATCTTTGAAGTTCAAATGTTAAGATATTAGGCTAGTTATAGGCACAAGGTTTGTTGTTTGTTTCGTTTGTTTGTTTGGTTGTTGGGAATCATGAAGGAAGGGTTCAATATAAGACAAAGGTGAGTAAAGAGGATTCTAGGAAAAGAGGAGATAATTCAGAGAACACTCGAGACCATTGGGCAATGGAGTCATAAAAGGTTTTACTTGCTATTCAGTATCCAAGGCTTTCAATTGGGCTAGTCATCTAAAACAAAAGATCTTAAAGATGATAGTGTGGTATGAAATGGTAAGGAAAGAAGGTGAATGACAAGGAAACCTCCAAGGTGACCACTTAGGAATTAGATCTAGGGACAGGGCATGCCATTAAACACCTATGATCCAACCCCAAAAAGGCTAACTCTTCAGACAACAAGAAACACTTAGGATTTAAACACAAAGGTGAAACCTGTGATCAGAGAAAGGATTTGAACTTTCAATGCTCCGGCTTTCAACTTAAGGGAACTTAGAAAGGTTAAATTGATCGAAAAAGACCCTAGTGAGACAGAATCAACATTCTAAACTCCCAGTATCCCAATTCTTTCAATTAAGACCAGACAAGAATATCCAAGAACAGATTCATAAATTCATACATCAGTTAGTAGTGAATAACAGTTGCTACATTGGTTAAATTATCTTGAACTAGTTCTCAGATAGCACAATCAGTAGAAAACATTAAATATAAGAAGATCAGGGGCATTAGGGTACCATGCAAGGGTATATCCTAAGCAAGATTTCTGATTCTTACCAGAGAAATGAAATGCAATGAATTACAGAAGGAAAACAAAGACAAAGGTAGAAAACATCATCGCTGCTTTAAATCAGGATCCAAAGAAATGTGTCTGTCATATTAAAGAGCAACACCAGTCCTATACAACATTTTCCAACAGCTTGACATTCAGTCTGAAATAATCTCCTCTGCCTATCTTACAACTTTACACTCAAGACTATATCTCAAGAGAAACAACTTACAATTCACAGATATCCGATCAACAACCAACAACGTGTTTTTTCATGAGTTTTATAGCTGAAAGAGAGGCAGAGGAGGTAGATGAAACACTAAATAAAACATTAAAACAAAATTAGAAGAAGAGGGCTCGAGGCCCATTCTATCTTAATATCCATGCATTGATTTTTAGTACCCTTTGGGTGAAAGAGTGGTCTCCGACAGGCTGATAGTAACTCTAGGTATGTTATTTGATGTAATTTAGGTTGTAGTACTCTGTAGTACTCTGGTGACAAGAAAGAGGCAGATAAATGACTTTAGATCTGCCATACTGCATAACAAATGCTTTTGGTAGCATTAGGACTTCTGTTAGGATGTAGATCTTCTTCAGAGCTCGATATAGAATAAAGAACAGTATGGGAAACTGTCCTTTCACGGGAATGAACCTTCTACTAATGTGATCTCTGATAATATTGTTTTCTATGCTTTAGGCCTCATTAGGCCTTCTGTGTTAATCACAAGGTCTTCAATCTGGTACATTCGCCCTTTAAACACTAAATTAGAGCTTAAAATCTTCACTAACAGGATTTAAAATTATTTAATTATTCACTGATACTCTTTGCAGCTTCTTTGACTGCCTCTGTCTATGAATTTGCAGGTTTAATGGTGCTCGAGGTTTTACCCAGAGTTAATACCCATGATTTGGATAAAATATGTGTTTAAACCCCCTTAGGAGTCTTCCCTGCAAATCCTGGCTCTGAAAATATTCCTCTGCGCTACTGTGTCACTAATAGTGACAGTGTAGAAAAGAACGGCTTTCACCATCTGTAACCCTGCACAAGACACAAACAATGTTAAGAAATCCATGTAGGAAGGAGGGTGAATGCAGTGGAAGGTTGTGAGAATGGAAGCATAGCAGAGATGAATGCGGTGGATGCAGAGAGAAACGACTGAGAAATGTGGCGAAATGGTGAAAATCTGATCTGATGAAGGTTTGGTGGAGGAATGCTTTTGAACCATTCGATCAGATCTGGAGGTGGTGATCGACGATGGTGGTTGACTAACAGAATGAATTTAGAAGGTTGGGCGAAAGAAATGAACTGTAATGTAAAACATTAAAATTTTAATGTAAGCATATTACAAAGGAAATGAATGAAAATGAAACGAAATGGGCTTTAAAGGTGGGACCATGGCATGTGTAGAGGGCGATGGAATATGGACCATTAGATATCAGGAGGAGATCAACAGTCGAGATGCCACGATGAAGTTCTTTGGTGGCACGATGAACAAATGTGAATGGAGAACGTGATGTAATGAGGGCTGTTGATCTGCACAGATCAACAGTCGAGATCTGTAGATGGGCCTTCGGGAAAAAAAGTGGGGAATTGGTTTTGAGGAGCGAAACCATTTTTTTCGCGTTGAAATGAGGTGGTTTTAAATTTTTCCCAAAATCACGTGATATGGTCTGCTGCCCGACACATGGCAGAATAAAACCACCCATACCGTGTGACTTCAAGCTGTTAAAAACTCGGACGTAGAACAAACGTGATATGGACGCTGGCTGTTGGATCTGGGACTGTGAGATCTAACGGTGGCAGATGGAGTGCGATAAGGGGAGATGCATGGTTGGTAAGGTGGGGGCTGATCAAAGGTGGTTTGACTGTGAGCCATCCGATTAGTGCGATGGACGGTCGAGATCTACAGAGGGAAAGCAAAGACGGAGGATTTGGTTAGTGGTCAGGAGGAATCTTGGTCGTTGGATCCATGGGATTGGATGGCAAAGATTAAAAGAGGAGGTGGAGGCAGAAGGGCCAAATGATCGATTTGGGGAAGTGTGGAATGTCGGATAGAGCAGGATGGATGGCTGCGATTCAATCGAAATCGGAGGAGGCAGGGGCCTAAATCTCCGATGGGTGAAGGTGCGATTACATCTGGACCGTTGGATCTGCAGGGAGATTGACGGTTGCAATTGGATCGGGGGTTAAAAATCGGAGAAAACGGGGCAAAGAAAGAGTGAATCCTGGCCATTGGTTCTTGTGGATTCAATGGCCAATATTGCATCGGAGGATCGCCATCGGGGGGAAACAAGAGTGGCGCAATAAGAAGTTTCGATGATGCGATGACCGTCAAATTGGAATGGGAATCAACAGCGGAGATCTTAATCAGGGGTTACAAAGGGATGTTATGGGCACACGATAATATTTGTGCGAACCATCAGATCTTTACAGATCGACGGTGGATATTACATCTGTGGCCTGCAGAACAAAACACCATCGCATTGGGAGATTTCTGTTTTAGAAAGAAAACGTGCTCCACTCAATATTTCGATTGCGATATGCTCTTTGGGGTTTAGCACTTGGTCTCAACGCGGGGTTTCATGGAGGGGAAGTGGTTAGGGCTTAGCCGAAAGGGGCTTAGGCCCACTATATGATAAAAGTGGATTTTTAGGCCTAAAAACAGTGTTTTTAAGGCTAAAAAGAGGTTCCAGCAAGGGGAAAGAGAGATTTTAAAACCAAATGAAGGGATTTCACTTGGTTTTTAAAGGGGAATTGGATGGTTTAGAAGAATTAGGAAGGGATTTTGGGAGCCAAAGGGGAAATTCGAGAAGGGGAGAAAAGGGGTTAAAATGGGAAATTTGCAGGGATACAAAGGGGAAAATGGAGGCTTTTCTAAGCATAATTTTTTTCACAGATAATGAGGATATCTTGATGGAAACAACAGCGAAGATATTTTCAAAGGAAAAGGACACATAGAGGCTTCAAGCATGAGAGATTTTCATAGGAAATTTATCTCTTGAAGGCTCATAAAAATATTTAGCCACCTGTTTGCTTGACAAAAAAATTATAGGTGGCTAACAAAAGGGATGACCATTCATTTACTTTAACGAATTCGAATAGTCAAGTACACGACAATATTTTCATTTTTAGAGAGTCTCAAAAGGGCTTAAAAGAGAACTCCATGGTTTTTCTTTTTCATAAATTTTAAAGAGCCCGAAAAGTGATAAAAGTTTACTCTTCGTCAAAAATGATCATTTCACCTAAAAAATCTAGTATTCTGCACAAAAACTCGAAAAAATTAAAAATACTTGTTTCAATAATAATAATATTTCAAAAAATCATCTTTTTAAATTAAAAAATAAACAAATTTAAAATTCATTTATTCGAAAAAACTTATAAAAAGGAGTTTTTCAAGTTCATTTTTACCGTTTCAGTTTGGAGTGAAATTTTTAGAGCTTTTGGTAAAAAACGCTTCGAAGAAGATTCTAGGAAAACCAACCATCGGAATCGAAAACCGACTGCTTCAGGTAATCCAAAAATTCCTTATCTTGCTTTTCATCCATTCAATTTTTTAAATTAGGGTCAAAATTTCATTTTTGGGAGGAAAATAGGTTGAAAAATTCGCCCTCGGGGGTCCGTAGGCAGGACACTAGGTACCTGTGGACCTCGACACTTTCTCACAAAGGAAAATGTTGAGGCCCCACACTTTTAACACAGACCCCGTGTGGAGCTACACACTGTATCTGAGCGTAAAGTGCGGGGGCACCGTAATGGATTTAAAAACATATTTTCTTCCTAAATTACCCAAATTTTTTGCTTGAAAATGAATCTAATCCTTCATTTTACTTGTTGTAGGATATCTACAATGCTCATTTGGTGAGAATGGGAACATAAGGAGATAGATGAAGCAACGATGATTCATCAACCAACTTTTCAAGTTTTAAGAGCATGCGGGATTTACAAATTTTGGGCTATTAGTGGCATGAGAGCTCAAGTGGATCTTCTTACTTGGCTGGTGAGTAAATGGGATGTTCAAGACCATTGTTTCGTGATCGGAGGTCACCGGCTCAATATTGAGCTGGAAAGCATATATTTCTTAACTAGTTTGTATAGGATAGGTGAACCACTATCTCTATTTGGGGCTAGGCTAGGTGGCCAGTCTGTTGCCAGCCTGCAATTAGAGTTCTGTAATGATGAAGACAATCCCAGAGACAAACAGATTGAAATTAAAAATATCATCTGTCCCGAGCTAAAAGTGATTGCTTTTACCATTTTCAAGTTGTGCGGAAGTGCAGCTTTTCCTGTAGCCACTAGATCTCAGATGCGCATAGCAGTGGATTGCTTTCGAGGCACCATATTCAACTGGTGCGAGGCAGTATTGGCAAATGTGAAAGGCCAACTTACCAGAGAAAAGAATGGAAAGTTAAACAACTTCGGATATGGGTCCATCATCGTCACCTTTTATCTAGAGAGGATCCCTATGTTAGCCCCGCAACACATTCCTGTTGATGCTGGTCGACCTTGAGAGCCTAGGATTGTTCATTGGGTTGCTTTGATGGCTTACCACAGCGAGGGTGGGGAGATTTTTTGATTTCCCTCGACATATTTTCATTGGCTGGAACGCCAAATTTTTGTGATAGAGGATTTTCTTTATGCTGGAATGGATTTTCGTGGCGACCGGGAAATGTCTCTTCCTCCAGGAGCTCAGTGGGATGAGTCAGGTGAAAAATCTCTTTTGACATGTTCTAATTTCTAATTTTTATTTTGTTTTTAAATTTTCCAAAGCTGATAACAAAAATTTCAAATGCAGATGTGGGTCCGAGTCGACCAACCATTCTCCGCCCCTTTGACCGGAGGCAAAGAGATGCACCACCACCCCCACAGGATTAGACTGAAGAGATCCTGACTGATTTAGAGCACCATTTGGAGCAGCTCAATTTAGATATTCCTGAGACCACCATAGATGATATCCCACTCCGTCTACAACGATATGTCATAGGTGTTCCTAGACCATTCAGGAGGTTTTTGACTAGGGTGGCACGAGCAATGGTGTATTATCATGATCATCACCATGGATAGTGGATGATTGACTTGTCGACTCATTTTTTGTATCACTTTTTTCGATCATAAGGTGTTTTGAGCCTATGGTTGAAGACGATGTACTATTTTTTGAACACTACATCTATACTATGATATACTATTATTTCCAGTTACCTGTCCAATCATGTTTATCGAATGTTGATTTGTTACTTTGTTATCGCAAATGTCTATTTATAACATTAGAAGCAACTGCATATGCTAATGTATTTAAATTTCTTGGAATGTGTTGATACTCAATATAAACGAACTCTCGTTCCAAGAGACGAACCCTTAAAAATAATCTTAATAATACTGGATTTCTAATGGCATATACTCGATTTAACTGTAATACAACGAGCTCAGAATCTAACCTAACGATCAAACTCTGAATTCCAAATGAAATGGATTCTGATAATAATTCAATAACTGCACTATATTCGGCAATATTGTTCGTTGTTTGACTGAGGCTTACCCCATGCATCGATACTAACTAGTCAGTGGGTGAGTAAATAACCCAAGCTACAAAAGAGATGTTCCGTGTACTACGACAAGCGCCATCAACAAAACCAATATACGTTTGAAAGGACGTCGACATCTGTGATATCAAAAGTATCCAGATAAGCGGGAATAATAGTAAGAGCACACTTAAGCTAGGCACATGTTTCTAATCTATAGCACACCAGCTAAAAAGTAACTAATATACAGAGAAGATATACACACAAAATCAAGCGTAATATCTCTTTTAGATAAAGTCCATTTTTGGGTTTATCTAAAGAGACCCCGTCAAAGTCAATCAATTCATAGGCCCCTTTTGCAAGATGTCACTTGATAATGTAAGGACCATGCCACATGGGTTCAAATTTCCGAGCCCCTAGTTTATCGTTGGATTGATCATAAATTAAAACTAGGTCTCCTTCTGAAAAATTACAAGGAGTAACACTTCTATCATATTGAGCTTTCATTCTTTTCGCATGAGCCTCGATAGCTAATGCAGCGGTGCGTCGATTCTCATCTAATTGAGCCAAGTATAAAAAAAATTTCTCCTCTTCAGAAGTGTCTGGTAGTAACTCTATGGCTAGTTGGAGTGACGGTATCTTGCATTCAATGGGTAATACCGCTTCTAAACCATAAACTAGTTGAAAAGGGGTAAACCTGTCAATGTTTTTGCTAAGGTTTGATATGCCAAAAGTGCTGAAAAGAGCATGGTATGCCATTTTGACTTATGAGTGCCAATGATTTGTTTGACCATGGTGACTAAAAATTTATTAATCACTTCAACTAAACCATTAGCCTGCAGATAATATGGTGTAGAACTGTCATGGCGCAGGCCAAGTTGGTCCGTTAACTTGGTCATCATGATATTTCAAAAATGGCTCCCATGATCAGTAATTATCACTTGGGGTACACCGAAACAAGCAATCACATGATTGAATACGAAAGTAGCTGCATTTTTGTCACCTGTCGCAAATGTAGGCATCGCCTCGGCCCATTTGGTAAAATAATCCACTACTAGAATAATATACCCATGCCCCCCGGTTGAGTGAGGGTTACATATAATGAAATCAATGCCCCATTTTGCAAAAGGACCGACATCAATTATAGGGTGAAGAGGAGCAGGTGATGCACCCATTTTTCGATCGAAGATTTGACAATTATGACATTTCGGACCGTGTAAATACAATCTTTAAACAAGGACGGCCAGAAATAACCTGCGCACAATATCTTTTGGGTTGTGGAGTACCCAGACATATGACCGCCACATGCTCCAGAGTGACAGTCATTTAAAACCTTTTCGACTTTGTCATGAGTTAGACAACGTCTAAAAACTAAGTCTGCACCACGACGGTACAGTGTGTTGCCAACAATATGATATTGTTGAGACTGGAAACAAATTTTTCGGCGTTGCGACCGTGAAAGCTCAGGTCGAAAATATTGTCTCTAAATATAAACAATAATATCTCCATACCAAGGATCAATGGTACTAATAAGAAACAAGGATTCATCCGCGATTGGTTGTTCCACCAAAGTTTCTATATCAGTACGTGGGAAATCACCCATAAGTTCAGCAAATATCAATGATTTCTTGGATTTGGATTTTTCAAATTCCAAATCAAACTCTTGCAGGATAACAATCCATTTGGAGTATTTTCCCCCTAGAAATTGTTTGGTCAAGATATAAATCATAGGGTTACAATCAGAGATCACTATCGTTTTGCGTAAAAGTATGTAGTGATGAAAACGTTGGATAGCTTGAACAACTACCAAGGCCAATTTCTCCACATGTGAATATTTGTTCTTAGTTGGATGCAAATTTCGACTAAGATAGTAAATCACATGTTCAATATGGAATTCATCTTCCTGAACTAAAACCATCCCTATCGTGGAATCGGAAGTGGCGAGTTACAAAAAGTAATCGTGGTTGTATTTGGGAGGATGTAGTAATGGTGCATGGGTCAATGCATTTTTCAAAGCATCAAAAGATCTATCAGCGACCTCGTCCCAAAAGAAAGGAATATTCTGTTTCAACAACCTAGTGAAACCTTTCGTTGACTCGAAGTAGTTAGGAATGAATCGACATAAAAAAATTTCTTTCCCTTGCAAACTTTGGAGTTGGCAAAGAGTAGAAGGAGGAGGTAAATTGATAATTTCCGCAACCCTAGATGGGTCGACACGAATGCCTGCCTTTGAGACAATAAATCCCAATAATCGTCTGGATTCTACGTAGAAAACACATTTGTGAGGATTCGAACGAATCTTACAGTGCCTACATCGCATAAATATGGCTTGTAAATGAGTAATATGATCTGCTCTATGTGAATAATGAGCAGGCAAATCATCGAGGTAGGGCTGCACAATGTGCTTAATGTCGTGAAATACATAAGACATGGTCCTTTGAAAAGTGGCGCTAGCGTTCTTAAGGCTAAAGGGTAATTTGCGGTAAGAAAAAGTTCCCCATGGAAAAATGAAAGTTGTTTTAGGTTGATCTGTAGGGAGTATGTTTATTTGATTGTAGCCGGAAAATCCATCCATGAATGAGAAAATTTCACTGCCAACACGATTGTTAATAAATTGATCGATGTAAGTGGTTGGATAATTGTATTTAGGACAAGCTCGATTTATATCCCTATAATCGATACATACTCTTATTATTCCTTGTTCTTTATTGACCGGAACAATATTAGATACCCAGTTCGTTAACGGGATCAGATAAATAAAACCTACAAGAAGTTATTTTTCAACCTCTGCTTTGATAGCGGTAGCTTTTCTCGGATGAATCTGACGTAATTTCTGTCTAACGAGTTTAGCATCCAGGTATGTCTTAATTTCATGAACAATAATTGACAGATCGATTCCTGGCATTTCTTCATATGACTAGGCAAAAATGTTGCGGAATTCCTGAAATAGGGCTTTATATGCTTGAATTTCTTCAGGCGTACAAGAAGCACCTATGTGAATGTTTTCAACAATTCCAGGTTTTACTGAAATGTCAAGAGGAACCGTCGTAGAAATATTTTCTAAATTCAATTCAGAATCAGAATGTGAGAGAGGATTCTGAGGTTCTTTGACGTAATCAATGGTAAAAATGGAGGAAAAATCATTCTCAAAATGATCGAGATTAGGTAAAAAAAAGACCTATGATGAAGATCTTCCCATGGTAACTCATCTACCGACAAGAATTCACGAATATGTTCATCAGTATTGAATAATTGTTGAGTAGGATCCGGAATTGGTGTCGAAGCTAAAATCCATATTGAAAATGACTCCTAATTGATCACATTCATTGGATCAGACTCAGTTGAAGGAATATCAAAAAATGATTGTACATGCTGATATGCTAACTCAAAAGGACTCAAAGGAATTGGGCCATCAAAAGAATCCAATTATGATTTTGAAGGTACTATCCAAGGATCATCAAAGGAAATATTACATGATGTAATCATATTGATACTAGCAATAGGAGTTTGTATGTTGGGAGGAGGCAGGGAAAAAGTTCCCAGTAAATCCGAATCTTTAATCAAACCTACTCCGACATCCTTATAAGGGATAGTCAATTTTCCGACATGTTGGATGCTATCAGTAGAGGCTGTGTCGGATGAATAATATGATAGTTGATCTATCTTAACAATCTTTCCTTTATGACGAAACATGATGAGACGAAAGATCGATGATACAACAACAGTCATGGCATAAGACCAACTGTGACCCAGGAGAAGGTTGTAATCCAAAGGGGCATCAACCACTTCCACATCTAGATTAACCATTTTGCCTTCGAACTCTATTGGTAGATCTTGTAAAATACCATATGGCTGAAAACCTCTTCCATCAAAAGCTTTGAGAATAGTTGGTGATTGGTTAATAGTCAGAGAACCAAGTGATTTCCAACATTTTAAAGAAATAATACACGTAGAAGCCCCTTCATCAACAACAGTACGAAAGATATGCTTGTTTTTTACTATTACCAGAATCTAAAAAGCCATTTGATGGGGTAGGCGGGGTGTAAAATTATCTAAATCGAAGATCATGGTCTACGGCTCCTAACGCTGAAAAAAGAAATTTTCTTTGGGCTGGGCATGATTGCAATACTTCCAAAGCCAACATTGCTGAAGGGGAAATCGCCAAATCTTCAACAATATTGTAATTCTGAGCAACTCTCGCATGTGGATTGAAAGATGATTTACGAAGTACACCTTTTGCAGATGGTTTAATCACTAAGTCAAGATTTTTTTTCTCGATCTGTAATGGATCAGAAGATGAGGGAGATGTAGTCGATGTAGAATTGGATGTTTCTACTTCTTTACCAGTATTTTCACTACCATAATCTTGAGATCGCATCGCAACCATCAAACTATCCTCAACCGGATTGGAGGAATATCCAACCATGTTACTATCTTGAGTGGGAAAGGGATCCTTCAAGATAGCAGGTATAGGCAAACCCTTAATGAATTTGATACCTCGGCTCTATGCGGGCACTCTTTTGTAAAATGATCCTAGTCACAAATGAGACAAGGATATCGGGGTTTTCATTTTTCGTCATTTGGTTCAGATGTATCATTTTTCTCTTTTGAAGATTTTTTCTTTTTATTCTTACCTTTCTTCTTACCACTAGTTTTAGATTTGGTCGTAGATGTCTCCACAACATGGATATCGGTGGAAGTTTCTAGGGAAGAATCTCCTTTAGGTGAATCGGGTAAAGTGATAATAGGAGAAGTAGTCTTGGAAGACTTCTTCTTACTTTTACCAGTATTAACGGAACCAATTACACCATCAGCGGCGTGAGATCCAGAAGGAGTTGCAGTTAGCTGACCAGGTCTTGGTAAATCAGGGATTTTATCATACAGAGTACCTAACTGAGTAAACACAAGGTCAAGGTACTGAACCTGAGCAATGACTTGCTCTTCCGTAACAACGCCTCCTTTGGCCACATCTTCAGTAATTTTGGGCAATAACGATTTAATAAACCATTCAGCCAAAATTTGATCAGGAATAAATACTTTCACTAAACGCCTTTTACGTCTCCATTAATGAATGTGATCAGATATGTATGTAGACGTAGATTGTATTAAGGAATTCAAAAATTTTGTGCCATTGTCGTATCTGACAGGCAACTGAAAATGGGTTAAGAAAGCAGTAGCTAGCGCATTAAAATTATTAAAAGAGCCGTGTGGTAACTCAATGTACCATTTGGCAGCTAGACCAATGAGAGTTCTCTGAAAAAGATGTAATTGAATCGAATCATCGACTAGTGAATTGGATGCACACCAGAGGTGATAAGTCATAACGTGATTAGATGGGTCCTCTCCTGACTTACCTTCAAATTTCGGAATATCACTGGGCAACTTATTAGGCATCGGCGGCCAATATGGAAGATAAAAAATGGGATCGTTTGTAAGGGGCGCTAGATCCGGTAAATCTAAAGTTGCTATGAATGGTAACTGATGGATAGGGTCTTGATAACCTTGTGTGATCAAACCAGTTCCAGGAGGAGGATATTCAAGATACCTTGGAATTGGATGTGCATTTGGAATCTTGAAACCTCTTGCATAACCAGGATTAACCGGACCATACTGGGGTTGTTTAGGTATTTGATAAGTATACCAAGGGTACAAATGATACTGATACACTGGATTTTTTGTAGCTTGACCAATTTAATACTGTCCTTGGTACGGTTGATAAGTAAACTATGGTTGACTAGATACAATCGTACTAGTACCAGCTTGTCTTGTAGGCATATAGTCTGTAGTCTGAGTTGTAGGTCCTGACTGTGGCACAAAGGCTTGAGGAATTTGTACTAATGTATGGATAGAAGAAACCAAAGCTATAGATATTCCAGAGACAGGTGTTGTAGGTTGAACAGAAGTTGCAGTAGCTGCAATAGTCTGAGGTGAAGTCTGAGGTGTACTAGGCCCGGGTTGTTGAACAGAACCAGGTGCAGGGATCTGAACAATAGGTTGGACAGTTTGTTGGGTTGGACCAGAAACTAAAGTTTTTCCAGGTTGATTAGATAACTGCACATTAGGTTGCATAGTCTGTTTAATTTGCGGTGGATTCCACACCATGTTCATTCCGGGGTATTGACCCGTAGAAGGTTGTGCATATGAAGGACCATAACCTAGTTGAACATAGGGTTGATAATTAAGTGGTAAATTTCCAGCTCCTTGTAAAAATGACTGACCGAAAGGTGGTTGGAAAACTTGAGTTGGGTACTGACCTTGAGGTTGATAACCTTGAGGCACGTACTGAATCTGGGGTTGATAAGGACCCTGAGGAATATACTGAGTCTGGGGTTGACCTTGGGGTATGTACTATCCTTGAGGTATGTACTGTCCTTGAGGTTGTTCTCCAGGTAAATAATATTGTCCTAGAGTTTGTCCTGGTAAAAAATTACCTTGAGGTTGCCCCCCAGGCAGTAACTGACTATCTTGAGGTTGCCCCCTAGGTGGTAACTGACTACCTTGAGGTTGAGGATTTGGAATATTACCAGACATCATAAAATTTTTCTCTCCACTCAACGTTTCAGTTTTAGTTCCATTTATACCAGTTGATAACGCTTGTTCAGTTGGTTGAGGAGTTGCTCCTAAGAAAGTACCAAAGAGTGACTGGTACCCCGAAGGAACAGAAGGACCACTGTATAAAAATGTTTCTGGTGATTTGGAAAACAGAGATAACTCACTTGACATAATTGATGAAGGATAATAACCTCTTGGTGTAGGATGAAAAGGAATTCAGGGTGGTTAAACACTAAGACCCGAGTTTTCTAAAAAATTTGTCAATGATAAATACCTAGTGTCACTTCTAAAAGGACTGTAGAATATAGATTCACGCTCCCTAAGATTCAAAGTATGTTGGGCTTTGGGAAGAATTACTTCTTCGTCTAGACCGACAAGTTTTTCAATGGAAATGAGGTCAAAAGGAAGATTTTTAGTAATGATATGTATTACCCTAGGTGACCCAGGATCACTAGAAGTCAGAGTAACAAATCCTGAAGATGGCACTACAAGAAAAAGAGACATTGGTGAGGGGCAAAAAATGTCACCATAAGCTCATTGGTGACGGTCAAAAGAGCCTTTGTCACCAAAACTGAACGTCACCAAATATGGCGTCGCCGAAAGTATAGGTGTTGTGGTGACATTCAAAGTCCATCACCAATAATGATTTATAATGACGGATAGTGACCATCACCATTTCATATGAGCAATGGTGACGAACAATAGCCTCCGTCACCAAAAAAATGAACGTCACCAAAGGTGGCATCACTGAAAGTATGTGTTGTGGTGACATTCAAGGTTCGTCACGAATATTGATTATAATGACGGATAGTGACTGTCACCGTTTCATATGAACAACAACGATTTTTTGTGATGGACCTTTCGTGACCGTCACTATTGGTGCATATATATGGCAATGTTCATTGACCATCACCATTTCATATTTGGTGAGGGTCAAAAAGTGTCATGATAAGCTCATTGGTGACATCAAGGTCTATCATGAATAATGACTATAATGAAAAAAAGTGACCCTCACCATTTCATATCAACAACAACGATTTATGGTGAGGGACCTTTCATGATCGTCACTATTGATGTGTATATATGGTGGCGTTTTTTGATCGTCACCATTTCTTATTTTGGTGAGGGTCGAAAAATGTCACCATAAGTTCATTGGTGATTGTCAAAAAAGCCTCCGTCACCAAAAACTAATTGCCGCCATTCCATATGAATATCAGGGCACAGTGGAATCGAACCACCAATCTCCTTCTTGTAAAGCAAGTGCTCTTCCATTGAGCTAGCACCCTTTAAATTAGACTCTTAAAATTTATATCTTGAAACCTTTATAGAATGTAAATTCTACAGCTTTCAATAAATTAAAGTCTCAACAATCTTTTACTAAACAAGAAAAACATCTATGTTTCAGTTGCCATGCCTGAAAACCATGGATATCCCTATGGACAGTAGAATAAGATGTGTGTTTTTTTCTCGAAAACACATTCCTTATTAATCATTCTTACCTGACATAAACCAAAGAGACAACAAAACATCAGCACACACAAAACTCCCTAGTGATATATAATCATAACTTAGCTAAGAAGTCTAAAAGATATTCTTAATTAATAAACTTTGTATTTGGAAATATTGTTTCTTAAAATTTAAAAAGGACTACGTTGTACAACACTTCTGTCTATTTATCCACACAATTCTATCATAGCGTATGTCACACAGTAGCAATTACGGTACATAAATTAAAAAGACAAATTTTCTCAAGAAAATAGATTTAGAAAAGAGCTTTGAAAAATATATGTTTGTCATCAAAACTTTAATTAGTTCAACAACAAACGAGTTGGAGTTTTAAAAATTAATATCATTCATAGGACAAGAATAGGACAATGGCCAAACTCACTATTCATACAAATATTAAAACTAGTCACTATTTCCATTGCAGATAACTAAAATTTGGGCAATGGTCTAACATTTAGAGTTGATTAGCGAGGAAGACTCGTCAATACCATCATTTTTTTCCATTATTTGTCGTGTCTCTGGATCCATATCAAATAGCTTGCTATTCCTAGATTCTACCTTTCAAGTACTGATTTCTGGCTCACCCTTTAAAACACAATTCTACCACTCCATTTTATTTTGTTTTGTCAAGAGAAATGAGAGGACCTTCCCATCTTCTGTTTTAAATCAATCAATAACCATCAATCAATGATATAAATAATTACATATACACAACAAAGGCCAAAGATGTGTTTTATGCATACCTATGCTCCAAGACTCATCGGACCTTAATGGTGCAAAGAGGTCACCCTGAAAAAATAACATCCACGTGGGATTTACAAAACTTTTTTTAATCAAGCTCTCAGTAAACCAATCAAAATATGAACATACTTTTAATCAATATAATCTTTGACTTAAAATAAAAGTGGTCTAGAATTGAATGTTAGATCAACCATGTCAAGTAACTAACATCGAGTGAGAAATAATGGCCATGCATATTGGATTAATGAAATAATTGATCTAAGAAAGCTCAAAATCAAAAAGATGACTTACAGCTAAGAAACGCAAATAAACGACTTAGAACTAAGACATGAAGTTTACCTTTCAACCCTGTCGTTAGATAACTCTTCTTTATGCATGGACCATGAAACTTTTCTTGGTACCAGGTGGAAGTGGTATTGTAACATTAACCTCTGATAGAGTTTGTGTCCATGACTACTTCTCAAGATATGCTCTATTACCAATATTTGGGGCTCGATAAGATACATGCAAAAACCATCAACAGGAAAATGAAATCTACATCCTTGTTAAAAAAGGGGAGGAAAATAAAATCCACAAATTGAAACAGACTGTAGGATAACTCATTCCTACAACATGATTATGTTGTCATGAACAATAAAAAAAGAAAACAAGAGAAACATAATTTTTTCCACATATTGACAATCATTTCCTTTTGCATATTCTATGAGCAATTGATAAAAAAATTCAATTAAAACTTGTCAACAACAGGATTATAACAAAACATAAAGGAATGGCTCCAACACAAATTATATAACCCTAAACATAAGGATAGATTCTATACAGATAAGTATTTATTCAGGACATTGTATTTTGTGAAAATTTGGAAGTTTAGCATTATAGATAGCAAGACATTGTTGTTGGTAAGGGAGAACAAGTAGGAGATTAGCAGAATCCAATGAAGAAACATCACGGACTACTATGTCATAGAAAGGACCAATGGCAAAGTTCACAATAGTGTTGTGAGACTATAAGGCGAGGGCCCTCTTTTTTCACCCATCCCAATGGTAGGGGGATGGGTGAGGGGTCGTGGGTAAGTTAAGGCACTGCACCAAGTCCTTGGCAATATTTGAAATAACACAATTTATGGTACCACTGCCTTACCACTATGTGTTGAGTATTTACGAAGTCCATTCAGGAATTTCTTCAAAGTTCAAAGTTCAAACAATTAGATAACCCAAAGATGTAGCCTAAAAAAGCTCAGATTGAAAAGTAGATAACCCAAATATGTAGACTATATATCTCACATTTATATATCCTAATTTCCAGACATTGAAATGACACTTTTTAGCATACTATTGTGAATTCAGCGCAAAATGCTAGAAGACAAATATTGATGGTTATTTTGCTGATATATAAGTTTTATACATGAATTTATTTAAAAAATTAGCTTGTAGTCTCAAACATATCTAAGGATGCACACAACACATTGCATCTTTAATGCTGGTGTGTAAACAATGTCATAGCAATACTTCTAGATATAGAACAAGCATTTCAAGCTTGCCTCTGTTGTATGATATGGACATTTGTCCTTCAAACAGAGTTATGAGACACATAACCACTTTCACCCTTAAGAAAAAATGTGGTTGTAAATGCATGGTGAACTCTCTTAACACAAATATGATCTTAGTATGGTATTGGATTCTCAGACTAGTACCAGGTTTAAGGGTTCCAAAGACTTTAGATTTTAACTATGATATGGTGAACGCTAGGCTTCAAGACAACATATTCTTTAGAAATTTCATGTTGGGAAACCTCCAAATCTGTGCCTAGGAAAACTCAAGTTAAATGGAAACATTTTTGTATAATGGTTGTGATTCATATGGATGCACATTAATATATATGTTTTTTCCTAAATTTGAATCATTTATGTATTTTTGGACAACCATTTTTTTGATCCAGTTTTTATCTAGCTCTGATTCAATTCACATTTCTGAGGTTAACCATTTGATGATTGCTCCAATTCATGTAATTAAATAGAGCATAAAAGATAAAGTGGTATTTGTGTGTTCATGAGAGTGTTGCATGCATAAGTAAAATGGGAGTTACAAAAATCTTCAGCTATGCCCAATTGGAAAATTGGAGTGTCCTAGATGTAAGAAAATGTGTAACAGAATATCCTAAATATAGAAATAAGAATATTGTGATGTGTGATTGGGTCAAAAATTCAATTCGATCATGGATAAATACAACTCCAAGTTGAATGAAATATCACAAAGCATTGTGGCAAAAAAATTATTATGTATGTCATATTGTTGCTCCTCTTCTTCATGTGGAAGGCATAAGAATTTTATAAAAATAATGAAAATCTAAACTAAGGACATGTTGGAACCTGGAAATTTTTCTTGTCTGTATATAGTAAGAGAGGAATCACAGTCCATGAGATAGTAATTATGTGCATGTGAAATCATGATAGTTCTTGGAATGACAAGCAAGCCACTAATAGTGACTCGTGCTAATTGCCAATGGTCATAAAGATATAAATAGAACCATATTGGCATTTCCATGCAATTGAACCATATTTACAGTTCCTCTTATGATTATGGATTCATCCAAATGCAATAAATTAAGAAATTGGTTACACTTAAGAGTCAAAATCATGTTGATAATAGCAAAGGGTGGACCATTGAAAATCTGGATTACTGTCTCTCTTTTGAATATCGGTGTCTCATCTTTCGAGGGTCAACTTTGTAAACGTTTAATTATTCTAGACTTTCTTAACCCAAAAGGTAGTTGAAACCCTTGCCAGCATAATCCAAGATCTAACTACTTCAAGCATAAATGGAACTTAAAAGAGATATAGCATACTTGATACCACTCTTAGGCTTTGGTTCAACTCGAAGTGGAAGAGGTATTGGAGGAGAAGAATCAGCCAAGCTTGTTTCCCTATGCAAACAAAGTCAAGAAACTACAGCTCAAAATAAGCATAAATAAAGATTTAGGTAGGTAATACAATGCCAAGAAACTATCCAGGAAGCCATATTAATTTGTATAATGAATTTTGATAAAGAAAATGATTTGCTCAAAATAGAATATACTATAAAATTCATGTTTTTCACCAACACAAGAAAATGCATAAATAAAGGATATCTTAAAGGTTGCAAAAGCATGTTTATGTGTCCTCTGGCGAAGTTGTTCAACATCTTCCTCGGCTTCAATTTGTTCTTTCAGATAAAGCAGATTATCATTGTCTAAAGCTACATTTTCCTCAACAAATGATATCTTTGTCAAGAAATCTCAAATATCTACAACTAAATTCATAATGACACTTTTTCATCTCACTATTCTTATTACTCAAACAAATACATCCATAGAAGGATTGTTGGACTAAGTTTGAGTCCAATAAAGAGATAAATTATCAAAAATCCTTAGTGATTGAGTATGATTATACACATTTTGATTGGTCTATCTGAGGCGCTTGAGAGGATAAATTAATATCCTCTCCAACCAAGTTCAATTTCCGCTTGTGACGTGATTTCTCTTCGTGAGACAATTGTTGATCGGTACAAAAAATGTATATATTCTTGGAATATGATCTAACTATGAATATGGAAGTTTTCAACTATCTTATTGAGGACATCGTATTTATGAAAATCTGGAAGTCAAATCTTTGAAATCACATAATTTATGGGAGTGACAAGGTATGCAAGGCAATGGTAAGCTGGAAGTCAAATATGAAATAACACAATTCCAAAATAACTTAGGGTTTACAGTGGCTCCACCAAAGATACTCTGGCATAGAGTTTTTTCTCATGGTTATTTTAGATTGTTGGCATATCTTTGGTGGAGCTAGGGTGTCTCTTGGTTTCCCCTATCTAGGGTTTTCGAAAGCATGGAGAATTATATGATAGGTTGTGGTTGTGTTCATGGGTTTCATTTCTTCTTTATATATATGAAGTTTTCGGGTGAATGCTTCAAGAAATCCTAGCACCTTAAGACAAAAACACAAAGTACAAATAAAATTGAATGAGAGAGAGAGAGAGAGAGAGAGAGAGTAGCACTACTCTTACATCCCTAGCCCAAGTATGAAAAGGAATATGCACAAGTGCATGATCGACTATAATAACAACTCACTCTTTCCTCTATTTATATGAGAGGTAAATGGGCTTTAAAATAACAAGTGGACCTAGTCCACTACAAGAAAACTTGCAAGACACAAGTAGGTCCACCCATGTGAAGCACTCTACTCTACCGTCTATGTGACATGTGTCAGCATCAAAGGTGACAGTGATTAACAAGCAAGCCCTCCATGGCATGAGCACTACTCCCTAAGGTCCAACAATCCTCCAAAGGTCCTAAGCTCCAAAGCATCTCCAAGGCCATGTGTCTCCTTAAGGACAATGCATATCCAAGGTAATGTGTCACCTTAAGGACTCCCACACCTACATATCCACTCCCTCAACCCAAGAGTTCACGTGTCAAGGTATTTTGTGTGCTCATGTTGATTTTGGGATATTTTTGTCATGGTTTAATACCCAAATCTACTCCAAGCACACAAACTCCCTTCATGCATCAACAACATGAAGTCACCAAGCTCCGTACTTATCCAACACTTTGAGGAAGAATGTCTTTCAAACATCCAAACAAGGTCTAGCAACAAGGGAGCTGGTAGACCTCACTCCAACAGAAAATAGTGATGAAGATGTGTGAATGCTGATGCTCATAGAAAACCTCTTGCCTGGGGTAAACCATCAAATAAAAACTCTAAAGAAAATTTCATGGAAGATACCATAGGAGAACTATAACCTTTCAGATTGGAATTCTGAACAAATGTGCACCAATGTTAATGAAAGAAGACTAGTTGGGTTGCAATTATAGGGATCATCTGGAACTGCATTGGGAGGAAAATGAGTAAGTTGAAATAATTTAGAATTATTTTATGGGTAAGGTGAGGAAGTGAGTTGTATAAGATATATTCTATTTTTGTATTTGAGGTTCTGATTTTTGTAAGTTAACCCTTTCTAATAGATCCTTTTGTATGGCTTGTTGCATGTCATGCTTCATACATGCATTATGGTAACATGTTTAGTCAAAATGGAATAAAACTATTAGGCCAAGGAACAACTTCCGAATCTTCATATTAATGTAGTGAACATAATTTATAACATCGGTGTCAACTTTGGGATTCATCTTCTAAGGTTGGTTCCTATTCTAGCTGTTCATTTTATTTTATTTATATAGTTTCAATTATTCACCCAATCCCTGAGGATCAGGCATCTAACAAAAACTTATATAAAGAGTTTGGTGTGTATTCCATTTTGCTTAGATTACGAGACTGTCATATCTTGCATATTGCAATATATATCCCTGGCCATGCTCTGACCACTTGGAAAATAGGATTTAAAGCCCAAATTACCTTGGGGATCATTGTTTTGTGCTCCTGCTCTTATTGGTACTATACTCAAGTTTTGTATTGAGTTCAATTCTTCCACGGTGAAAATGTGAGTGCCTAATAAGCATGGAGTTACATATTAGCTCGAAACAACTTGATGAGCTACTACAATTAAGACCATAGTATTGGGAATATTTTGTGCTCATCATTTAATAAACATTTACAAAATATGTTCTTACAACTCTAGGCATGTTAGATATTATTCCATATCTCCAATTAAGATAAATATGTTACCTAGGTCTTCTTCTTGTCCAACCTCGTAAATCAGAAATTTGTAGGTTGAAAATCTATACTAAAGCAAGTTCTATCCTAGTAAGGTTGGAAGCTAGTTTTCTAATCCTTTACTCCGCACACCTTGGCTTCCACTATTGACATGGTAATGATAAAGAGTAGGCTGAATTTTATTGGGGATTGTTTACATTCAAAAGAATATACTTACGTATTTTAATTTCAGCTACATATCTTGTTATACAAAAGAAAATTTTGAAAAAATTCCTTTAGGTTACATGCCTTTGAGAGGGGTGGTGCAAGCAAATTTAGTTGTTGTTCCATTAAAGTTAGTTTGGTTGTATAATTATGAGCATGGAAGATTTCTTGTAGCCTCTACCACGCAATGCAGCAGAAGTTTGTTCCATATGATCTGATTAATATTGTCCATCCACTTAAGCTCATTATAAAAGTTGGTCCTATTTAAGCCAATTGTTTTTCCCTATTCTATTGTTATAGGTGTCCAAACAGGAGTTGATTTCATTTATCATTTTATATCATACCCATATGCAATTGTGGGCACATGATATGTTATGGTTTTATGTGCAATACTCTTGATTTGATTGAGTTTTTTATTGATGAATTTTATTTTTTTCCCTTTAATGTTGCAGGTTCCTCACTTTTCCTTTGAGAAATTTCCAGGTTCAGAGCCAATTCTTACAACTTAAATGAAGTTTGTCAGGGAATCAATGGCTTTGGGCCACACATTCCAAGAGTCATTTCAGAAATCTGTTCAGTCACTGGAGACAGGACATCATGGATGGGGTTGTGAGCAGGTGGAAGAGCTACAGTGGGATTGGGAACAAATAAAGTATGGTTTAAGACTTCCTAGTCCAAATCGAATCTATGCACTATATGCTGCCATGAATAGAGGTATGAGCACTGAAGATATTCATGAGTTATGCTATATTGATAGATGGCTCCTTTTGCAGTTGAGGGAGCTCCTAGACGTCGAGGGGTTCCTCTCTATTACAAAGATGTCAGAACTTAGCAAAGATAATCTTTATGAAGTAAAAAAGAGGGGATTTAGTGATAGGAAGATATCATTTGCAACTAAATCAAATGAAAAAGATGTCTGTGCCCGTCACTTAGCTTTGGGTGCAAGTCCTGCATATAAAAAGAGTTGATACGTGTGTAGCTGAATTTGAGGCCAATACACCCTATATGTATTCATCCTACGATGATGAATGTGAAGCAGCCCCACGCGCAAGGAAGAAAGTATTGATTCTTGGAGGAGGACCAAACCGAATTGGGCACGACATTGAATTTTATTATTGTTGTTGTCATGCATCATCGTACTACAGGTTCATAGTAACTTATTTTCCCACTTTGCATGAGATTGATATAAAGGCCTTTTGCTCTTTTTTGGAAATTAAAGGTAGCACTTAGAGTTATGTAAGAATATTTTTATGTTTCTGTTATAATGGTTATAAGACTGATGTTTCTAACCTATTTATGAGCATTTCTTTGCAGGATGCAGGATATGAAACCATCATGATGAATTCAAACCCTGAGACTATCTCTACAGATTATGATACTAGTGATAAAATGTACTTTGAGCCTCTTACAGTAGAGGATGTTTTGAATTTCATTGACAAAGAGAGGCCCGATGGTATAATTGTACAGTTTAGAGGGCAAACACCTTTAAATCTAGCTCTACCCATAGAACAAGAACTCGATGAGTTTAAGCCCATGGCTACAAGTGGGGAAGGTCTTGTACGAATTTGGGGGACTTCTCCCGCTTCAATAGATGCTACTGCAGATAGGGAGAAGTTAAATGTAATGTTGGATGAGCTAAAAGTCAAGCAACCTCAAGGTGGTATTGCTAAGAGTGATGAGGATGCAATGCCCATAGCAAGAAAGGTTGGCTATCCTATTCTTGTCAGGCCCTCTAATGTTTTAGGTGGTCGTGCAATATAAATTGTATATAGTGATGAAAAATTGAAGAATTACTTAGAAAATACAGTAGAAGTGGACCCAGAAAGGAAAGTACTTGTTGATAAGTACCTGGAAGATGCCTGTGAGATTGATGTAGATTCTCTGACAGATTCTAAAGGTAGTGTGGTCATTAATGGTATCATGGAGCACATTGAGCAAGCAGGTGTGCATTCTGGTGATTCAGCTTGTTCTATTCCTACGGAAACAGTGTCACCTGCATGTTTGTCAATCATTAGATCATGGACATCTAAACTGGCAAAGCGGCTTGGCATCTGTGGACTGTTGAATTGCCAATATGCAATCACACCTGCTGGTGAATTTTACCTTCTTGAAGCAAATCCTAGAGCATCACGAACAATAAATTTTGTCTCAAAGGAAATTGGCCACCCCTTAGCCAAGTATGTCGCACTTCTTACATCAGGAAAATCTCTTTGAGACTTTGGTTTTATACAGGAAGTTATTCCAAGTCATGTATCTGTCAAGGAAGCAGTCCTTCCATTTGAAAATTTTCAACGCTATGATGTGGTTCTTGGTCCTGAAATGTGAAGCACTGGAGAAGTGATGGGCATAGAATTTAAATTTCGTATGGCATTTGCCAAGGCACAAATTGCAGCAAATCAAAAATTGCCTCTTGTAGGCACGATGTTTTTAAGTTTAAGTGATTTCACCAAACCAAGCCTCCCAGCAATTGCAAATGGATTCATTGAACTCGTTTTACAATTGTTGCAACAAATGGCACAACTAGTTTGTTGAAAATGGAAGGAATTATAGTGGAAAGAGTTTTGAAACTCCATGAAGAGCGACCACATGCAGATGACATGATTGCAAATGGTCAGATTCAGTTAATGGTGACTACAAATTCAGGAGATGCATTAGATCAAATAGATGGGCGGAAGTTGAGACGAATGGCATTAGCTTATAAAATTCCTATCATAACCACAATTGTTGGAGATTTAGCTTCTGTTCAAGTTATTAAGAGCATGAAGAAGGATTCATTGAAGATGATACCATTACAATATTTCTTCAATAGTCAGGAATCAGAGGGAACAACTCAGGAAGTACATGCAACTTATATATGTTGATGTTCCATAGTTCAGATTTCTTTATGTTGGTGTAATAATATATCCTTACGAACTCTATTGGTGTTCTGTTAGAAGATTTTATGAAAAGGATATAACAGAATTCAATTGAATTTTCATCCAAAGTTTTCAATGCAAATTGTCTCTATCGAATGTTGGTGTAAGACTACTTCGTTAGAACTCTATTGTTGTGTTCTTTTGAGGCAAGATGAAAGGATTATAACAGGTTACATAAATCAATGAGAATTCCATCCAAAAGATGTCTTTACAAATTGGATGGGACAGCAGAAGAACTATATCTAACTTCTTCTATTGGTAGTTGTGGTTTTCATGTGGTATATGCATGTTTCTCTTTTGGTTGTGGACTGTGGTTATTTGCAATTTATAATCCACTATTTAGTTCTTACTGAAATTGTTTAGAAGACTGCATGGTCTCAAAACTGAATCCTTCATAGTTCATTCCATGGCTTTTAAAAATGAAAAATCTACCACTATCACCAAACCCACATATATGTTATGCTAGTTACAAATCAGCCTTGATGTGGGTCTACGACATTTGCGCTCAGATCCATGCTACATATGGTGTAAGGCAAGGGCTTCCCTCTTTCATTTAAGTGTATATTTTCCATCTCGAAGTAGTTCTTTTGGTTCATAAATCTGCTTTTCCTGTAACTATGTTGCTTGTTTTCAGCTTTTTACCCGCGGCACTCCCTAGGGCCAGAATTATTCAAGTATTTTCTACCTTAAATTCTTCCCATTTGCATATAATGTAGCGTCTATGCCACATGTAGCTTTGGGGGAGGAGAAGGCAATTGATTGGGTTGCTAAAAAAATCAGAAGCAATCAAGATCATTGGTCCTTCAAATGTCATGCAGGTGATCAAAGAAAATGCTCACACAAAGTAACAAACCATATTTTTTTGACCCTATTTGCTTCGTAGGATTAATTTTCCTATGAAATATATTGTTGTTGAAGTTCAAGGGATGAAAATTGCATGTGAAAATGGAATAAAAATTCAAATTTTTATTGCTACCCACCAACATGTTGAAGTAGTGTACCGACAATTTGCTGATCTTCAACTCTAAAGGTTGGAGAAACCAGATTTGAATCTGACTATATCATGTTTAAACAATTAGTAGAAACGAGGAAAAAATTATCTTCCATGTTTTAGTCTTTAGTGGCAAACTTCAAAAGACAGTTTGGATTAGCATTACCATTCTTGATGAGGCTTGATGTGATCAAGTCGAGATTTTCTCTCCATAATGGAGCCACTTGTTGATTTTTTATGACTTTGGGATATTGATGTGACATTTTGGAGGGTGTCAACATTTTGTTGGAAAGAAGTCAAAATTTTCTTAAGGAGTGGGGCCCTCTTTTTTCTGGCACCCTAAGGGATGAAATCAACAAAAGATGGAACAAATGCCACTCGTATGTATTCTTTATCCTACACCTTGAGCTTGGAGTACTGTGATGTACTTGGGGCTAAAAGGAGTGACCCACACAATGACAAGAGAAGTGACTGACCACACAGAGATAAGAGAAGTGACTGATAGTCTCAGGGCAACATTTTCTAAGATACGTCCTAATCCAATGGAACTTTCATAGCTAAAGAGCATGTTTGTTGAAACCTTCCAATAACCCCAGACTTCTATTTGGGATAGGAAATTTTTAGAAGGTTTCTACAGTGGGATGCTCTAGATTCATGCTTGAGAAAAGCACTATGGACCTATGATAGTTTGTCTTTAGGTAATTGATCTATTTTTTCTAACAGTAATCCAAGAGTAATATTTTGACTACATTAAATCTCAAATACAAAGACAGATTATAAGGTCCCTCCAATTTCATACCATGAAAGTGAAAATATAGATGTTGTTAGAGGAGGAGAATGATCTTTGGCATTTTTAAAGACCGAAGTTGAATGACCTAACAATCCATAACGTTGACAAAAAAATAAAAAGAAGATAGCCAAAACAAAGCAAGTCATCCTGGACTCCATGAAGGATCCCACACATTATCAGTAAAAGCATCAGTAACGGGATGTTTGATGCTATATTAACTATATATCGGGGTGAGAACATCAATTGAAATATGCTTCTAAGGATCAAGTTTAGAGCCACACAAATGAACAAAATCGATACTGCAGCCACCTCTTTGATAAAAATTAATAAAATCTATGATCAATGTGCAACAACTTGAAAAGAGCTCAAGCATGAAGATTCGGTACACAGCCTTGAATGGGCTTTCATCTTCTTGGAAACCTTTTGTCTAAGGTGCCTATGCCCGAGAAAGCATTCCACCTTTAACTCTTGAGGAATTATGGGATGATTTTATCCAAGAAGATACAAACTAGAGCGAGTTGCAGGTATAAAGAGGAAAGACAAAAATTATAACCCTCACTATAAATATATTGAATGCAAGAAAAAACAGGGGACCTAGTATAGGTCAGCAGGAGAGAAAGAGAATTCAGGTTCCTATAATCAATGGTAAGGAATGCTTGGGCCCTATCAAGTGTTTCATGTGTCAAGAGTTTGAAAACTATGCTTCTTAATGTCATGAGAAGAGGGGGAAGGGCAAGCATTACTTAGAAACTGCAGTAGAAGTGGACCCAGAAAGGACAATACTCGTTGATAAGTACCTGGCAGATGCTTGTGAGATTGATGTAGATTCTTTGATAGATTCTAAAGGTAGTGTGGTCATTGGTGGTATCATAGAGAACATTGAGCAAGCAGGTGTGCATTCTGGTGATTCAACTTGTTCTATTCCTATGGAAACAGTGTCACCTGCATGCTTGTCAATCATTAGATCATGGACATCTAAATTGGAAAAGAGGCTTGGCATCTGTGGACTGATGAATTGCCAATATGAAATCACACTTGCTGGTGAATTTTACCTTCTTGAAGCAAATCCTAGAGCATCACGAACAATACCTTTTGTCTCAAAGGCAATTGGCCACCCCTTAACAAAGTATGTCGTGCTTCTTATGCTAGGAAAATCTCTTCGAGACTTTGGTTTTATACAGGAAGTTATTCCAAGTCAAGTATATGTCAAGGAAGCAGTCCTTCCATTTGAAAATTTTCAACGTTGTGATGTGGTTCATGGTCCTGAAATGTGAAGCACTGGAGAAGTGATGGTCATAGACTTTAAATTTCCTATGGCATTTTCCAAGGCACAAATTGCAGCAAATCAAAAATTGCCTCTTGTAGGCACAACGTTTTTAATTTTAAGTGATTTCACCAAACCAAGCCTCCCAGCAATTGTAACTGGATTAATTGAAATTGGTTTTACAATTGTTGCAACAACTGGCACAACTAGTTTGTTGAAAATGGAAGGAATTCCAGTGGAAAGAGTTTTGAAACTCCATGAAGAGGGGCCACATGTAGATGACATGATTGCAAATGGTCAGATTCAGTTAATGGTGATTGCAAATTCAAGAGATGCATTAGATCAAATAGATGGGCGAAATTTGAGACAAATGGCATTAACTTATAAAATTCCTATCATAACCACAGTTGCTGGAGCTTTAGCTTCTGTTCAGGTTATTAAGAGCATGAAGAAGGATTCATTGAAGATGATACCATTACAAGATTTCTTCAATACTCAGGAATCAGAGGGAACAACTAAGGAACTACATGCATCTTCTATATCTTGATGTTCCATAGTTCACATTTCTTTATGTTGGTGTAATAATAGATCCTTACGAACTCTGTTGGTGTTCTTTTAGAAGATTTTATGAAAAGGATATAACAGAATTTAATCGAATTTTCATCCAAAGTTGTCAATGCAAATTGTATCTATCTAATGTTGGTGTAAGACTACTTCGTTAGAACTCAATTGTGGTGTTCTTTTGAGGCAAGATGAAATGATTATAACAGGTTACATAAATCAATGAGATTTCCATCCAAAAGATGTCTTCAAAAATTGGACGGGACAGCAGAAGAACTATATAAAACTTCTTTTATTGGGAGTTGTGGTTTTCATGTGGTATATGCATGTTTCTCTTTTGGTTGTGGACTGTGGTTATTTGAAATTTATAATCCACTATTTAGTTCTTACTGGAATTGTTTAGAAGACTGCATGGTCTCAAAACTGAATCCTTCATAATTCATTCCATGGCTCTTAAAAATGAAAAATTTACCAGTATCACCAAACCCACATATATGTTATGTTAGTTACAAATCAACCTTGGTGTGGGTCTATGGCATTTGCGCTCAGATCCATGCTACATATGGTGTAAGGAAAGGGCTTCCCTCTTTCGTTTAAGTGCAGATTTTCCATCTCGAAGTATTTATTTTGGTTCATGAATATGCTTTTCATGTAACTATGTTTCTTGTTTTCATCTTTTTACCCACAACACTCCCTAGAGCCAGAATTATTCAAGTATTTTCTGCCTTAAATTCTTCCCATTTGCATATAATGTAGCGTCTATGCCGCATGCAACTTCGGGGGAGGAGAAGGTAATTGATTGGGCTGCTAAAAAAATCAGTAGGAATCAAGATCATTGGTCCTTCAAATGTCATGCAGGTGATCAAAGAAAATGCTAACGCAAAGTAACAAACCTCTTTTTTTTTACCTTGTTTGCTTCGTAGGTTAAATTTTCCTATAAAATATATTGTTGTTGAAGTTCAAGGGATGAAAATTGTATGTGAAAATGGAATAAAAATTCAATTTTTTATTGCTACCCACCAACATGCTGAAGTAGTGTACCGACAATTTGCTGATCTTCAGCTCTAAAGGTTGTTGAAACCAGATTTGAATCTGACTATATCATGTTTAAAAAATTAGTAAAAACGAGGACAACATTATCTTCCATGTTTCAGTCTTTAGTGGCAAACTTCAAAAGACAATCTGGATTAGAATTACCATTCTTGATGAGGCTTGATGTGATCAAGTCGAGATTTTCTCTCCATAATGGAGCCAGTTGTTGATTTTTTATGACTTTGGGATATTGATGTGACATTTTGGAGGGTGTCAACATTTTGTTGGAAAGAATTCAACATTTTCTTAAGGAGTGGGACCCCCTTTTGTCTGGCACCCTAAGGGATGAAACCAACAAAAAATGGAACAAATGCCACTCGTCTGTATTCTTTATCCTACACCTTGAACCTGGAGTACTATGATGTACTTGGGGCTAAAAGGAGTGACCCACACAATGAAAAGAGAAGTTACTAACCACACAAAGACAAGGGAAGCGACTGATAGTCTCAGGGCAACATTTTCTGAGATACTTCCTATTCCAATGGAATTCTCATAGCTAAAGAGCATGTTTGTTGAAACCTTCCAATAACCCAGACTTCTATTTGGGATAGGAAGTTTTCAGAAGGTTTCTACAGTGGGATGCTTTAGATTCATGCTTGAGAAAAGCACTATGGACCTATTATAGTTTTTCTTTAGCTACTTGATCTATTTTTTTTAACATTAATCCAAGAGTAATATTTTGACTACATTCAATCTCAGATACAAAGAAAAATTATAAGGTCCCTCCAATTTCATACCATGAAAGTGAAAATATAGATGTTGTTGGAGGAGAAAGATCTTTGGCATTTGTAAAGACCAAAGTTGAACAACCTACCAATCTATAAAGTTGACAAAAAAATAAAAAGAAGATAGCCAAAACAAAGCAAGTCATCCTAGACTCCATGAAGGATCCCACACATTATCAGTAAAACCATCAGTAAAAGGATGTTTGATGCTATCTTCACTATATATCGGGGTGAGAACATCAATTGAAATATGCTTCTAAGAATCAAGCTTAGAGCCACAAAAATGAAAAAAATAGATATTGCAGTTACTTCTTTGATAAAAATTAATAAACTCTATGATCGATGTGCAACAACTTGAAAAGAGCTCAAGCATGAATATTCGGTACACAGCCTTGAATGGGCTTTTATCTTCTTGGCAACCTTTTGTCTAAGGTGCCTATGCCCGAGAAAGCTTTCCACCTTTGAGTCTTGATAAATTATGAGATGATTTTATCCAAGAAGATACAAACTAGAGCGAGTTGTAGGTATAGAGAGGAAAGAGAAAAATTCTAACCCTCACTATAAATATATTGAATGCCAGAAAAAATAGGGGACCTAGTATAGGTCAGCAGGAGAGAAAGAGAATTCAGGTTCCTATAATCAATGGTAAGAAATTTTTGGGCCCTATCAAGTGTTTCATGTGTCAAGAGTTTGACAACTATGCTTCTTAGTGTCCTGAGAAGAAGGGGAAGGGCGAGAAATAGGAGATTCATAGAAGAATTCTCCAAGATAGCTAATGCCATTACCAAGGTCAAAAAGAAGAGTAAGGAAATTGTATGGATATAGTAGTTTCAACAAGCCTTTTTGAGGCTTACAAATTTGTAAACCATTGCTCTAGTCCTAAGAGTGCTAGAAATGGACCAACATTTGTAGTATTTACATATGCTAGAAATCAAATTATTATGTAATGAGTAATTTATCATCTTACGGAGTTGTTCATTAGTCAAGCAAAAATATCATTATGAATGCATCAAGAAGAAGTCCTGTTTATTTGGGTAAACACTTGTGTTCCACAACCATGCATGTGGACATCAAGGTGTATATATGGAGGTCCCCATCTTCAATTACCATCACAAGCAGAGGCATTCCTCATTGTTTACTACACATCATGCCTCCATCTTTGTTAATCACCTGTGCATGTCTATGTCTATACTATCACTTGAGTAAGAGTTTCATGACAATTCCCATGTTGTAACACCATCTCTTTTCATCTTGAGAAATGGAGACCTCTCCAAGTCACTCGCATAGTTTAGGTTGTCATAAGAAAAGTAGGTGTTTTTCCTTAAGATGTGTTAAAATTGACAACTAGGGCCAAATTCCACTTTGGATAGCTCCTTTGGGGAAGATAATTATGGCATTAAATTCCTCTTTTCAAGAGGACCAAAATCGACCTAAAAATCATTGAATTTTAAGGAAAAGAATGATTTCAAATTTATGTTTCTCTCATATAAAATTATCAAGGTCGGCCTACATGTCGGCTCATTAATCCCAATAGACACGTCCCTTCAACTCCAACAACTTGTATATATAGTGGTGCCCTCATCCTCATTTCACACATCTTCTTCTCTCTGAAATGGTCGTAGAACGATAGTGTCTCTAGAGAAGGAGGAAAGGGCTTATTATTGTCATGACAAGGCTATTTTGGTGGGCCAAGTCCCTTGGGAAAGAGGCCGAGCATCTTAGGAGGAATTCTGGATTTTCCTGTGAACAGTTCTGGGCCTATTTCTAATTCTGTTGCAAGTCCGAGTTCCTTCTGAAGCTGACCACAGGAATCATGAATAAACAGGTGTAAGACTATGTCATGTAATCCCTCTTCTAGGTGAGCCGCATTCCCTGGATACCTTTCTCAGGCAAGCAATAGGCATTGACTTGCTAAACAGAGGACTGTGAGGGTTGTTATCTACTTAGGTAGAATGAAAACCTCTTTTGATGAAGGTAGATTGTTATGAAGGCATGTTTGAGGGCTGAAATAAGCCCTGTCTTGTAAATAGATAAAGGGTTGACTACTTGAAAAAGAGTTGCAGCTGTAAAAGAAGTTCGAGGAAATCTGTAAGGGCTGAAGAAGTGTGTCACATGCCCTAACCAGAGCACCTAGCACAACAGCCTTTTTCAACCTTCCTGATCAAAAGATAGGAGGTATTTCTGTAGCTGTATAATCGATCTAATTAGAGCAGCTCCTAGTTAAACTGAAAGAAGCCCTAATTTGTAAAAGCGTTTTCTGCAACTTAAGAGGTTACATCTTGTTAGCTCCAGAATTACATCTATGATTAAGGACTACGATTGCAGATCTCCTCATTGGCAAGACATTCTTGACATTGTATTATTGTACTGTATTTGTTGAACATTTGATATGAATAATAATAAGATTTGATAAATGGTTTTCCCCATCTTTGGCTTTTTCCCTGGCTTGAGCCAATTCCTAAGTTCTATTATCTTGGCTTGTCTTCTACAAATGTTATTTATATTCTTTCTTCGATTACTATCAATGTGATAATATTTTTTGTGATTGCTAGTAAAATAAATGGTAATTCCTTATCTATTGCAGTCACATCTGATGCTATAGATTTCCTATCATCTAACCTCATATCAATAATGTTATTATTGAGCTTGTTGACAAGCCTTCGACCCTGTATTAAGGGCTTTCTGACATAAAAATATGAAAGGCTACTTCGACCCTTGTAGCATCAATCAAGAGGGTTTGATAAAGAACAATGTTCAAAGTTTGTGTTGGGCTGATGCTTATTGCAAGTGAAGGACCTACCTATGTGTGTTAATGATATCTCTAAAATTCTGGTATCAAAGAAAAAGGAGTTCATGACAAATAAGGAACATTCCAAGGATCTTGGAATCTGAAACACATTATTCTAAAATTTGAAGAGTGGCTCAGGGAACATAAGTTATTACAACAGATTTGCTACACTCTGCAACGCTTGAAGAGATAGGTTGACTTAGCAAAGACAAACAAGTACGTATGGGTCCTTCCGAGCCCAATTAACATTAGAAATAGAATATTCAGGTGATTATTCAATGCATCAAGTTGTCTCTTGTTTAAATTGTCCAAGACAAACGAAATTTTTTGGTTCTTCTTTCAAAACAACGAAACCTGATAGGCCATTATTCTAGCCTCAAATCATCTGCAGTAAATCCAAGTCCTGTATTGAGAATTTAAGACTACTTTGTAGATGCATTGTATCTACAACCTGCAACTATCATCGAAAATTTCTCCCTATATCTTGGTTCTAGCCTCAAATCATCTGCAGTAAATCCAATTCTTGTATTAAGACTACTATGTAGATGCATCGCATCTACGACCTGCAACTATGATCGAAAATTTCTCCCTATATCTTGGTTCAGACATTTGTATGGCAATATCTGGTACATCCTCAATTCATGGTATGGTCGTTAGTCATCATATGCAGCTCAAGTGTTGTTAAGTTTGAACATGTTCTATGCCATTTCAGATTAGGGCACAATAATGAAGAAGATAGAACATACTAATAGATCGATAGAAGACAAGCCAAAATAGAGATGATAGATGGTGGCGTTATGGCGATTAGCAAGATGCTTCTACCAGCGAAGTCTTCAATAGGTCATTCAGTCAAGCATGTCACACATCACCCAGAACAACCCAAACAAATAATAGTCCATATATATATCACAGCTCCAATGCTATCCATAGATAGAGAATTCCTCCACACCAAAGTGTGTCAAATGAACTCTAAGTCTCTCCAATATATAGGAATCTTTGGGGGTGTGACACGTCCTTTAAGACATTTAAGTCTATATTTTATTCTAGGCCGACCTAGCACATAAGTGGAATAAATTCAAAGTACATGTTCTGCTCATCCGATCGAGATGATCTTTAGATCAATCTTACACCTCTCCAAAAGAGGAATCCAATAAAAATATTGGGATCGTCATCTGAGCAACACAACCCAGAGTTTGGAACTATTTGTCCAATTTTAACACTCCCTCTCAACTAGGGAGAACTTCGTTCACTAGTGCAATCCAAACATCGTGCATCATCCCGCCGTAACTTGCTTTGATGGCCTCTTTATTTTAGAAAAGAAGTGGGTCAGTCACAAAGACATCATACCCGACTGACAGATTCAGACCAGAGGTCCGAAACCTCTATAGGACTCACAAAGAGTCTCCAACCAACTCGAAGTTGGTTCATCTGACTCGAAGTCAGCAGGAGGTCCGAAACCTCACTATACTTGATCCCAGATCAAGTGGTTGGACCGTGCCATCCTAGATAGAGAGTACGGAAATTTATGATGCGTCCATCTATCTTTGCTACTAGTCTCTAGCCTTTCCCATATCATTGGCCAAATGAAAGTTACTTCCCATGATCCCTGAACTCAATGGGTAGGATGCATATGGAGCATAGATAATGAGAGGTGAACCAACTCAATAATCACAATGGTGGGGTCCAAGCACACCAACAAGGTTCGGCAAGTCTAGCCTTGTGGTTGCTCATAGCTCCGAGAAGCTGTCCCCAAAGACCCCCAGAGCTCCCAGAGCTCATCGTCCAACAGGACCCTCAGAATAGGGTCATTCCATGATACCAAGATTCTCACGTTAGGTTAGGAACATGACCTTCCCTAAGGGTATTGTGAGAATATCCGCGACCTGCTCATCAGTTCCTATATGATCGAGCCTCACGGCGCCTCACTGTACCATATCCCAGATAGTGGTATCAACATGCTTGGATCATTCATGGAACACAAGATTCTATGACAAACAAATCCTCCTCTAGTTATCACAAAGGATAACGATGGCATCTAGCACATGCTCGAAAAAATCACTAAATATATTTCGCAACCAAGTGACTTCACAACAGGCCATACATGTTACAATGTATTTGGCCTCAGTGGTGCTCAAGGCTATCGACTTTATTTTCCTGCCCGAAGCAGATCTACATGTGAAGTAGCATCCAAATGTGCTCTTGCAATCCACCACATTGCCAGCCCAATCGGCATCATTATATCGATGGAGTGTCATACTCCCAGTAGTGTATCTCAGCCCATGGTCTATTGTGCCTTAGAGATATCTCAAGAAGATTCTTGGCACCAACCCAGTGGAAGTGATGAGGCTCAACCATCTGTTGACTCAAAGTGTTCACTGCAAAACATATATCTGGATAGGTGTTCACTAAGAACATCAAGGCCCCTACGAGTTAATGATACTTAGTAGGATTTGACAATACGGGCCCAGAAGCATTGCCACTCAACTTCTTGAAGTTGAGTTGCATTGGTGTTGACACGGACTTGCAGTCCACCATTCCAGCTCTTTCCATAAGCTTCACAATATATTTTCCTTGAGAAAGGAAAATCTCGCCAGGTCTCTCCCAGACCTCCAGGCATAGGAAATAGTGCATCAGTCCTAGGTCCTTTATCTCGAACTCAGCAGCGAGCTCCCTCTTGCATTGATGAATGAGAGGGTCAACACCTATCAGGAAGAGGTCACACTCATACATCACCAGAGTGAGAGGCTTCTCTCTATTAACCTTGCAGTGAAATTTTAGTTTAGCAATACTACTAGTGAAGCCCAACTTCATCAGGTAGCTATCTATCCTCTCATACCAAGCTCAGGGTGCTTGTTTCATCCCATAGAGGGATTTCTTCAACCTGCAGACATGGGTGTCCCTAAATTGGACTTCGAACCCCAGAGGTTGCTCAACATACACCTTCCTTTACCACACTATGTAAAAAAAAATGATCTTTCCATCCATCTGATGAAGACTCCATCCTTGCGTAGCAGCAAGGGCTATTATTGATCGAATTGGGTCACAGGTGCAGGTGTGACATCATAGTCTATGCCTTCCTCATGGGAAACAAATCTTGCCTGAAATTTTCAGCACTTCCATCAGATCCATGCTTGATTTTGAAGCGAGGTGACAACAACTTTGATCTATGGTCTAGGAAACATATCCCATATATCACCCTCATATCCTTGCAGATTTAGATACTTTGTAGCTTCTTCAAATGATCTAGGCTCATATTGTACTCATGGCTGCCTGATATTTATATGGCTTCTTGATTTCCCTCGGAATTTCCCCCTTTGAAGCCATATGTCTCTGAGCCATGAGGATCTTCTTTCGTTCAAAAATGGTATCCGCTCAGGAGCATATACAGATATATTCTCCCTCTTAATGCCAGCTCTTTTTGTGAGAGAAGACATCTATAAGAACATCCTATCAAGGATTTCATAGGCAGCATACCAGATAAGTCAGAGTGTATTAGATGTCTTGGTCACATTTGAGGAATGAAGAAAAGTCCCCTATGCTTTTCTTTATTGCAACCCTGACAAATGCCTTCATGATTATTTTGAAAGCGGGCATCCCAAGCACCAACTCGAAGAGGGCTTGCATCTTATTCTCTCACAGTCAAAGCCATCCAAGAATCATAGCCACATACTATCATATAGCTATCATGCATCTTGGCACGTATCATATACAATATTTGTTCAAAAATTCATAGGCTTTGCTGACCATGGTTCAATATTCCAACAATGTGACTGAAGGCTGCAAAAACTTCTCAGTTCACACTTTCATTATGCTCCAATGTAAGACACACGCTTACTGCTATTATGAATTTCATAAATATGGGTGTCTGTCTATGTCACTGTTCAGGTTAGGGCACCCACAGGTTTTGTTACAACCCTAAACACTTCAAGGCTGCGGCTTCTCCTTGACAAGATGACACTTGGTTTCTGCTTTGAAAAATACAGGGTTGCGGCCAAGGCTTCAATCAGAGATTAGAGTTGTTGCACACAAAAATCATTGCATACTTTCACTTCAATACATCTGCCTTCTTACATTAGATTTCCAAAGTACTGTACTTAAGACTAAAATATCAACCCAACAAGTCAACCTTCACATAATGATTATGCTGGCCCAACGTCACTGATCATAGCTCTCGAATTCACCCTTTTATCGACGCATTTAAAAACGTCTCTGTCCATGGAGCTTCTACAACAAATAATTGTTTATACGATGTGTTTCAAGATATTATTCACTGAATAGTGATGTCGTTATTCATCCTTAAATCTGCATATATTATTAAGGCACAGGTCCAATTAAATGAGCCTCAGGTCAAAATTTTAATCACAAACTCAAGTTGCAAAAATCCAAGATTATAGGTCTGCAAAGGGCCGAGGTTGTGTTGTAGTTGCAGGCCTAAATCTTCTTCACAAGGCCGAAAATTTCAAGTCTGTTGCAAATGCTACTCCAACTCGTAGCTCTAATGGATAAAATATTTCTTCAAAAAAAAAAAAAAATGCAACTGTATAGAGACTTCACTGTCTCAATATTCATTCCCAGAAGGATTCGATGATGCAGGAATAATGCACAGAATGATTTCTTGTTCAGGAAATCGTACCCAAAAACTTGTTTCCATAAAAAAATTTACAGGAAAATTTCACATAATAGTTGGTTATCTTAGCATACCTGCACAGAAGACTTGTTGCAACAAAGATGAACTTGTTGCCTCGAAAATTTAACTCGATGTCTCAAAAATTTAACTCGTCACAGAATTAAACTCAAATGGACTCACTGCCATAGGAAATGATGATCCTCATACCAATATCATGTCTTAATTTCTCTACCGATTTTTTTTGTTTTGTTTTGGACTCGCTCCAGCAAAGGATCTCCCACTCAATCGACCAGAGTTGATCTGCAGAGTTGTCCATGTTGAAGTTATGAAGTTTCAAGGGTCCTTTGGTCTGCAATCTGAGCCTTCTGCTAGTAATCTGAGCCTCCAAGGAGGTGCTTATCTGAGCCTGAGATTTTTCCTCCACATATCCGCAATACACAGTGTCAATACACATGTCCAACAAATGATTGCGACACCTCATCCACTAGTGTCCATCATCACTCTGAGACTCCTCATACCACAGGCAATTTCGAATTTCGACGGGGCTTCTCTTATGTTCGCTACTGGGTATTGGGCGTGTAATCTGATTGGATTGGGGTCATTCTGGTGGGTTACGGTAGGGGACACATACACGAAGCCTGATCCAGCTACACCACGAGCGACGCCACAACCATACGGGGGTATTTCGTAGCACACTCTTAGAGAGGGGCTGGATTCCTTCTGAAGTCTCAAAATATCGACTTAATTGTCCAAATTCTCACCGTAACTTGGATCTGAGTCTGTCGCATTTCGAGCAGACATCCAACTTCTGTATGCGGATTCCAACCAAAATTCATCGTCATATTTAATCAATTTAGCCTTGAATTACGATTAAACATGTCGAAAACCCCAAATAGTGAAATATGATAAATACCAATCCTCTGCTTGTGATGTTCACACAGATCCCGCTGTAAATACTTTACCTGTGATATCCACACAGATCCAGCCATAAATACTCAGCGTGTGATATCATACAGATCTTTCTGTGAATACATGATTGCAGAATGGCAAATGCATCACACCTCAGTTTGATTGCTGATGCGTGTTCATATCATAGAGCACAAAATCATGGATAAATGAACGAGAATATATAGTACATATATAAGCGCGAGTTTTCGAATCCCTGAGACGGCTAATGTGGGCTTCTTCGGCCTCCTCTGGGGATTTTTTTTTTCCTTTTTCGCTTAATAAAATCCCCCAGAAGCTTTTGTGATTCCTTATAGGCGTCATTGGTTTTCTGTTGAAATAAATCATCCCCGCATCTTTGGTCTCCAGTCGGCGCACCAGCGCGATTGGATGTCTGGGTTGGGAATCGGCTAAAGCTGTGCTTAATCTGGTGTGCACTGCCTGCGGGAAGACTGACTTGCATACTAAGAGAACTGGCCACAACGAGTTCATGGATATAACTGAGGAGACTGCAAAGCCTATTGATTTATATATCTAAGAATAACCCACATCTCGCTGCCCTAGATAAGTAGGGCGTTGTCTTCTCCCAGCCTCTGATACCGTGTTAAGTTTGAACATGATCCGTGGTCTAGGAAACATATCCCATATATCACCCTCATATCCTTGCAGATTTAAATAATTTACAGCTTATTCAAATGATCTAGGCTCATATTGTACTCATGGTTGCCTGGTATTTATATGGCTTCTTGATTTCCCTCAGAATTTCCCCCTCTAAAGCCATAACGCTCTGATGCCATGTTAAGTTTGAACATTTTCTATGCCATTTCAGATTAGGGCACAATACTGAAGAAGATAGAACATACTAATAGATCGATATAAGACAAGCCAAAATAGATATGATAGATGGTGGCGTTACAACGATTAGTAGGATGCTTCTACCAGCGAAGTCTTCAATAGGTCATTCAGTCAAGCGTGTCACACATCACCCAGAACAACCCAAACAAAGAATAGTCCATATATATATCACAGCTCCAATGCTTTCCAGAGAGAGAGAATTCCTCCACACCAAAGTGTGTCAAATGAACTCTAAGTCTCTCCAATATATAGGAATCTTTGGGGGTGTGACACGTCCTTTAAGACATTTAAGTCTATATTTTATTCCAGGCCGACCTAGCACATAAGTGGAATAAATTCAAGGTACATGTTCTGCTCATCTGATCGAGATGATATTTAGATCAATCTTACACCTCTCCAAAAGAGGAATCCAATAAAAATATTGGGATCGTCATCTGAGTAGCACAACCTAGAGTTTGGACCTAGTTGTCCAATTTTAACAAGTGTGGATGGCTTTACAAAAATTAGTGTAACTGAAAGATTGAAAAAACATCATGTAATATTGGCATGATGTTACTAATGAATAGGTGCAGGACTGCATATGATTGCATAACCTTTTATGGTATTTTGGATATATGGCATCATGAATATATATTCTGTGACGTCCTTATCCTATATCCGTTTTTTTAGATATATTTTGAAATCTCATTTTCAGTGAAATCATAATTACTATAAGACATATTATGTTTGACAAAAGTATTGACATCGTTGATAGTAACGATAGTATCTCTCTCTGCTATTTTGGTTTGAACTGAACTATATTCAGTATTTACTCCAGAAGGTTTGTTGGTATATCTCATTGTATTCCACCTAATTAAGGAAGGGTTTGATCAAACCATAGGTATAACAGACATAAGGGTAGTCACCAAGATTGATCTAGCAGTCAACTGCTCAATCTTTTTGATAAAACCAAATATTCTCCAGTAAAGGTTTCAGTTGCAGAAAGCTTTCGGAAGTTAAAGCCTTAAAGGATTAATCCCTACAGAAGTCTTGTTTAATAATAATAGCATTGGGCTCTACCTAGCAGCAGTCCCATTATGTTCAAAATTTCTCCATTGTTGCAGCAGTCTGGTGGAAGGTCAACTTGATTCAAGTCTAGTAACAAAGGTCCTCTTTGATATGACAGGAGATAAGTGGAACAGTTCTAATAAAGGCTAATCATCTTAGCTTAATCAGACATGAAGCAGAACATCACAAGGAAAATCTCAGATTAAGTCTTCTGGAATCTTCATGCAGTTGGGGGTACCTGTAATATTGAGGTACTATCAATTCAGCATATTAATATCTCATAGATGAGGAGCAGAGTTGAATATCCATCTAAGGTAAGACCTCAGAGGGAGCTATAGAATCCTTGTTAGAATGGATATCTTGGCACTTGGTACAATTGCGGTAAAATTCAATATATTTAATAGGAGCCATAATATAAGATGCAAAAGATGATCCTCTCCAGAGGGAGTTTTTTTTTTTTTTTTAAGGCCAACACGAAAAACAGGTCTGATCAAATACAGAAGCAGCTAACCAGATATAGACAATGTGAGAAGATCATGGCAGACCCCCTGGTTTCTCACCTCAAAGGATCCTCTTGCATTGAAGCTCCCTTAGAATTTGAATAAAATGAATAAGAGGCTAATGGTTACATATTGAGTCTCAAAGAGCCTAATAAACCTTCCCAACAATGACATTCTTGTTTATGGAAGAGAAGCACCTAAATTATGACATGTTTGATTGCATCAAATAATTATCTACAAAGTAGATGGATCTCATGATGAGCAAGCTGCCAGATAGACACTTTTCACTCTAAAAATACAATATTAGGATTTTGGTCTCCCTAAGAAAGACGGAGTAAGAATGTCAAACACTTTCTTCAACAAGCTATAAAGCATAGGATTGCTAAGTACTGCCAAGATCTCTGTTGCCAATATGGATAGTTATAAATCAATATGTCTGTAGAAAGTTATGCTACTGGGTGGAGCTATGAGAATCCCATTAATATCATCACCAAGATCCAGTCTTGGTTTCTCAGAAAGCAACCTGACACTATTCCCTGTATGAAGGAATCTCTGGTTAAGATTGAAGGGATCTCTAGTAAGTATAAACCATTCTAATCTTTTATCTCGATATTGTTACCAATTTGATGTGCCACTGCAAACTATTGACAAGCCTTAACTAACTTGGCTTCAACCATGCAAACAAATAAAATTGAATAATGATAAATAGAAGATAATTAAAGAGAACTAACCTCTCTAGCTTCTTGTTATTCATGCTCAACCAATATGTTCTCTAATCTCTCTTTCTCTCTTTCTAGTTTCTTCACATATTCTTCTCATTATTTTATTTTTAGCTTTAGCGGCTTCAACAATTGTTGCCTCTGTAGCCATTTGTTCCTCCCTCTCCACTTCGGTATTTGGAAGCTCCACATAAAAGTTCTCTAATCTGCAATTCAAGCCATTGGCACCGCCATTCGATATGGTGTCTATAATCTTTCCACTCAAAGTGTCAATGCCTTCTTCCTCTTCATTAATCGACTTGCATCAACTGCTGCAGAAGTTGTAGCTTCATTACCATTACGCAACTCTGATTCTACTTGATCAGCATCACACATTCCATGGACCATCATTATCACTGTCAAATTCTGTGTCTCCAAATGAACTTGAACACTCAGTGACCTGCCCAACAGGATTGAATCTGATCTCATCTCTAGTGCATTCTGAAATTTCCACCATTGACTCATCTGTTTGGAATTTTAATTGTAGATTACCCTTAGAAATATTATTCAATATAGTCTCAGTGTTTGATCTGTTCTCCTCCAGTTCTTCAACATACACCACATTTTGTGTGCATGGAAAAGTAGAACCACAGACATATTGGAGACTTTCATCTTCAGGGAGAGCACTGGTGACAAGCTTCTGATCAGGAAGATTATTATATTTCACAGGTAATACAACTTTGGTAAGAAACGACACTTTTCATCTTGATAAAGCATATTTCCTAGTTTACGATGGCCATTGCTAAAAGTTTCAAGATAACAGGTGCTTTTACCCTCATTAGTTTCATTTGGGAGACCAAAACACATTTCTACTTTATCTGCAAACTGTTCAAGATATTTTCTACCCCGATATAATAATGTATGTGCAACATTCCGAATGCTAGAGCCTCTCTCTTTATAATTCATCCCACAACGGAAAATGTCCTCAAAGTCATCCAAAATTGATCTCCATGTCCTGTAGTCCTTAGAATGGATCTTATGACTCATATAAGAAAGTAGATTGGTTTTCTAGGTGTCTTCAAATGATCTGGCCCAGAGGAATCTTCATACGGATTGGAGAAAAAACCATTCTCATCCATACTTACAAGCCCTTCCAATATATCTATCAAATGTATTCCATCATCTGCAGATAAGCCACTTTTTTGTAACTCCTGCTTCAACAACCTTCCTTTATTATTTATGAGAATGAAGCCTTGATCTCCTGGTCACTGCCAGTGCAAACCTTGTGAAACACGTGTTCTCTCTGTCTGCCATTCGGTTTTTAGCTGGCTGGCTTCTTTGACCTCTCCAAGATAGAAGGAAGAAAAAATTTTCCAACAACACCTTCTGTTACACCTTGAGGGTTGAAAGCAGGCCTGTAAAATAAATAAATCTCATGCGCAATGCCATTTTCACAAACAAGGGATTCTCTTCCTGTTTCGATGTTAACAGAAATGCATGTTACAAGACCTGCTATGCTTGCTTCTATGGCTTTATTTAAATGTCAACTCTTTGATGTGAAGTCTTCCTTGTCTACACTGCAAGAGGATTTCTCTAGTGTAGAACCTAACTCTCTTACATTAGCCACTTTTCCATTGCTTGTAACTAAAGAGTTCATGCCAACCAAGCAGTTACATGTTCCAGAGGTACCTTTTTCCCTTAATGTTTATAGCACAGAAAATGGACTATCGTTTGTCCTCATAAAAGGACCAGGAGAATGTGATGAATATTTGGCATACAAAGAATCAATAGTTAATGGCTGTGTGCCGAAAAAATCTGTGACACCTATAGCCTTTCCACTGCCCGAAGGCTGTGGAGTCAGGTCTACAAAATTTCTCCCACTGGCTACCCTCAAAAGCTCTGCACTGATATAGGGCTATCGATTTGACACTGACCCTCAAATGTTGCATGTAATTTTCCCGCAAAACCCCCATTTGCATAGATTTTCTCAGTAAAACCTCCATTTCACAGCATTTTTCGAAGAAAAATCTGGACTAAACTTAACTGCGATGAGGATTCCAATTTCACCGTACCTGAGATATATTAAATGATGCAGAGAGCCCTGGACACCAATTTCAATAGAGAATCCATTCAGAAAGCGGGATCTCGAGAGAAATTTGAGTTTCAAACCTTTGCGCCAACAAGAAGGCAACAGACCCGTCAATTAATACTAACACTAGATGGAAACATCCATCTAGCAATGATCTCCCATCATTAATAATTAAAGATATCTAGAAGATCATTTTTAAAAACTAAAACTAAATCATTATTTTAAATATTGATATAAATGTCTATTTATATTTTTTTTTAAATGTTGAAAGTTTTTTTAGTGTATTTAAAAATAAGATGATATGGTATTGTTACTTATTTGTTTTATTTTATAATTTTATTTATATAGTTACACAACATGTTAATTTGATTTCAAGGATATACATTATCTAGAATCATTTATTTTTAAGGTTGTTTTTGTGTTTTGACATTGTTTCCTCAACTTCAATCAATCTAGGCAATTTCATCTTCATGAGATTCATTTAGAATAAGTTAGGGGTAATTGCTAGTTTAGTAAAGGTTAAAGACAACTAGTCTCTTAGTGAATCACTTTGTAAAGTTGATTAAATACCAAGAAAATTAAGCACTTCACCGAGTCATGATGAAACAAAGTCGTACGAAAGTTCTTTCCCAATATTTTAACCGAAAATTTCAAGTAGTTTTACATATTGAAATGAGGTCCTAGAAAACATCTTTGCTCCACTAACAAGATGTATATAGATATCCACACTTCCACACATACGAAACTCAATTTCGAACACTCGGAACAATTTTTTAATATGGTTGGGAAAGGAACATGAGTGTCCCCATGTCCTTGAATTTGTTTAGTCTATGGAAAAATATCTAAATTCATGGGTATAACCTTTATAACTTTCGTGGAAATCATCACAACAGTATATCTGTCTGTTCTTCTTGCAAGTGATATGAATCTTTCCTCTTACTTCAAAATGATGACCATGCATTTCCCTTGGATAAAGAAAAGGTGCCGAATTAGACTTCAAATAATGGCCATGCATTTCCCCAGGAGGATGAAGAGAATCACGGAGTTGAGTCCTCTCTTTCAATCTCAATCCACCGAACCGGCAACTCTTTCCCATCCGTCCCTGCACAAACAATGGAGTGTACTACTGAGTTTCTTTTTTTCCATATCAATTTCTAGCCATTACGTTTCAAATTAGACTTTCTCAATCTCATTCATTGTGACAAATCCATTCTCGTTTTCCTTTTTCCACTTCTTCGCTTCCATGCCCACCTTTAACTCCTTCGCCACCAATATCGAGTTGCCAAATTGGTCCAAATGTTGCAGCCAAGCCACCATGTGAACACCCGGGTTGATGCTCTCCAAAGTCAAATTACACATGCAATGCATTAAGAAATTTATAGTAGAATCATGCAATAAAATATCAAGCTGAGATGCCTAGTTACTCGCCATGAAGTCGCATCCTAGAATTTGGTGCTCGAACCCTTCTGGAAGCATCTTGCTTATCCAGTCAACATGCGCTTCATCCAACACTGTGAAACGAGGGGTATCTAGAACCTTGACTACCCAAGTGAAGGGTTGTTGGCTTTCCTCAAGCCCTCGAGCCAATTCCTGGATTTGTTGGCATGATAGGGAACACATGTACCAAAAGAAACACAAACAATTGAAGTTGGAGCTTGGTCGTCTAGCCATCTCAGTGTTAGACTTTCTTCTTTGCATCCAGATATGGAAGTAATAAATCTATTCAGGAAGCATTGTTTGTATGATACAACACATTCCAAAATTTGAGTCCCCTTCGCCCATATCACTGAGAAATAGGCGTTGACGCAACTAAAACTGTAAGTAGGGAATTTATGTTTTGTCGCTAGTTTGAACCCACCCGAGAAACCAGTCATGCACAATCAAAATCCTATTGGAATTGGAGAATTAGAGGCTATGTATCAGATGATCAAAAATCTCTCAAAGATCTTCCCTTAGGCAGAGAAAACCAAATCGTTGAAGTCATTTCCGGAAATATGGTAGTCATGAGATCTTGCATGTGGTAAAGATTTTGATTCAAGGGAGGAGGACGAAAAATGAATTATTTGATTGGCCAAATCTACCTAGACAAAGCCCGTAGAGGAACACCTTCGGTGTAATGTCAAGGACCTGTGAAAAAATAAGACTTTTCAAACAAACAATGGCATGGAAATGGTGGAAGATATAGACCATTACATAAGTTGGTTTTAATTATGGAATGGAATGAAATTTTAACATCCACGAGATTAAAAATAGTCTATGGGATCATTAGTTCCCTATTTTTGGCCTTTTGCAATTCAATCATTTTCTTATTCAAATTGATGATGAGATGACCCAACCTCCCAACAATCTCCTAGCTGAAAAGACAATGCCAAGAAACCGATGTTAACATATTTCATAACTTTATCTGATGTCTTTGTGATCTAGGTGGATATTGGTGGCCACCCACCTATTCCACTTGGACCCCCACCATTGTTTCTTTTAGTTTTTCATTTTCCTTAATTGTAGCACAATTTACTATTTTTGGCAGTTTTTCGGGTCTTGAACTTCCAGAGCCGTTTTGAGGCCCTAAACGACGTTTTTTGGGCATCAAACCTCTAGAAAAAATATGAGTCCATTCTAGACTTTATATTTTCTATTAATATTTTTAGTCCTCGGATAGATCTTTCTAATGATGTATCATGTGCATCAAACAAAGATAGTATGTCAAAGTTACGACCCTAGGAAATTGATGTACCAATTTACCCCGATGGGGCCCATATTCTAGCGTTTTCATCTGCTAGGGTTAGGTTTTTGGATGTTTAGGGTTTTCCATTATTTATCAATAATATATAGGCCTTCGAGCCTCATTGTAACAAAAATTTCAGAGGACTGCAGTCGCCACATCTCTTCTCAAAGATAAGCTACCAGTGCCCTAGCTAGTTTATTTCCATTTTGTCTGTACACAAATTTCAGTTCTTTGATATGAATGAAATGAAGTGTTATTTCCGCTGCATATTTGAACGCGTGTCAAGGAGTGCCAAGGAACAAAAGGGAAAACCAAGCTAAAATGCAAATAAATGAACACATATGAGCGTTAATAATTAAGGACCTTAGATTTTCAAGAGGGGCATGCTAGGCATACCAACATTAGTGCCAATACATGCCAATGGCCAAGTTATATTGTGTCTTCAGTACCAAATCATCCTCTATTACTTCTCTCTTAATTGTGAATAATTGATCTAAAATAAATTTTATCTTAAACCATGCCAAGGAATTCCAGGGCATCCAAACTCATGCTAAGAATTGTCAAGTGCCACTAAGTGCCAAGAGCCAAGAGCCAATATCTGTTAGGGAGTTATAGGGAACGCTACGGAGTTCCAGGTTTGCTAAGGAGGGAGTGACAAGATATGCTAGATAGTTCTAAGGCATACTAGAGTGCTAGGGAAGCATACAAAGATTTTCCAAGTGCCAATGTGTGTTGAGTGTTAGTGAGTGCTAGGGAAACACAAGGGAGAAGTATGCCAAAATGCATGGAAATGAATGAATAAGAGTGTGTGATAGGGAGCTTCAATGAGTTCCAAGTGTGCTAAGGAGGGAATGATATGGTATGCTATGCAATGTTAAGTAATTCTAATGTTCCAGAGTGGCATGCAGCCAAGATGTGCGAGGTGCCAAGGTGTGCCAACACATGTTAGGAAGTGTTAGGGAGTCCTAGGGACAGACAAGGGATCATTAGGTGAAAATAATTTATGCAAATGAATGATTAAGATATTGTGACATGAAGTGTCAGTGAGTTCCAGGTGTGCTAAGGAGGGAGTGACAAGGTATTCTAGGCAATTCTAAGGCATGCTATAGGCTAGGGAAACATGCCAAGATGTGTCAGGTGCTAGGGTGTGCCAATGCATGCTAGGGAGTTTTATGGAGTGCCAAAGAAAAACAAGGGAGCACTAGTTTCAAATGCATGGAAATGAATGAATAAGAGTGTGTGACAGGGATTTTTAGTGAGTTCTAGGTGTGCTAAGGAGGGAGTGACAAGGAATGTTAGGTAGTGCCAAGGAATGCTATTGTGCCAAGGCGACAGGCCAAGATGTGCCAAGTGCCTGGCTCTGCCAATGTGTGTCAGGGAGTGTTAGGGAGTGCCATAGAAACATAAGGGATAACTAGTTCAAAATTCATGGAAATGAATAGATAAGAGTGAGTGATAGGGAGTGTTAGAAAGTTCCAAGTGTTTTAAGGAAGGGGTTACGAGGTTATATGTTAGGAAATTCCAAGGCATGCTAGAGAGTGAGGGCATGTCAAGAAATGGCAAGGTGTGTTAGGGAGTTCCAAATCATGCCAAGGAATGCATGGAATTCTAACATGTGCCAAATAATTCCAAGGTATTGTTAGAAATTCGAGGTGTTATGGCATGTCAAGATGTAAACTATGTTGCTTAGTTATTTTATGGACATGGTTGGACGCGAGCCTTGACTTAGTAACTTGTTAAGTGGGATGAGTTAATATTGGACATGAGTATCCTAAGATGAGTTATAATCCACTCTTAGGTGAACAAGGCATAGTCCAGTTGTATTAAATGAAACCATTTGTCTCTAGGTCTAGCCCCATTAGGTCACTTAGGGCATCAAATTCCCAGGAATCTGGCCAAAGGAAAAATTTTATCTCCTAGAGGCAACTGCATTGGTGGGTCCCCTCACTCTCCTCAGAATTTGGGCCAATTCCGACAGTGGAATCTATGGCTACCTCAAGCCCTAGCTCTAAGATTAAGCTTTGCCTAGGTGTTCCCAAGGCTAGAACCTAGTAGGATCAATTTGACCTATCGAAGTAAAAGCTCTTTCTTAATCATTTCCCCTCACCTTGTCCAAAATAGGAACATCATTGGTTGCTAAATTCCATCCCCGAACCTGGGTTGGGTGCAGTTGGCCCCTTGTGGTCCCATTTAGTGTCAAAGGCCTTTCACCAAGGACCATTTGGGAATGCAAGTTCCCAAAGGATTTTAGGGACTTAGAACTTCCTTCATAAGTCTTATTCTTCTCCCTCAACCCTTCAATACCCCTCCTCTCTCCCTAGAAGATCAAGTCCATTGCTTAAAAGGAAAGCAAGTCCCGCTCTTTATTTTATCTTAGGGAAAGGGTTTTTAGGGTCACTTCCCACCTGTTCATTGACCTATACGCTACATGTGACTTCCTAAACTACTGAGCCTTCTCCCATCGGTGAAAGTCTATGAAGAGTAAGGAGCCTTAGCCGAGGTGAAAATGGTCTAAGCCTCCACCATTGGCTTTGTCCTAACAATTACCCTCTTAGGAACCCCTTTTAAGTCCACTACTAGTTTGAGTGGTAACAAGTTGTTCACAACTCCATTTGTGGAAAACTATTTGGTATGCCCACTTTTTCCATACTACGGATCCAAAATGAGAATTCTAGGGCTATGGAGGTTGCCCTTCTTCTCATTGAATTAATCCTCTACAATATAGTGAACTAGGGCTATTTGGTTGGCCCACTTTACTACTACTTTAGTCCTTCAAAATCTGCACATCCTTAGGCCCTATACACCTTCCCTTCTACCAATCTTATTTTCCTTCACAAGAATAAGAGTCACAGTCGATTTTTTTTACTGATCTAGGGCCCACAATATTTTCATCATCTAGGGCTCTTCAAATATGCTACCTAACAATGGTTTGAGTCCTCTCAAAATAATTGTTCTTGTGTATCGAAAATTTGATCTTTGTTGTCTAATATATGAACAAATCTTAATTACTCCTCTTATCATCCTTCTAACAATCTGTAGATGATGGAACTAGGGTCATAGATCAGCCACTAACAATCCATTGAATAATTTTTTATAGGTTGCTTCAGATATTTGTCTAAAAAACTATTGACAATCCACCAAGATAAACTCCTTTGCATTTCAATACATTCTTCATAGGGCACATTTCTTCTGCACGCTCAATCTTTTGTTTTGGTTCCACCCTCCTTTGGATCTGTTGTCTCCACACATACTAAATCTGCAAACCATCTTCCAGATTTGTGGTCTATATGGTTGAAATAAACCTCACTCTAAGGGTCACAACCCATATTCTTCTACACAAATTTGTCACAGTCTTAAGGGAATACCTTATGAACTAAACATGCTAGGAAATTTTCCTAGCTAGGGAATTATACTTATGTCCTTCTAATTTTTGTAGAACAAACCCTATCCACCCATAAAAAAAACATCACTCTTGCCTCCATAAGAGACTCGACCTAGCTCATATGGATCCATAGATTCTGGGCATTTCTTTGACTGAATCTTGACATGAACTTCAAATCTCAATGTCGACCCTCAAACTAGGGTTACCTCAGTCAATACTATGCTTGCGTTTACTTATGTTTTGGCTCTAAATTATAGTGCAAGCCCTCATACATTTATGTTGGTCTTTATCACATACCTTGCGACCTACTAACCACCACAAGCAAATATGGTATCAACCGCTCCTCTATTTCATGTAGAAAATCTAACCAATGGGATTCAATATGATCTTGTAATGTACTAAAACAAGATACTCAATCCTTCCTATCATTTTCGGAAACAAAACACGATCGCACAATCAGATATAAGTAAGAGAAATAAATTATCAATCACAGAACACAATATGTATCTGGGGAAAGCAACTGCTCAAAACCGTCTGTCTCTATTGTGTATTAAGTCAAGGAATCACGAAACAATACAATGCTTAATATCTCATGAGATTCTCGAGAACTCTTCCAATTGTCTCCTATGGAAATTGGTCTAGTACTTAGCCAATTCTTAGCCTTACTTCAGCCTGCCTTTCTCACGCAATTCCTATGGAATTAGCTCCCTATTAATCAGGAAATTTAGCTTTCCTTGATTGCGCAATCCATCATGGCATCCCAATGACTTTATAATTTCACATGGGCAATTTTCTATAAATGCAACTGATAGTTATGTTCCTCTGAACCATGTTAAAATAAGGCTCATGGGCATTTTTATTATTGAAAAATAAGACCCTAAAAAACCAAAACCCTATCGCGAGGAGATGTAACACCAAGAGTTTATGGGCCTCATTGGGGTTAGCTGGGCAGCCAACTTCCCAGGGTTTTAACTTGGTCATATGATCTTCGTTTGACGCACATGATACCTCATTAGAAAGATCTCTCTGAGGACTACAACCAATGACATGATTTCTATGAAATAGCCAAACGTTTTATGCCCAAAAAATGTTGTTTGGGGCCTCAAAACAACTCCGGAAGTTCAAGACCCAAAAAAATGACAAAAATAGTAAACTGTGCTATAATTAAGGAAATTGAAAAACTGAAAGAGACAATGGCAAGGGCCTAAGTGGAATAGTTGGGTGGCCACCAATATCCACCTCGATCACCTCAACTTGAATTTCTTAAGCTAACTCAGTCATCATAACTTATTTAACTGACACAAGTTGTTATGAGATGAAATTACAATTTATTTAAGGGAAAAATAAATTAGACACCTCACATTCCTCACTCCTGGTACATCAAAATTCCTCACCAGTGTGGGGGCATTTTTTTTTGTCCTTTTTAGTTGCCAATTTCACTATTTCTTGTTGCAAATTTCAGCATTCCCTCTCAACAAGCTGAAAGGAATTCAATGTATCAACCTCAGAATGTACTGCATGCAACACTTATCTAGTGTTGTTTGCATCTGCGAATCCTGAAACTGAATAGCCTACAAACAACTAAATCAATATAATGCATTTGTCATCAGAGTCTTCTGACTTCTCCTAGCTATTGTAAGTGTCGACTTGATTCTCTGCGTTGTTGCTAACATCTGCATCTGTGCCCTTTAAATTGTTTCCAACTCTTATTTACACTCCAGTATCTAACATCTGTCACTTTGATTTCTATCTAGTTGACATCTGCCTGCATCAATATAACTAATCCTTCCTGCTACTGTTGTAATTTGGGCTCCTCATAGCCAAGTTTGATCCATGAGATGCGCCATCTCAATGGAACCTACCCAAATTTCTTATCTTTGGGAGGCATGGCTACATGTGCTCCCTCTGCCAATCTGGCTTGAAATTTCCCCCTCATGGTGGTCTCTGCTTGAGTGGACGCTTCCACTTGGTATCCTCTCTTCTTCTCCAATTATGGTTGCTCCACAAATTTCTGAGCTTGCTTCTGAGGCTGCATGTTGAGAGGTAATTTGTGCTCCCTCTCAACCACCAAGTCTATAACCTTTTCTTTGCTCCTCAAATATTTGCATGGATCTGGTACCTCAAGTGCACATAGGTTCTTGACTCGCGCACATTGTAATTTTCCTGCTATTACAAAAGTTTCTAAAAAAGAGTTTATCTTAAATCGATGATATCTCCCTCATCTAAGCTCCAATTTGATCGATTTTGTTTTTCCATTTGGGTTTTTTTTCGCAAGGAATCCAAATATACTATTTTTTTTTTTTACACCAAAATCTTTAGATATTATCTGCAAACTTTCTGCCCAAAAAATTCCTGCTTTGATACCATGTAGAAAATCTAACCAATGAGATTCAATCTAATCTTATAATGGACTAAATTAAGATACTGAATCCTTCCTACAATTTGTGAAAACAAAATATGATCGCACAATAACATATAAGTAAGAGAAAGAAATTATCAATCGCACAACACAAGATATATCTGGGGAAAGTAACTGCTCAAAACTCCTCTATCTCTATTGCATATTAAGTCAAGGAATCCTGAAACAATACAATGCTTAATCCCTCATGAGATTCTCCAGCACTTTGCCAATTATCTCCCGTTGATCTAGGAAAACTCGGTCTAGTACTTAGCCAATTCTCAGCCTTACTTCAGCCTGCCTTGCTCGTGCAATTCATAGGGAATTAACTCCCTATTAATTATGAAAATAATTCTTCCTTGATTGCGCAATCCATCATGGCATCCCAATGACTTTATAATTTCACATGCGAAATTTTCTCTAAATACAACTGATAGTTATGCTCCCATTAACTTCTGTCTGAACTAGGTCTTCCTCGAAACTGGCATGCATGCAAATATTAATAGTGAATTATCAGTTATATGATTGATCACTCATTGTGAATTAAATATAATTTAATTCACTGGACCTCTCACTAGCTCATCACTAATTTAAAACTATTTAAATTGATTTTAACTCATTTAATTGAGTTAACTAATTCACACCTACACCCCACTAATGCATCAACTACAACTGGACCCCAGAAATATTATAATCCCTCTACATGCCTCATCTTAGACCCTCAACTCTAATTTCTTGAGCTAACTCAGTCATCATGACTTAGTTAACTGACACAAGTTGTTATGAGATGAAATAAAAATTTATTTAAGGGGAAAATAAATTAGATGCCTCACATTCCTCACTCCTGGTGCATCAAAATTCCTCACCAGTGTGGGTGCATTTTTTTTTCCTTTCTGGTTTCCAATTTCACTGTTTCTTGTTTCATATTTCAACATTTTAGAATTTGATGTGGCCTTCAAACAAAGACACCATTGAAATCACATGCCCAGATTCTCATGAGCAACCTCTCTTAAGCTCGATCTGCGATAAGAGAACGCTTGAACCAACCATTAAGGTATGCAAAATTATTGTGAACCCTCACATGATGATCTTACTCTTGGAGGATGATCATGACCTCCCTTTAGCAACACTTAAATGACCCTCGTACTCGACCTACTTTAGGACTACATCTCTTTTCTCCCCTTTGATCAAATGAGATCCTTCTCACTTTATGTTATTTCCTTCACCCTAAGGCCTCCTTAAATAGTTTTTCCTAGACCCCTTAGGAACCCTCTAGAAATTATGGGTTTTATCCACTTAGACTTTAGGAAATATTAAATTTCCTTTTAGATTCTAAGTCCCATCTTGATAAAAAATCCCTTTGCTTGGCTTCTTTGCCCATAAAGCCTTTTGTGACCAAAATCATGCAAACCCATCTCAATAGGCCTATGGATTACCTCCCAAGCTACATAATTCAACAACATAGTCTAGTTGTAGTAACAGTAACTTGGTCAAGCTCTTGTAGTCAAGCAAGGGCTTGGTTGGGTTCCCAAGTTTCAAATTAAGTAAGGGTAGTTGTGAGGGCATGATAGCTATGGAGGGTTAGGGCATGCAAAAGAATGAAAGGCATTATAACACATGCTGGACAATTTAAATGCATGATGAATAGTGTTAGGGAGTGTCAAGGCATATCAAGGGATAACTAGGTCAAAATGCATGGAAAGGAACGAATAAGAGTGTGTGCCGGGGAGTGTCAGCGAATTCGAGTATGCTAAGGATGAAATGTGTTAAGAGAAGTTCAAAATAGGATTTACAGGAGGCAGGCCTATGGTTATTATATGGGGCTCGACATAGCACTATTTTTAGACAAAGGGAGATTACTTTGTGCTAGGCACAACATTGTTTTTCCCTTAGCTATTTTTTTTATATGAGATGTGGCATACTTTGGCTGCATGCTCATGTTTTAAACTATTCTAGATAATTTCATATTGTACATTGTTGTGTATAATTTTTGGGGCACTCACCTTGTGTCGACTTATATCTTGTGTGCCTTGTGAATCTTGAGGTTTTTGCAAACTCTCAGTTAATGTTCTAGTATTTATATGAACTGAACATACATGTGAAATATTGCCTGTGTAATCTATGTTGCTTAGTTGTTTTATGGCCATGGTTTGATCATGTGATCCTTGTCTTGGTAACTAGTTAAGTGGGAGGAGTTGAGCTTGGAAATGAGTGGCATACAATGAGTTATATGCAGTTCTTAGGTGAACAAGGCACAATCTACTTGTAGTAGGTGCAATTGGTCAAGTTGTTGCGGTTGAAGTAGACCAATATTGTCATATGAACTGCAGTAGCCAATTACTTGATTGGGTTCCCAAGTCATGAAAAAATGTAAAGGCTAGTTGTGAGGACATGAGTTCCAAGGCGTGCTAGGGAATGCTAAGATGTGCCAAATAGTACTAAGGCATGTCAAACATACTAATATGTGCCAAGTGATAAGGCGTGCCAAGCTGTGCAAGGGTGTGTCAATGCGTGCCAAGGGACTGTCAAGGCAAAAAAAGGGAGAAATAAGTTAAACTACAAGGAAATGAACACATAAGATGGTTAATAAGTCATCAATTTACCTTTTCCAATAGGGGCATGCTAGGAACACCAACACTAGGCAGCAATAGGTTCCAAGTCTTCCTTAGTTTCTTCTCATATACTTTCCAGCAATTGATCTCAAATAAATTTAATATTAAACCATGCCAAATCATACAAAGGCATATCAACGTCTTCCATAGATGCTAATACTTTCCAAGCACCAACACGTGCCAAGCGCCAATATGTGTCAGGGAGTGTTATGCATGTTATGAAGTGGAAGGGCATGTTGAAGAGTGATAAGGTGTGCTAGAGAGTGCTAACGCATGTTGAGGAGTGTTAAGGAGTACTAGGACAAAACATTAAGGGAGCACTAGGTAAAAATTCATGGAAGTTAATGAATATGAGGAACGTGTGCCAGGGACTACTGTTAATGAGTGCTATTTTTCATGCGAAGGATTGAGTGACAAGGTATGCTAAGCATTGTTAAGGCATTCTAGGGAATACCAAGGCATGTCAAGGATTCCCAAAGTGTGCTTGGGAGTTCAAGGGTGTGCCAATTAATAGTGCCAAGATATTCCAATACATACCAAGTGCTAAGGATGTGCAACTTGCGGGGGTTATAGGTCAATATGTGTAAAGGCAACAAAAGGAAGAACCAATAAGAGGGTTAATAAGTTGGGATTTTATCTTTTTCAAAAGGGGAATGCTAGTCACACTAATAATAGGTCCTAATACATGCCAAGTGGCATTGTGTGCCAAGTGTTAATGTATGTCAATGCATTCAACCAAGGTGTTCCAGGGCATGCTAGGGACTACATGCATGCCAACACATGCTAGGAGAGTTACATGCTATGTTAGCGCATGCCACCATGTGCTTGGACGTCAGTGTCATGACAATATGTTATAGCTACAAAGATGTTCCAAGACATGCAATGTGCTAAGAAATGTTAGTCTGTGCCAAAGCATTAATTTAAGGTGTTCCCATATTGTTGAGGAGTGTTAGGTATTTCTCATTAATAGAATTGTCAGAGCTTGATTATGTATTAAATAATATATTTCCTATACACACTAGTGGAACTTTATCTAAAGGAAATTTGCTAGATAATAAACTTAATAATTATGAATCATGTGTTGACTCATAGGAAAACTCTAGTCGACTAGTCATTACTTGAGGGAAATTATACACACTAATTATTTCTTAAAAATTTGACGGACTCTAACCACTATGGCCTTGGACATATTATAAAAAATACTCCACAAAAAATGGTCTTAAATCGTTATCTTTTGACAAAAATTATATTAACAAGAACATATTGTCATCAAAAAATCATTGGAATCATAAATGATGATGAACATTTTTTGACTGTCACCAAAAGTAAAAAAAAGAGAATTAGTGAGGGTCATTAAAATTTTATCACTAAAAGTGTCACCAAAGAGAGAGTTAGTGATGGGCCTTTAACGACCCTCACCAAAATTGTCATTGAAAATTTCTTTGGTGACGAACCTTAAAGGACCATCACTATATACACTTACAGTGACACTTTTTTAAGGACCGTCACCATATGTGACATTGGTGACGGACCTTAAAGGTCCGTCACAAACATGCCCCTCACCAATGTCCTTTTTTCTTGTAGTGTGGTTCCAAAACAACAGGTTTAGTATCACGTTCAGAAATTTCAGGTTCTTCAGCAAATTCACTGGAAGGAGAAATACTACCAGTAAGCTCGGAAACTGAAATCGACTCTTGAATATGCTCTGTTGTTTGTAATTGATAATCAGGATGAACAACTATAGATGACTCTCCTGATTCTGTTGATCTAATTCTACTATCAGTAGGTGATACTAGAGCTCGCATCCCTTCAAGTTGGGTTGGTGTATACTCAGGGGGTTTCCCCTAAAGTCTACGGGTTTGTCTTGGTAATTCAGCCACGACTACAAATTATTAATCACACGAAATCAAATGAAAATTTCAATGAAAACCCCTAGAGTCACTAAGGAAACTAAAAAATGAATCACATGCCTAAAAATATAGGAGATCAAACCACACACAAACAGTAACTTCCCACACTAAAAACACTAGTTGGTGATGAAATCCAACATCGTAGTATTTAATGTAGAAAGGGCAGTTGGAACAGTTACCCCGACAACCTGCTTAATGAAACAGACCGGTGCAAGTTTCTCCACTTAAACCATCTCGAGTGAAGATAACCCTCTAGAGAGTCCGAGTGAGTCTAGTCAATGTCTGCTCTAGGTACAGTGGGATCTTTCCTCCACCGTCACCTTAGGAAAAAACCGTAAGATTATGGTCACTAAGGTTACCACCAGGAACTAATATACTTGGGGGAACAGTATACGGTCCAACATACATGCAAGGGCAGAGTAACAAAGCTCAATCTCCTTGAAGGCTCCTTGACATAATCCAAGGTATACCGACAAGTGACCCCAGGCTCCTCTACAATGGTATATCCAAGGTTTACCGTTGTTAAGATGCACATATCTTCTATCATTCCCAATGAGATAGAATTTATTATCCCACTGGTTCAGATATGACCTCGTGCTTGACTCCTTTAAGAGGAGCTTCCCAGAGCATACAAGCGACTATTGGATTTTTTCCTACCACAAGATCAACCACTTATTTGTTTTAACTGTCTTGGAGAGTTAATTACTGCCTACTCCAAGACACTAACCTAAGCTATATTGGTGAAAAGAGTCCTAGAAATATAAATGTTACTAGATTAATTTTAATTTAAGCGTTGATTTTAAAAAGTTGTTTCTTAGGACAATAGGTGCGAAAGTGAAACTGATGATATGTGGTGACCCGACTCAAAACATACTAAAAATGCATCTATTATGAGAAACAATCTGTTTTCTTTTAATTAATTCTAGCTAAAGGAAGAGTTGAGAAATGCAATCCTTTTAAAAAAAAAATCTTTCCTTTAAACAAGAATAAAATAAAATAAATCTAATTTCAAAGAGAAATCAAAATGATCTATGCTCAATAAGAAATCCCTTTTATTCAAGATCGAAACTACAAATCAAGTTTTTCTTCAAAAAACACTACAATTTCTAGAAAAACACTCAAAGCTAAAAAAACTATTATTGAGATCTAAAAATTCTAAGACCAAATCTGAATTAAAACTTCAAATATTTTGAGGATGTCTTACTTAGCTTGTAATCTAACTAAGAATTTCTTTGCTTGAATAAGAAAGAACTCTAAAAAACATCCAATTTTCGTCCAAACTTATTAACAAAAGTTTTTAAAGTTTTGCAAATGAGAAAAATGGGATCTAAATCTCATAAAACAATTTCTGCTATGATGTCATACTCAGCAAGAAAACAAGGAAATACCAGTGATCTGAAGGTATACCAAGGTTTCTAATCTTTGAGCGGGATATAAGGCAAAGCAAAAACTTGTATAACATGCAGATCTTTCAGAAAATCATTCAAAACTAAAAATGCTGAAATAAACTCTTAACCAAGGCTTTCTGACAGATGACACAAGTCTAGGTATTCACTGAGAATCTAACAAATTAATCCAGAAAAGAGGATTTTAAGATTTTTCAAAAATTTTGACAAGGTCCGTAGGATTTAGTGAAAACCAGTGAGGTCCTGCACTGTGGGTATAGGAAAAATGCGGAACTACCTGCATTGCCTCTAAACAAAAAGAGCGGACACAAGAAAACTAGAGAAAAAAAATAAAAATTTCTCAAGCATTTCTCAAGGATTCTACAGAGATAAACCACCTAAACCAGTATAAATCAATCAAACTCAGAAAAAATAAATTCATAAATCAAAAGTAAAAGAAATCAAAGCTCAAAATCCTTCCCCAGTGGAATTGCCATTTTCTTGGACGGATAAGTCATTCTTGCGGACAAGACAAACCTCCCAAGTGTCCTACGGAAAGCTAGCAACAAACGGACAAATAAAACTATCTTTCTCTAGATATATTGTGATTCATAATTAAATGCTATAATGGTTTAAGGATCCTACCTTTGATCCAACGCTTGTTCGTAGTAGTAGTCCTTCAGTCGCCCAAAAGAGTTTCCTTTGAAGATCTGCAATCACAAACAAACAAACATCAAATAGAACCTGCATAGCATATATTCACAAATCATATCTATTTTGGTGATCAAGGAATCCACAAAATAAACCAATCAATTGACAACTTATTGAAAAAAACAGATTTTCTTGTATTAACTTAAAATAATGAAGAGCCTTACAACCGTGTCTTCCTTGATGTCATATAGGCCTTCATGGGGTCCGGAATAGGCGTTTCCTTTACGTCGACCAGCCTTGCACTCTTCCAACCGAGATACATACAGGTATGTAATCTTTCCCACATGAAATCTCAGCTAAAAGGGTCTAAGTTTTCAACAACACTTCGTCTCCAACAATAATAAAAATTCAACTCATCAATTGTAACCCTTTGAGGCTGCCCTATGCCTCTTTTTATAGTGAAAGAGAGGAAGTTACAACTCCATAGAAGGAGGGATAGAATCCTCCTTCAAAGGGATTAGTTCCTTACATCAAGGGGTTAGCTCCTTAATGGATGGGATACATGAACCTGGAAAGAGCGGACTTTCCACCGCAGGAATGTTTCTAGAAGCTTCCAAAAATGACTCAAACTGAGCTTCTAGATTTTACTTGTGCATTTTTAATCTTTTACAGGGGTCTGCACCCTTGATGAATAAACAGTGCGTTTAGCTCCGCATGATTTATAGCCAAAAGGTGCAGCACCGCAGGCAAAACTAAGAGAAAGTGCGGTACCAAAATTTTTAAGACTTTGATGAGCTTTTCTCTTATTTTCAAGGCTTGATATTAGGAAATTTGATATTGTAGACTTCTAAGGGAGACTGAAATGTCATGGTGACAAATTTCAGTGTAACACTGACCAGGAACACCCTTGTGCTAAACAACACTACAACCCTACTAAACAACAAGAGGAAGAAAAGTCTAAACAGACCAAAGCAAATAATAATCCAAGCATGAATCACAATGGCTTCCCTCCTCTCCATATATAGTAAGTGCTCCTCTCCACAATGGGTCCCATCCATATGTGCCACCTAGCCCATGCAAGTGGTCCTCCATTAAAATTGCGCAATCCATCATGGAGATACAATGTATCTAGACAGTGCATGTGGACTTGGTCAAATATGATTGAATCAACATGATCCAATCCTGTTCACACCTGTAGGTGCTCAATCTAGTTGCTTATTCTTCCCCTTTTCACATGAGGAATGTTATTTTCCCTTCTAAAGAGGTTAATGGGCCTCCCTACCTATTTTATTTATCTACCAAAAGATAATTCTAACTATAATGTTCCTTTTAGCTTGAGGCTAAAATTTGGGAACATTACAGGTAGGCCAAAAGTAACCAGCGTAGAGTATCTTCTATGTGGTAGTGTATCCACACAAGTGTCCACCACAAGCCCCAACATGACAATCATTTAAAACCTTTTTGACCTCCTCATGAGTGAGGCACCTCCTTAAAATTGTATCAACACCACTACGATAAAGTGTATCGCCGACGATTAGATAATCTTTGGCTTGGTATCAAATACGTTGCTGGTCAGAGCAAGAGGTATTAGGCCGAAAAGTATGGGTCTGGAGATAAATGATAAAATCCCCATACCAAGGATCAGATGATCTAATCAGAAACAAGGACTCATGAGGAATAGATGGTTCCAATGTAGTAGCAGTACTATCAGAGTGAAGGTCACAGAGAAGCTCAGCCAAAACTAAAGACTGATTTGACTTGGATTTGATGCATTCCAAAAAAAACTCCTACAAAATGATAATTCATTTTGAATACTTCCCCCCCAAAAATTGACGTGATAAAATGTAATTCATGGGGTTGCAATCCAAAATGAAAATGGTCTTCCAGAACAGGATATAGTAGCGAAATATTTGGATAGCTTGAACAACCGCCAAGACAAGCTTTTCTACATATGAATACTTCACTTCTGTATCATTGAGATTACGACTCAAATAATGGATCAGATGTTCTATCCAATTTTCTACTTGGACCAATACTATAGCAATAGTCATATCAGCCACAACGATATATAAGAAATAACCACTCTGATAATTGGGGGGATACATTAATGATGCCCGGAGAAGTGTATCTTTGACATAATGAAAAGAATATTTCCCAACCTTATCCCAATGGAAGGGAATCCCCTTTTTCAAGAGGCGAGTAAATCCTTTAGCCATTTCGGTGTCGTTGGGTATGAACCTCCTTAGAAAGTTAGCCTTTCCCTAAAGTTTCTGTAACTGAAGCAAATTTGATGGCGCAGGAAAATCAAGAATGGCCTGGACCTTCAGTGGGTCGATTCAAATTCCTTCTTTTGAGATGACGAATCCTAGAAATTGACCCGAACCAACACAAAACACACATTTATGTGGATTGAGGCATATTTTGTAGTGTTAGAAGCGTAAAAATATACTATCAAATGCATCGAGTGATCAGTCTGATTTTGTGAATGCGCGGATAAATCATTTAGATAGGGTTGAATAATGTGCTTGATGTCATTGAAAGCATAATCCATTTCTCTCTGAAAAGTTTCCCCAATGTTCTTGAAACCAAACGATAGTTTCCGATAAGCAAATTTTCTCCAGGCGTAGATGAATTTTGTATTATATTAGTCCTCTGGGTGGATATTGATTTGATTGTAGCCAGAAAATCCATCCATGAAATAAAATATTTCGCATCCAGCACAATCGTCAATAATCTGGTCAATAAAGGGAGTAGGATAGTTGTATTTTCGACAAGAAAGATTGACATCCTGATAATCGACGTACACTCTGATGGTCCTTTTTTTTCATAACAGGAACAATGTTGGAAACCCATCTAGTTAGAGGAATAGGGTAAATGAAACCAACACGAAAACTTTTTTCAAATTCTGCTTTAATGGTAGCATCCTTCTTTGGATGAACAGGATGAAGGTACTGGCATGACATGAGGGTACGTGTTAATGGTGTGTTCAATGATATTATTATCTATGCATGGAATTTCCTCGTAAGACCAAGAAAATACATCACGAAATTCACAAAATAGAGAGCAATATGCTTCGAGTTATGATGGAGAACAAGACACGTTGACATGAATTTTTTATACAACACTGGCTTTGGTCGTTGTTGTACATGTCAGCCCTTACATATAAATTTTTGGCCTGCAGCCTCTTCTGAATCTGTTTCGAACCTCTTCCGTGGCCTAAAGCCTCCATATTTCTGCTTAACACTCCCCTTTCCGCCCATAAAATACACTATGCAAAGGTTAAAACCCGCAATAAAAATTTATATCAGGCCCAGCCCCTTTTGGCCTTATCCCCCATATTCTATTTATCTACGTGACCACAGCCCGAGACCGAGCACTAATCACAAAGGCGCTCTACATATAAAGTCATCGGATGCACCATAAACTGTCCGATCAGTCACAAATCAACGGTCCCATAGCATGCCCGCCTGGTGGTCCCCGTGCCCAAAAACCGATGGTTTATTCCGCACCACCATTGCCGAGAGGGTGGTATTCTTCGCAGGGCCAGCGATTTCATTGAATGTGCGCCGCGTGTCTTTTGTACGGGCCCGAAACCGCTCCCATTTCGCACGTTAATGATCAGTCAAAGCCCAGGGAGTGGAGTAAATGGCGACCATCAGATCTCGGGGCCTCCATCCGATGGCCATCGTGCCTCGAAGATGCACGCGCTTTATCTCAGGCCTCCGCTCTCCCCGCGCATTAAATTTCAGCCAAAGGATGTGTAGCAGAATCAATCATCATCGTCCGATCCTGCGCCTTTCATCCAACGATGTTTATCTTCTAAAGCTGCACGCATTTTAACTTACATCAACCGCGTCCCTGGCCCACCTTTGATTGCCCTCCGGCTCATTCTAACCGTCGATCTCATTCAGAGATCATGTGGCCCATAATCACTCGCATTCTCCCCGCTTGACTAAGTCCTCTGCCACGTCATCTTTTCTCCTCGGCTTTTCGTGCGCCTATGTGTCATCACCCCGCGTGCCCATTATATTCCCATCCCCGTCACCTATATATATGTGTTTCATTCATATTCATCGTTTTTATTCATACATCGTGTTTAAATTGTTTTACGTGGAAAACTTACATCCTTTCTGTTTACCAAAACCTCTCTGTAATTCCGCCATCACCCCGCATGTTCTTGCCATGTTGCCATATCATCGACGCCACCACTGTCTCCACCTCCACTCCCCTTACACCTGTGTCTGGTTTTTCTAATATATTTGTGAGTTTTGTAGGTTTATATGGAGGAGCTGCCACAATATATCACCTCCGTTGTAGAGGCCAAGATCTTCTCTAAGGACAGTCTTTAAAAGCATAAATTTAAGAACAAGGCTAGCGGTGGTTGCTATGATATGACCTCATTAATGGAAGAATAAATAAAATCCATTGAACCCTAAAGACGCCTGCAGAGGGAAAGATTACACAACAAGAAATATTAATTGGGCGGCATACAAATATCAGTGAAAATCGAGAAAGCCAGTGCCCAGCCTTATGATTTTGCATTTTAATTTAAAGATTGGAAGACCGGGATTATCATGCACCAACACAAGCAACCTCAGGGTTTTATTGCAGTAGATTTTTCTCTTCCAATCAAGTACAGAACATTTGTATATTTTATTCTTTGTGTCTTGTTAAGAGTAGATTTTCATCCTCAGCATTTATTCCATGAAGCAGCAACAGAGTACTTGCACCAGTTCAGCACCGTCAAACAACATAGGCGGGTTTTTCCTCGCCAATTGGTTTTAATGAGTCAATTTAATGTACATTACCTACCTCATTCTCTAGAGTTTTCGGTCTTTCCTATAAAAACCAAGAAGAAAGACATTGTAAGGGTTCCAGATTTCTATCAGCAAACTGTGCAGTGAAAGGCTTTGTATACATCTTGTAAAGTTTCTGTATGAAGGCTCAGAGCCCGTAGGGTCTCAGTGAGGAGGAGTTATAAATGTAATGAGGACTCTGGTCTTTGGTATCCCACAGTATGTAATCTTTTCTTATGTGTTAATATAATATCTCATTTCATTGCATTTATCTTCTTGCATCATGTTCTAGAATGTGAGTGGCTCACTGATCTTAAGTAAGGATTCATCCTAGTTGGTGCCCATACTTGGATTAGTCAAGCGCTTTAAATAGGCTTAATCATGATATACTGTTCCATGTTCATGTCATTCATATTTTCTGCTATATTAGTTACTTGAGGAGGGTGCTTTTAAAACGCCATTATCATGTATGGATTCTTAGTTGGATAAGCCCATATGTGGTTCTGTTGTGTATCTGGGTATCAGCCTCATGTTAACTAGTATCTCCTTCATGTTTTCCTCACTGCATCCACTTTCTGATATTTGATTTCTGTGGCATACTATTTTAACTGGCCCTCTTTGTAGTAAGCTCTCTCTTAACTGTCTGATGCTTTTGTATTGGAGTTTTGCATGCTATTCCTACCTTATTCTTATCTTTGTATCAGCTTCTGAGAGAGTTTGGTTCCATTTAAACTAATTTCCTTGTTTTACAAGAGATAGTAAGAGAGCTTTTGGATTGACAACCCAAGATATATTATGAGCTCCTTGCTATGCTAAGATGTCCTAGGAACTTGTCTATAGCAACTCTAGGCTGTCTCTAAGGTAGACAATAATTGTCGACAACATCTTTCTGGCGCCGTTGCCGGGGACGAATTTGAGAATATCAGTTTCCCTGGGCCTCGACAAATCATATTCACTCTCTAATCAGGTGAGCACAAAGAGTTGAAGAGTTGTATATCTCTCACCTTGGCGACTCCACTGCTTTTTATTTGATAAATCTATCGGTAGTCCTGGCTCCTCGAAAGCCACATTTGAGGTCAGATACATCATAGTCGAAGATGCCTTCTGTGCCTGACCTAGAAAAGATTATACATAGAAGAAGTTGGAGAGAAAGACAGTCAGTTCGTGCTGAAAACCCTGAACATTCTATAGAAGACTTCCCATCCTCCTCTTCTCAAGAAATCCTGGTTGAAAATTTCGACTCCACCGAGGAAAATCCTGAATATTACTCAGATAGTCCACCCCGGGGAAGTGCAAGAACTAAAGTGAACTTTCATCCTACCCCTGAGGCTGAAGAAGTTAAAGAAGTCACAGAAGTAGCTGTTGTTAACCGTGAACTATTCCCATCTACACCTCAGGCTTCTGTGCAATTTATTCCCATTGTTATACATACTCCACTTCCTCCTCCTCCCCTTCCTTCATTTGTACATCAGATTGTTGCACAACCCCCACCTCCTCCAATGGCTAATGTTCCTGCTTTTATATTGAAAAAATATGCTCCCTTGGCCTTACCACAGGTGCTCAATGATATGCCACAGGATTATTTGAAGTTTTTTCCCAGATTTAATGGAGAAAATGAAATTAATGCACAGAAAAATCTTGAGGTATTTTGTGCCTTTGCAGAAAACCTGAATGTTGAACATCTGGATGTGGTCTTAAGATTGTTTGTTCAATCTTTGGATGGTGAAGCTAGAAAATGGTTTAAGACATTAGCAGACCGTTCTGTAGATACCTGGGAAAGAATGGAAGAGGTTTTTCTCAGGAAATGGGGAGAAAAGAAAGATCATGGAATGTGTCTCACTGAGTTCAATACTCTAAAGAAGAAACATAATGAAGGGGTGTCAGAGTTTATTAAAATATTTAATAAGTTATATCTGAGTCTGCCTCCTGAGATGAAGCCTCACCAGACTGCTGCTAAAGTAGTTTTCATGGCAGCCTTTGATTCAGATTTTGGCTTCTCTTTGAGGGAAAGAAAACCTGCCACTCTAGATGATGCTCAGTCAGATGCTCTTGAATTAGAAGCAAAATTTGCCTCCACTGGAAAATTAAAAGGAAAAGTTGAACAGGATACTAGAAGGAGAGGCAAAGAAGAGGTTTCCACCTCTAATCAAGATAAGGATGCAGATAAGATGGATGAAATAAGTAAGATGGTTAAGAAGATGGTCAAGCTTGAGTTGGAGGCTAAGAATTCAGCCCCCAAGAATTTTTATAATGCTCCAAACAGAGGATACAATCCTCAGTATAAAAGACCACCACTGCAAATATTGCCAAGGGAAGCAAAGGAGCAGCAAGATCAGGTACCAAACCCACTGTACCTGGAAGGTCCAGCAGATGACTCCACTGAAGATGCTGCTTATGAACTAGAAGATTCAAATTTTTCATTCTCAAACAACGATGAAGTGGAATGCCCATTGCAAGAAGAAGAAGAAGCAGGGATTGATCATTATTGTAAACAATTTGCTGATTTCATGTAAGCACAATTCAATGTAAAATATGATCTCAGATCTTCAAGGAAGAGGACCCGGACTCAAGATCAAGAAGAAGCTCCACTTCAGAGGGATGCACTTGCTCAAAAAGAAGCACCTAAAGAGATGACAATGCAGAAAGCTACAGAAAAAGGTAAGAGCCCTCTGAACAAGCCTTCACAGTCTAATGACCAAGTTCCTTCTTCTTGAAAAGTAGTCAGTCCTCCTAATGATGAATCTGTGTCAAAAGAAATTAAAATTTCAGCTGAAAATAAAGAGTCAAAAGAATTTGTGATAGAAAATCCCCCTCCTGCCTTTAGTTTACAAAAATAACTTGAGAAAATTAAAATTCCAGTCCCCTTGACCGAGCTGCTAAAACAACCTGCATATCATTCTCAAGTTACTTCTTTTATGCTCCCTCCTGAAATATCAATAGTGCCTGATAGTTTAAACCTTCAAGAAGAAAGACCCATGGTAGTCTTTGGCCCAAATGTTGAGGAAGTAGATCCTTCTACTCATCCTTTTTATGTGTCTCTAGTTATTCATGACCTGCTGTTACATAATTTTATGTTAGATTCTGGGGCTTCCCATAATCTTATGCCTCTATCTGTCATGGAACAACTAGGACTGCAAATCACACGCCCATATAAATACCTTTATTCGTTTGATTCTAAAAGAGTCAAATGCTTGGGGATGATTAAAGATTTAGTGGTCAATTTAGCCCAAATTCCAGCAAAGAGTGTGGTCATGGACATTGTGGTGGCTGATATCCCAGCCCGCTTTGGCATGTTGCTGTCAAGGTCCTGGGGTACAAAAATTGGTGGGTCAATAAAAATGGACTTAACATATGCTACTGTACCAGTCTTTGGAGGTCAAGAGAGGAGGTTATACAGGGAGACTAGATTTGTTAAAATGGTAGCTAAGGCTGACTGCTCATAAAATTCCCCAGTATATGGTAAGGAAGGAGATTTCTCGTGTTTCTTGTTAGAAGAAAATCAAAATTATGCTCATGAGCCCCCCTTCGGTCAAATTCAAGCTGAGCAGCCTTCAGAAGATCAGGAATCAGAAATCTGGACATTACATTTTGATGGAGCAAATTCAAAGGAAGGTAATGGAGTTGGGGTGTTATTAATCTCTCCTATAGGAAAATGGGTTCCACTATCCTTTAAGTTGGAATATGAGGCTACTAATAACGTGGCTGAATATGAAGCACTGTTATTGGGACTACAAACAGCTAAGAATATGAATATAAATAATTTAAAAGTTCTAGGAGACTTTGAATTGGTTGTTAGACAGGTCAGAAATCAATGCCAAACAAAACACCCTCGGCTGAAAGCCTATAGGAATGAAGTATGGGACATGGTGGAGAATTTTTTCTTAGCCTTTAACATATAGTTCATGCCCTAAGAATAGAACAGAATAGCAGATTCTCTTGCTGTAGCTGCCAGTACATTTCATCCTCCTCAGAACCCACTTTTGAGGTATGAAGTTGAGGTACGATATAGACCATCCATCCCAGATAATGTTAAACATTGGCAGGTATTTGAATATGATGAACATATGAAGAGATTCTTGGAGACAGTGGGGGAGTTTTCAAATATGGAGATTGATGACAACGAAGAAGGGGAAGCTGAAAATATTGCAGAAAACAAATGGGAAGATGAAATGGCAGGAAGTAAAGTGCTGCAGCTAAAAGGAAATGTTATACCTAGAGGTCTGGTGCCTCTAGAAAAGTTATTTAACAAAGATGATATTCCATTGCAGCCAAACAAAGTGGTAGAATAATATCAAATGGAAGATTTAAATCTGGGTACTTATGCTGATCCCAAAATTGTAAAATTATCTAAGAAGGTCCCAGAAGAATTTAAAGAGAAATATTTGAAATTATTTCAGTCATATAAGGATGTATTTGCATGGTCCTATCAGGACCTAAAAAATTTTGATATTAATATAATGCAGCATAAAATTCCTCTGAGGGAAGATGCAAAGCCTTATAAGCAGAAGCTCAGACAGATAAATCCTCTACTACTTCCTTCAATTGAAAAAGAAATCAAGAAGCTGCTACAAGCCAAAATAATTGTGCCACTAAGATACTCTGAATGGGTCGCTAACCTGGTCCCTGTTCGAAAAAAGAATGGAGAAATAAGATTATGTGTGTATTTCAGGAATTTAAATAGAGCATATTTAAAGGATAATTATCCACTGCCTAAGATGGACCATATCCTGCAGAAAGTGGTGGGAGCATCTAGAATGTCAATGATGGATGGTTTTTCTGGTTATAATCAGGTGGTTGTTTTCCCAGAGGATCAGAAGAAGACTGCATTTACAACACCATGGGGTACATTTATGTATGCCAGGATGCCATTTGGGCTAATTAATGCAAGAGCTACTTTTCAGAGGGCAATGGACATAGCTTTTGTTGGAGGGTAGGACAAGTTTCTGGTGGTATATCTGGATGATATCACAGTATTTTCAAAGGATGATACTGAACACATTCAGCACTTGCAGAGAACCTTTGAAAAATGCAGAAGGTATGGTCTTTCCCTCAATCCGCAAAAATCTTTATTTGCATTAGATGAGGGAAAACTCTTAGGGCACATCGTAACTAAAGATGGTGTGAAAATAGACCCTAAGAGAGTTGATGTTATAAACAGTATTCCTTTACCCAGGAATAAGAAGGAAGTGCAGGTGTTTCTAGGCCGAATCAATTTCCTGAGAAGGTTTATTCCTAACTATGCTGAGATAGTTAGGCATATAACTGATATGTTGAAAAAGAATAATGAAGTAAAATGGTCTCAAGAATCTAGAGATGCATTCACCAAAATAAAACAGGCATTTGCTGAAGCTCCTGTGCTAGCTGGGCCTGATTATACAAAGCCATTTATGATCTTTTCATTTGCTTCACCTCATACAGTAGCCGGAGTCTTGTTGCAGAAAAATGAAGATGGGTATGAGCAGCCAATAGCCTTTTTCGGTCAGGTATTGCATGATGCAGAATTGAAGTATAACATACTAGAAAATCAGGAATACGCCCTGGTGAAGTCTCTCAAAGCCTTTAGAACATATGTTTTACAATCCCACATTACTGCATATGTTCCTACAGCAGCTGTCAAAGAAATCCTCGTTCAAGGAGATAGTGAAGGCAAAAGAGGAAGATGGATTGCAAAAATACAGGAATATGATCTGAACATAAGACCCACTAAGCTGGTTAAAGGACAAGGGCTAGCCAAAATTTTGTCTGAATCAAATCATCAGGCTCTGAGCATAAATTTATCCATGATAGAAAATGAAGAATCTGAGAAAGGAGAAGAACAACAAGGAATAGAGATGGCCTCTCAAAAGATACACATAAAATATCTCACTAGTCCTTCGTACAAAGAAATAATTGAATATCTCTTAACACTCAACTGCCATCCAAGTTGTGATAAGGTAAAATACAGAGCTGTGAGAATGAAATCGCAGAAATACATAGTTGCTAATGGACAACTATACTGGAGAGATCCTTCAGGTATATTACTGTTATGCCTCACAGAAAATGAAGTGGAGAATATAATGACAAAATTTCATGAAGGAATCTATGGAGGACATTACAGCTGGAGGGCTACAGCTCACCAAATCTTGAAGGTTGGTTTCTACTGGCCAAAACTATTTACAGATGTTTTTGTTTGGGTCAGAGCATGTGATAAGTGCCAAAGATTTGCTGAGAGACAAAAGCTGCCTGCTTTGCCCCTAATTCCAGTTCATATAGATGAACCATTTCAGCAATGGGGATTATATTTTATTGGAGAAATACATCCCCCTTCAAGTGGCCAACATAAATGGATATTGGCTGAAACATATTACTTTACAAAGTGGGTGGAATCCATATCTGCGAGAAATGATACAGATGTTGTAATCATCAAATTCATGGAAGAGAACAGCATATCCAGGTTTGGCTGTCCAGCTAGAATCGTAACTGATAATGCACAGGCCTTCAAGTCCAATAAATTTGTAAATTTCTGCCAGCAGTATAATATTGCATTAAATCACTCCACAGCTTACTATCCGTAGGGGAATGGCTTGGCAGAATCTTCCAACAAAACTCTGGTGAGGGCCTTGAAGAAGACAATTAATGAGAATCAAAAGAATTGGGATTCCCAATTGAAGTTTGCTCTATGGGCGAATAGGATAACGAGCAAGAGAGCAACAGGGAAATCTCCTTATGAATTAGTATACGGACGAGCAGCAGTGTTTCCTGTGCAGTTGGCTTTGCCAGTGGCACGTTTCATGCAGGAAAATCAGGAAGAGCCGGATGATATGGTCAGAAGGATAAATCAATTGGTGGAATTGGAGGAAACACGAGACCAGGTGAATCAAAGGTTAGCAGAATATCAGGAGAAGATGAAAAACATCTTTGATCAGCATGCAAAAGATAGGAAATTTCAAATTGGTGATCTGGTTCTTAGATGGGATATCTGGAGGGCTGAAAAGGGAAAACATGCTAAATTTGATCCACTTTGGTTTGGCCCATTTAAGATTATGGAGCTAAAAGGTAATAATACATTTATTTTAGAAAATTTGTAGGGTGATCTGCTGGACGCCCCTGTAAATGGCCAATTTCTTAAGCCATACTTTCAATTCTGATTCAGGCAGAACAAGCCTGATGTACCATACTGTATATATGTTTTGCTTCAGTTTTGGTTTTATGGGTGCGCTGATAAGTTATGAAGAAAAATGCTAAAGGAAGTAGAAGATCAAGGTATACACAGAAATGATCAGTGGTCTGCAGGTTCTCGGCACGTCCAAAAATGAACGCATTGTCCCCAGATGGAGCCGATGTTTAACGCCTTGGCCCTTACCGCTGGGTGCAACTGCCGACCTCACTAAATACCAGCCCGAACCTGCGCGTGGCCTAAAGCCTCCCTTTCATGTGCGCATCGCTACTTTGTATTACACTATGCAAAGGTTAAAACCCGCAATAAAAATTTATATCAGGCCCAGCCCCTTTTGGCCTTAGCCCCCATATTCTATTTATCTACGTGACCATAGCCCAGGACCGAGCACTAATCACAAAGGCGCTCTACATATAAAGTCATCGGATGCACCATAAACCGTCCAATCAGTCACAAATCAATGGAACCATAGCATGCCCGCTTGATGGTCCCTGCGCCCAAAAACCGGTGGTTTATTCCACACCACCATTGCCGAGAGGGCGGTATTCTCCGCAGGGCCATCGATTCCATTGAATGTGCGCCGCATGTCTTTTGTACGGGCCCAAAACCGCTCCCATTTCGCACGTTAATGATCAGTCAAAGGTCGGGTAGCGGAGTAAATGGCGACCGTCAGATCTCGGGGCCTCCATCCGACGGCCATCGTGCCTCGAAGATGCACGCGCTTTATCTCAGGCCTTCGCTCTCCCCGCGCATTAAATTTCAGCCAAAGGATGTGCAGCAGAATCAATCATCATCGTCCGATCCTGCGCCTTTCATCCAACGGTGTTTATCTTCTAAAGCTGCACGCGTTTTAACCTACGTCAACCGCGTCCCTGGCCCACCTTTGATTGCCCTCTGGCTCATTCTAACCGTCGATCTCATTCAGAGATTGTGTGGCCCATAATCACTCGTATTCTCCCCGCTTGACTAAGTCCTCCGCCACGTCATCTGTTCTCCTCGGCTTTTCGTGCGCCTATGTGTCATCACCCCGCGTGCCCATTATATTCCCATCCCCGTCACCTATATATATGTGTTTCATTCATATTCATCGTTTTTATTCATACATCGTGTTTAAATTGTTTTACGTGGAAAACTTACATCCTGTCTGTTTACCAAAACCTCTCTGTAATTCCGCCATCACCCCGCATGTTCTTGCCATGTAGCCATATCATCGACGCCACCACTGTCTCCACCTCCACTCCCCTTACACATGTGTCTGGTTTTTCTAATATATTTGCGAGTTTTGCAGGTTTATATGGAGAAGGAGATGCCGCAATATATCACCTCCGTTGCAGAGGCCAAGATATTCTCTAAGGACAGTCTTTAAAAGAGGAAATTTAAGAACAAGGCTGGCGGTGGTTGCTATGATATGACCTCATTAATGGAAGCATAAATAAAATCCATTGAACCCTAAAGACGCCTACAGAGGGAAATATTAATTGGGCGGCATACAAATATCAATGAAAATCGAGAAAGCCAGTGCCCAGCCTTATGATTTTGAATTTTAATTTAAAGATTGGAAGACCGGGATTATCATGCACCAACACAAGCAACCTCAGGGTTTTATTGTAGTATATTTTTCTCTTCCAATCAAGTACAGAACATTTGTATATTTTATTCTTTGTGTCTTGTTAAGAGTATATTTTCATCCTCAGCATTTATTCCATGAAGCAGCAGCAGAGTACTTGCACCAGTTCAGCACCGTCAAACAGCATAGGCGGGTTTTTCCTCGCCAATTAGTTTTAATGAGTCAATTTAATCTACATTACCTACCTCATTCTCTAGAGTTTTCGTTCTTTCCTATAAAAACCAAGAAGAAAGACATTGTAAGGGTTCCATATTTCTATCAGCAAACTGTGCAGTGAAAGGCTTTGTATACATCTTGTAAAGTTTTTGTATGAAGGCTCAGAGCCCGTAGGGTCTCAGTGAGGAGGAGTTATAACTGTAATGAGTATTCTGGTCTTTGGTATCCCGCAGTATGTAATATTTTCTTATGTGTTAATATAATATCTCATTTCATTGCATTTATCTTCTTGTATCATGTTCTAGAATGTGAGTGGCTCACTGATCTTAAGTAAGGATTCATCCTAGTTGGTGCTCATACTTGGATTAGTCAAGCGCTTTAAATAGGCCTAGTCATGATATACTGTTCCATGTTCATGTCATTCATATTTTCTGCTATATTAGTTACTTGAGGAGGGTGCTTTTAAAACGCCATTGTCATGTATGGATTCTTAGTTGGATAAGCCCATATGTGGTTCTGTTGCGTATCTGGGTATCATCCTCATGTTAACTAGTATCTCCTTCATGTTTTCCTCACTACATCCACTTTCTGATATTTGATTTTTGTGGCATACTATTTTAACTAGCCCTCTTTGCAGTAAGCTCTCTCTTAACTGTCTGATGCTTTTGTATTGGAGTTTTTCATGTTGTTCCTACATTATTATTATCTTTGTATCAGCTTCTGAGAGAGTTTGGTTCCATTTAAACTAATTTCCTTGTTTTACAAGAGATAGTAAGAGAGCTTTTGGATTGACAACCCAAGATATATTATGAGCTCCTTGCTATGCTAAGATGTCCTAGGCACTGGTCTATAGCAACTCTAGGCTGTCTCTAGGGTAGACAATAATTGTCGACAACAGTCGTAATAACAATAGAAATGGTTTTTTCAATATTTGATAAGTTTCACTTGGATTTGATTGCATTAATGGGAAAATAATTCAAAAAGATTGTTTTAATCGATGGGTGATATAGTTCAATAAGATTATCTTCTTTTGTAATCCTAAATATGGGAGCGATGATGATGATCTTCCCATGGTTCTCCTTCTGGCATAATGGATTCCACAATATTCTCATCTGTCAAAAAAGTGGATGAAAAAGGATTAGATGGAGTACCAAAAAATAATGAACCATCGACCCAAACAACCCGCAACAAGGATTTTAGATTCGCTGCCCAAGCCATGTAGATTGATTTCTATGCCAACTCAATTGGGCTGGGTGGAAAAAATTCATCCAACGTAACAACTTCAAAATCACCCGTAATATTCCTTAAGCCAGATGTAGTGGAAGATATCATGTAGTAGTTATTTATGTTTAAAATTTTTGCGGACGTCGTAGGCAGCAGTAATGCAAAGGTTCCCATGAGGGTGGAATCCTTTAAGGGTCCTACACCATTGTTATGACGTGCGAGTTGGGGTGCGTGAATTAATAGAACGCTTCCAGTTACCCGGGAACTGGAGGCAAAGAAGGATAGTTGATTGATGACTGTGATAACACCTTTATGTGGAAAGGCGATCATTCTAAAATATGTAGAAATGATCGTAGTCATAGCATATACCCATGGCCTTCCAAGTAAAATGTTGTAATCAAGGGGTCCGTCATCAACCTCATATTTAACGTTCACTATTTCCCCCCCTAGTTAAACATGCAGGTTATTGATGATACCGCAAGGCTTATATGTACGTCCGTCGAAAACTTTTAACGTTGTAGGTGATTGAGATAGGCATGGTGAGCCATGTAAATTCCAGAAATTTAGAGACATAATGCATGTATATGATCCCTCATCAATAATAGTACGATGAAAGAGTTGATTTAGAATATTTACTTGGATGGAGAATGCCAATTCTGTTCGTAATTGTAGCACATAACTCATATGATTAAAGACTACAAGATTGGAATCTGTCAGATCAATTCCACCAATTTCCGACAACAAAGCCTGCTTCTAGGAGGGACAATTTTGAATCACCTCAAGTGCTAACATAGCTGAAGGGGATTGAGCCAAATCTTAAACTATATTATAATTTTGAGCAGCTCAGGCTCAAGGATTAAATGTCGATTTATGAATGAATCCCTTTGGTGGATTTATTGTCAATTTAGGAATAGTAGTTGGCAGTATCGATTCCTTGGACAGATTTGTGGTCGAGGTAGTAGGTTGATCAATAGCTTGACTAACGTAATATTTATTACACGTTGAAACCAAAACATCAATCGATGGTGTCATGATAGACAACATAAGAACTTGGGAACTAGAAGCTGGATTGGTAGCAACCAAATTTGTGTCCGGATTTGGAAATGGATCTGTCAACACTATGGATGCATGCAAGGTCTTAACCAATTTTGAGACTTCGGCACGGTGAAGACAATCTTGAACAAATTTCTCCTCATTACAAATTATGCAAGGGTAACAAGGTTTCTGATTTCCAGTCGATCGATCAGATGATCTTTCTTGCGGGGTAGAAGTTTGTTTTTTCTTTGATTTCCTTTTTTTCTTACTTCCGGGTTGCTTGTCACTTTTTCTGTTGCCATATGACACAACATGGATTTCGGAAGAAGGTGTAGGATCATATGTAGTAGAGTGATGTGTGCATGCAGTACCGATCATACCATCGCTGACATGACCATCCTTAGATGGAGGAGGAACAATAAAATTAGATCGCGGTGCGTTGGGAATTTCTCATAGAGCGTGCGAGACTGAGTGTAAATAAAATCTAAGTATTGGGCATGAGAAATGACCTGCTCTTCTGTGACGATGCCACCCTTGGCTACATGCTCGGTTATAGATGGTAATAGGGAATTAATGAACCACTTAGCAAGGAGCTGATCAGGAACAAATGTCTTAATCATTCTACGACCACGATGCCACTCATGAATATGATCAGAAATGTGACTAGCATTTGTCTGTTCAAAATTAGTCAAGAGTCCCGTTCCATTTTCTTATCATATGGGTAACTGGAAGTGGTTCAAAAATACAATATCTAGGGTAATGAAATTATCAAAAGAATCTCTTGGTAACTCAATGTACCATTTCATGGCCAGACTAGTGAGCATACATTGGAAAAGACGTAGTCGAATGGAGTCATCATTTAGGGAGTTATATGAACACCACAAATGATAAGTCATAACATGCGTCGACAGGTCTTCCCCAGGATTTCCATTGAACTTAGGAATATCTGAGAGTAATTTATGAGATTTCACTAGCCATCAAGGAGCATAATTGATTCGATCATTGGTAAGCTAGTTTAAATTTGGTAACTCTCACTACTACATTTGGCGCAAATTCCGACACTTGGTTCCGACGCTTTTGACCAAATGTCGGAAATTTCCCCAACTTTTTTCCATCCCGCCCGAAACCGTCTCTATACCGACGTTTATAGAAAGGTGTCGCAATACCGACACTTAAAAAGTGTCGCCACTGCGACGTTTGGAGGAAGACGTCGCACTGGCGACACTATGTCCCAAAGCGTCGCTATTGCGACTACTACAAGTGCGACACAATGTCTAAGTGTCGTAATTGCGACGTTTGGAGACCTTCGTTGCAATAGCGACGTTTTTTTCGCCGTCGGTATAACGACACTGATATGCGCGCTAAATGCATATACGAAACTTATATGCACGCTACATAAAAATGATTTTATTTTTTCGTATCCGTGGAAATAGCTAATATCACGCGCGCATCCGCCCTCCGCTCTTGCATAACATCATTCGCCCTGATCAGCTCTTGCATAACAGAATTTGCCCTCAGCATTTGCCCTCAGCGTTCGCCCTCAGCTCTTGCAGAACAGAATTTTCCCTCAGCATTCGCCCTCAGCTCTTGTAGAACAGCATTCACCGTCAGCTCTTGCAAAATGGTAAGTTCTTAGGCGTTCCTCCTATAGTAAGTTTTAAGGTGTCGCAATACCGACACTTAAAAGTGTGGCCACTGCGACGTTTGGAGGAAGACGTCGCACTGGCGACACTATGTCCGAAAGCGTCGCTATTGCGACGACTACAAGTGCGACACAATGTCTAAGTGTCGTAATTGCGACGTTTGGAGACCTTCGTTGCAATAGCGACGCCTTTTTCGCCGTCGGTATAACGACACTGATATGCGCGCTAAATGCATATACGGAACTTATATGCACGCTACATAAAAATGATTTTATTTTTTCGTATCCGTGGCAATAGCTAATATCACGCGCGCATCCGCCCTCCGCTCTTGCAGAACAGCATTCGCCCTGATCAGCTCTTGCATAAGAGAATTTGCCCTCAGCATTCACCCTCAGCGTTCGCCCTCAGCGTTCGCCCTCAGCTCTTGCAGAACAGAATTTGCCCTCAGCATTCGCCCTCAGCTCTTGCAGAATAGCATTCACCGTCAGCTCTTGCAAAATGGTAAGTTCTTAGGCCTTCCTCCTATAGTAGGGTTGACTCTATTTGGGGTTTTTTTGGTCAATTCCATTGGATTCTGTTAGGCTGTAGGGTTCTCTCTAGATGTCAAGAATCAAGATTCAATACCCTCTATTATCTTCATCACCCAATACAACATTTAAATTTTTCCCAAAGAAACGCTTATTAATTTGGCAGCCATTATTTCTCCCTGCTTTAAAAACCCTACATTTAAATGAAAACAAGCATTGCATTTCAACTACAAAAATCTATTAGTGTTCAAATGTATATGTGTGCTACATTAACATCTGATATCACGCGCGCATTCGCCCTCCGCTCTTGCAGAACAGCATTCGCCCTCAGCATTCGCCCAGAGCTCTTGCAGAACAGCATTCGCCCTGAGCTCTTGCAGAACAGCATTCGCCCTCAGCTCTTGCAGAACAGCATTCGCCCTCATCTCTTGCAAAATGGTAAGTTCTTACTGCAGGCCCTTCCTCCTATAGAGGGTTGACCCTACAGCCTAACCAAATAGCTCCACTTGAGAAAATTTTTCATAATCTTGGGGCTGGATATACTGCAGAGCAAACAATTGTAGTTATCATTCGTGCTCCAATATATTAATATAATTTTTACATTGAACTGAAGAAAGGGAAACAAGCAAATGCTAGCCATCATACAATGCTTTGACATAAGATTTTTGAGTGACATACTTGAAAAAAGAACTCATCGACTGATATTTATAATCATTTGAGTTATTCAAGTTAAACACAATGTCAAGAATCAAGATTCAACACCCTCTATTATCTTCATCACCCAGTACAAGATTTAAATTTTTCCCAAAGAAACGCTTATTAAATTGGCAGCCATTATTTCTCCCTGCTTTAAAAACCCTACATTTAAATGAAAACAAGCATTGCATTTCAACTACAAAAATACGTTAGTGTTCAAGTGTACATGTGTGCATCACTTGTGTAGGGTATTCCTTTTGCACTTTCACATTATCCAAGAATCTGTGCAGTATAGTTCATATTTTTTGTGATTTAGATTATCTTGAAAAAGGAAACGTAAATTATTTCCCATGGAAAAAGAAGGTTTTCCCTTTTTACTACTGGAAATGATACAAAAAAGTTCCATTTATACCCGAAACTCCTATGAAACAGGAACCAAATAAAGGCCATGTCCTCAATGGACATCATTTGGCTTTGAAAATGGCCATTGCACAGTGTTGTTTCTTATATTACAACACGATAGTTTCTTAGGTCATTTCTTGTTTCTTGAGATGAAAAACAACCAAAGAAATCGTGAAGATCCTTTTAAGAAATAAATGACCATTTCTCAATCATATCTCAACCATTTTTTATTTTATTCAGTGGTTGCTTACTTTGAGAGAAATTTGACACTTTTATAAGGAATATAACATAAAAACACATGGGAAGGAATTGATGATGTAGATGACCTTTAGTTGTTGTCAATTAAGAATTGATAATACACGATGCATGTTCTGTACTACAAACTAGATTCTTTCCTGGAGTTAGCACACAGAGTATTGAATCAAAGTTGTAGTTTCTAACTTCTTGTATTGGTTCATCAATCTTGAAATTCAGACATTGCATGTCTTCATTGCTTCATGTTTGAATAATTTGCATCATATCATACAATACAAAATTAGGAATTATGATTATTATTACTTTATGGATCTGTTAAGTTACTTTTAAGTTTGCATGGTTTAGTGTGAAATTATTCTAGTCCCCAAACACATATAATCAAGGAATTATAACGTGATTTCAAACATTAAATATCAACAAAATCGTTTAAAGGATATTGAAAGGAAAAAGGTGATGGAAGATAGAAAGTGCCTTACTTAAATGCTCCAAGGATTTTTCAATAGTTGCTCCAAAAGCTTCACTTCAAGGCCCTTCAAGATCGTCTCCAACAATGCTATACCATCAGCTTCAACAATGTTGCTCCAAAAATGTCCTCAAGGTCTTCACAACAAGTTTACTAGAAGTTTCTCCAACAATATATTCAATAAGGTTTTCATTGTCAACTCGTCTCTTGTTTGGGTGCCTTAATGTGCAATGACATGTTTCCAGGACTGAATTCAATGCAAGGCATATTTGAAACTCTAACTTTGTCGTCCGGTGTCTTATTAGAAATTATTTCAGTTTTCATTTTGTGTTTTTAAGTTAGATATTGTTTTCAAGTTTTTGCATTTATAATTTTATTGCAATGTGGCAGACTAATGAGAGCAGTGCAGGAACAACCCAGAGACGGGATGATCGCAGAAAGAGGCCAGTGGAAGAACATGTAAAGTGCCAGCATTGCTCTATCTTCAGGTATTTTAGTTATTTACATAATTGAAATAATATTAATTTTGTTCAAATATGCAGACACCTAGCCATGGTACGCCTGATGATTCCCTCTTTGAGGAAGAGCTTTCTTCATCCCTATCTCCAGTGTTCTTGTTGCAAAAAAAGGCACGAAATGCAAGGTCGGAATTTAATACTTTGATAGACGTGCCTCAAACACCTGAAATAGAAGAGAAGATAAAACAACTTATGAGCCAGCTAGAAAGATATCAGGTAATAATAAAAAGTCAAAAGGATATTTTTTTTGTTCTGCATGAGATGAATTGTGATAGTTTGATTTTTAATTTTTACATTGACTAAACTAATAAAAATTTCTTTTGTATGTAGCGTTTTCTGGCACTTGCTGAATCCGGTGTTGGTGGTAGTGGGACACAAGGGCAAGAGATTGCCCAACAACCCTCTTGTACACCTTCTACTCCTTTAGGTGCCAGGCAAGAAACACACCCTGCCCAAGCAGACACCCAGCCAACCGCTGAACGTGTTGGCAATGATGAGGTTGATATGGCCAACTACATTATTGCGTTTCCTGGAGCTACACGTGTCAGCTCCACAGGGACCATTAATGGCACGTTGTTGGTGAACGATGAAGGTGTCCCTATAAAGCATGTACAATTCCCAGGTAAATTTTAATATTTTAACTATTTCATGTACTTTATCTAAAACATATTTATCACGATTTTTATTTTTAAATTAATGATAATATCTTTCTTTTTTTTTCTGTGTAGGAAACAATGAGTTCTACAGGTATCTGGAGAGCCATGTGTTGGTAATTTTTGCCCAACCATACGCACAGGGTGGAATTCCCAGAGTTCCAACCTGAAAAAAGAACTTCTAGATTATCTAGAAACCCTTTTTGGGGTCGGCATATTTGATAGAACAGTGGTAGCTCGGGTTGCCGGCAAATATTTGAAATATACCAGGGACACCTATAGGACGCAATTTCAATTTAACCCTAGATATGAGCATCCTCTCACAGTTCTAGAGAGTGAGTGGAGAGCACTCATCCATGACGGAAAAGAGAAAAGGGCAAAGAAAGAAGGAAAAATACCAACTGGACCCGCAAGGTATTACAACTTTAATTCAATAGCTTTAATTTTCTCATGTCTAAAATAAAAGTGTGCCACGTCATATCTGACTTTAATCTTTTGATGCTAGGTTGCCTGACACCTCAAAGGCAACCAAAGCTAGGATTGAAAAAAAGGGCCATCACAAGTTAGGCCAGGGCGGCTACTTGAAATTGGCCGCAAGAATTGTAATTAAGTAGCTAAACATCTTATAATTAATTGTATCGCCTTCCAACGTTTTTGTAATCCTATCAAATATGATTAAAAATACACAGACATATGTAATGCAGGGTGATGACTTCGGAACAGAAACAACAGAGGAAGATAAAAATATCGCTTTCCATTTCGGCTATCAAGCCGTAGTTGAACGTCGCATAAGCTTGGGGCAGGTCCCAAGATCCAGAATGCCTGATAAGGTAAAGCATTAACCTTTCAATATGTTTGTTTTCATCCATAAATTTAATGTCTAACAACTTTGTTTAAATCAGGGGAGCAACACTACCGATGATGCAAATAACCCAGTTTTAGAGCCAAATGTAGATGATCCTCACGTGCAACCTGATCATTGTAGTAGGGACCAGGCCGAAAATGCTACTATCAATGAGGGCCATGACGGTAATTAATTTCCACTTATAATTTTTTCTAATTATACCTTGATGGTTGTCCTTATAACGTTTTTTGTTTAAATGACAGAGAATGTTTCCCTTGAGGATCTTACCACCAGAGAGGAATATAGGGCAACAGTCCCAACGGCGACAACTGGTGCACCAGGTAAATAATCTCATTGCAATTTTTTTTATTAATATTACCGAACTAGTTCAATGATATTTAAAAAATGACAATTAAAATTTAATATTATCCGTTTTTGTAGGCGATGCCCCGTCACTGGATGAGACCAGACATCGTGACTACGCAACTAGGTCAGCGCCGACAACTGGTGCACCAGGTAAATAATCTCATTGCAATTTTTTTTATTAATATTACCGAACTAGTTCAATGATGTTTAAAAACTGACAATTAAAATTTAATATTATCTGTTTTTGTAGGCGATGCCCCGTCACTGGATGAGACCAGACATCGTGACTACGCAACTAGTTCAGCGCCGACAACTGGTGCACCAGGTAAATAATCTCATTGCAATTTTTTTTATTAATATTACCGAACTAGTTCAATGATATTTAAAAACTGACAATTAAAATTTAATATTATATGTTTTTGTAGGCGATGCCCCGTCACTGGATGAGACCAGACATCGTGACAACGCAACTAGGTTAGCGGCGACAACTGGTGCACCAGGTAAATAATCTCATTGCAATTTTTTTTATTAATATTAATGAACTAGTTCAATGATATTTAAAAACTGACAATTAAAATTTAATATTATCTGTTTTTGTAGGCGATGCCCCGTCACTGGATGAGACCAGACATCGTGACTACACAACTAGGTCAGCAGTGCGGGTCGAAAGGCACGAAACAAGAGCAGAGCATGATGATATTGATGATGTAATTAGGAGCTTTAGAAATAGGAAGAAGAAAAAGAAAATTCGATAATGTAAAATATTGTATTATACTTGGAACGTTACCAATGACCATACTTGGAACGTTTTTTGCGTTATATAAAAAACTCATTTATCATACTATTTTTATGTCAAGCATTAATTGCAATGTTTCCTTGCATACTTTTTGTTGAATTGTTTTTTATTAGTTATTGAATATTTTTTTTTATGCTCATGAAAGTAAAAAATGAAATATAGATTGGGTATTGGGGAATTGAGAGTGATGTGAGGGGGGGGGAGGGGCCATAAGAGCTTCCACCTTCACGTGGTTGGCCCCGTTTAGTAGAGAATAATTTATTGGAGCGATTTAATCTTGGAGCAAACCTCCCTTGATCCAGCGTAGCAACAAAAAAGTCACTGTTGACTTAGTTGCTACTCTTTCAGATCGTGGGAGGCTTGTTCCAAGTTCATGCGACTCCAATAAATTGTTCTTGAAACGAAGAGGCGCTTATTCAGGTATGTTTTGACATTTTCAATATATGTTCTAACATTATCATAAGAATGCATCTTAGAGTAAAAATACTACATCAATTACTTGTATTTATTGTATAGATAATGATGGATTTTGATTGACTTGGCAGTGCAGGTACAAATCCTCTTGCATCATGAGTAATACAACTTGTCAACCAGGGTCATGTCCAGGATATTTTTTCTTGTGCGCTTGACCAGGTTCGTAATGTCACATTTTGTAAGTTCCTTTACAGTTCATAATTCAATATTAAGCTTGTTCATGATTATTATCTAGGTTTTTTGTATGTGTTTTTTCATCTATTTGATTGTAAGAAAATATGCATGTTTCCTGTTGTTCACTATCATTTCTCTCATTACCACTCCCAGGATGAATCTGACTTTATTTTTACATAGGTTACTTTATTGTTACTATGATTTCTCCATTTACGATTTCATAGGTTACATCATGTAAAGTTGTCAATCTCAGTTTGGTGATGAGCTTTAGTTCTCCAGATTTGGGGCTTTTCTGATATTTTCTCCCTCATGTCATTCCTGCATCACCTCGTTGTTTGAGCATGCCAATTGTCTACCACTTGTACCAATTGGCACATGTCAATCCCCGAGTGGTGCCACATTTCACCTATTTTCAATGAGAGTTTAGGGTTTCTCTAACATATCTTCAGAAATTCGATTCAGTGCTTGCTTGAATATTGTCACATAATACTCATGGTTTGGATTGATGAGCATGTTCTGAATGGTTGGTTGATTCATAAGAACCACCCATATAGTCATCTTGATATATTTTAGAAGTTTTCTCGGGTTTCCTTTTTCACCGTTTCTAGTGGGTGGGATGGTGTGGGGTGATCCATCAATACTGGTGCTCTTGTAGTAGGGAATTTGTTTTTGGGGATATAAAGGAGCATTTGATGCAGATATCCCATTGGATGCATTCATAGATGGGCACGAGAGGTCAAGAATTTAAATTAAAAATATGCAACCTCTAGCATGGCAACCTGAAGGCCGCGAGAGACACTGGTTAAAGATTGTTTTGTGGTGGCCTTAATATAGTCATGATTTCTTTCTATTATCTTAATGCAAATATATAGTCCGGTCTCATTAAAATGAGGATTTTGGTTGTATTTCTCTTTGGTTGTTTCTCTCTTAATGCTCCAGAAGTTGCCAAAAGTTGCGATAGTTGTTTAGTTTGCCTGTTACAACTTAAAAGTGTTTTTTAGCAATGGGAGTCATGTTTTTTAAGGTTCATACTAATATGAAGATCTTGTAATTCTATATTCAGCATAAGAGAAGATGGCCTCTGCTTTGGGCAGTATGACAACAATTGCCACATCTACCTCATTGGGTAACAATGGAAAGGGGAAGAAGTTGGGTGCAATGTTGATAATTATGGCAGACAATTGTCTTCTCTTTCAGTTTTTTCACCCATTTCCTTTAATCGCTGAAGCAGAAGAGGGACTCTGAGATTACGCGACAGAGAGAAGGTAGTTAATACAAGAGCTATGGAAAAGGAGTTGTACTTCAACAAGGATGGCTCAGTGACAAAAAAATTGCAGGTCAGAGAAAAAATTATGTTTAAAGGAAGGTCACCCGCACGTGAAACTTCACTGCGGTGGATCTTTCCTTGTCCACTTATATTCGATTTTAATGTGTTATTTTAATTTTTCATGGAGGGTTGTTATTTTAGATGTGTGCTCTGGTTTTCTTTTTAACGTTGTATTAGTTCCCCCTCTTAAATGTCTTAGATTTGGTTGGCATAATTTGAAAACTCAAAGGTGAAAGGAAACATATTTGTTACCCAGTGGTCTAAAAGGAAAGGGTTATATATCAATAACCAATCAACAATCACACTCTATATTTCACCACCCAGCCGTACAACAATCACGCTCCAGACTTATGCTAATTATCCGCTAATCGTTTAATTAAACAATTTCATTATACTCCGGCCCCACCTATATATATCAATAACCAATCAAACACTCGTATCGTACCTGGCTATCCTCCGCACACCTTAGTTAACCTTCGGGCAAGTTCAACGTGCGACCACCGTCCGATGGCCCTTTTCCAAATCAACGACTCTTGGCAATTTCGCTCGGCTTCCAACATCGGACTTTAACGTGCGATGGCGCGGGTTAAACGGTGGTTTTCCGGGGGTCACTTCGCCACGTGTCGCTTTCCCTATGGAATCGCTCGCGAATAGGAAATACCGCCTACTCCGCAAAAGCGGTGCGATATGGGCAACCCGCTTTTGTGATTCTGCTCGTGGTTTTGGTATAGGGCTTGACCACGGGTGCAAGTCTAGTTCCGCTCTCCTTTTGTTTGTTAACTCATGTCCAATCCTCGGGTCAGGTTCCGAAAGCACAACAATCTTGTCTCTTTATTAAGCGGGATTTTTATATTTGAACAGTGTTCATGACCCGGGTTCTCTTGAGTCGAGCCCGTCGGACTTCAAACGGCGATAAACCAAATTCGCGTTCCAAAATAGCCTGCTGACGTCGGCCAATTTTGTGACGCGAAAACCAAATGAATTCCGCCCTAATCTTTTTCGGGTCCGAAGTTGGCTGGCGTACAGAGGGAGACTTGTGACGCGAATTTCTTATCAAATTCACCCTAATCTTTTTCGGGTCATTTTCATTGTTCCCCGCCACCCTTTTGACTTTGTAAATAAAACAAATTGCGTCTGCGTCATTTTCATTGTTCCGTGCGCTAGCCAGTCTTCCATGCAACGAAATTCAAAAACCAACTGTTAACGCTTGCTGACCGTTACCTTGCTGAAGAGAATTGAAGTCGAGTATTTCAGGGTTCTTCTGTCATAACCAGCGCCTGTTTAAACACGTTTCATTTCCCGTAAACAGGTATTTATTCCAATTCCCCGCTAAACTCTCTAAAAAAATCCTGGTTTTAGTTTTAATTCTGCACTAAGGTCTGAAAAGAAGTTCAGTTTGGTCTTTATCGTTCCCAGAACTGCAATTATATTCCCAAAACTGGTAATTGTGCCCCTTTTCCACAAAAACCCCGAAATTCCATTTCTGAATCCACAAGAACCAGAAATGGAAGTTCATGTAGCTCTGAATGTCATGCCCATCAATGCCCCTCACAAGGACTTGGATTATTTTCCTTTAGCTGATATGGATTTCCAAATTAAGGACTTGCCTCTCAGTGAGAATCCTCTTCGAATATTTTTCCGCTGCAGAGACAACTATTTGAATGGTTCTGACATCTTTGGACTTTGGGAATCAAATCTTCCTATGTACCTTCTCCCCTCAGTCCATATTTTTCCTGAGTTAATCCATTATTGCTACGCAAAGTATGATCCCAACCAACGAGCAGTTTTATCCCCAAGTCAAAATGTCATTTTCCCAATAACTGCTCAATCCATAAATGAAATGCTACAATTCCAACCTGGTCAAGCTCTCACTCCCCTGTCCATGGTTGAATTACTTGAGAAATCTACTAAGTTATCCCATGAAGAGTTAAACCGCCTATGCCAAACCTTTATGTTACCAGAGTATCAGCCTAAATACCCTCCCCCTTATGGTTATCCTTTCTTTACTGATGAGGGTAGAGTTATTTTAGACATGATATCTTCCATAATGGGCTTCAATACTAGTGAGTGTGTTGATCACTTAACCCTAGTATTGTTATCCATTTTTACCCTTGGACAACCTCCTGCTGTCAAGTACGATTTTGCATCTTATATTGCTGACAAAATCCATGATCAGTTCATGAGATTTGAGAATGAGAGAGTATTTAAGTATTCTTCTGTCATATATCATCTCATGATTTACTTTCAGTCAGAAAATTTCCTTTTTTATGTTAAGAAACTTGATGCCAAAGGGAATCCTAGGTCAGTCATCTTTTGGTCTGCCATTACTCACAATTCCTCTGATTCTCCTTATTCCTATAATGAGTTTGCCGACCTTTTTGTTCATCCTGCAACTACCTTGTTGACAGGAGTCTCTCCTCCTAGAATTAACAATGAAATCAAGAAAATCCTTCAGCTCTCAAAGCATTACAAGATAGGTGACTGGTACCTATATAAAAACTACACAGAGATCGGGATATATGGATGTGAATTATGCCCATTCAAACTGCCCAAGTATGTCCCAATGAGACTCTTTGCATTAGAATATTTCAGGCAGATGAATAATTCAAATATAATTCATTTTTGCAATGCAAAGAAAAAGGCTCAACTCAGGATCAAGAGCCAATTAGGTCCCTTCATTTGTAACTCTAGGGAAGCTGGACAAGAAGCCGAAAGGATTTTAGAAGACCATCTCAGACTACAAAAGAGTTTCTACTGGGTGCCTTATGATCCAAACAACTTTATCTGTGATAGAAGAGTGAAAAATAAACAATCACCATACATCCGTCAAAGAATCCCAGAAATAGAACAATATGCTAATATGGATGAATGGACAGAAGGGACATTGGTTGAAAATGATAGTGAGCAGGTCAATGTTGAAAATGTAATGAAGGATCTTGAAAAGATACTTGACCTAGAATCTTTTGGACAGGTGCAGGGATCTTCTTCAGCCAGGACTTTACAACAAAATTTGCAGGAGATTAGTACAGTAGCAGTAGAATCTAAAGGAAAAGAAAAGGAGCCCGATATACAAATAATTGAAAAATTCATAATGACAGTGCAACCAGAGACTTCTAAAGAACAAGGTCAAGGACAAATTCCTCCTACTCAGATCAGTGAGCCAGAAATTTCTATTTTACAAACTCCTCTGAATATAGAAAAGGGCAAAAAGAGAGAGGTTGAAACAAATACTCCTATTGGTGGCTCTTCTGAACAGCAAGATGTTAAAAGGAAGAAATTAACTCCCCTTCCAGAAGATGAATCATTTCAGGAAATCCCTGACAGCCAGGGAAGAGAAGACAGTCAGCAAACAGATACAGGTAGTGGGACATCCACTAATTTTCAAAAACAGGGAATACAGAGGCAACAAAGTGCAGAAATATCTTCTTTCAAACCTCCAGTAAAAACTGCCCGGGACATCAAAAGAACATTCACCAATATAAAGGCCAGGAACGATCCACTTAGACTTAAAGTGTACAACCAATATTTGAAGATGGCTCCGAAAAATCAAGAAAGATTGATGTCAGCTTATGACATCCAACAGGGTAAGATGTTAATGAGCCATTTCAAGCCCAAGGTGCAGTAGCCTCAGACAGCTGCAGATTACGTTAGGACTAATTTTGAAGTCTTAGAAAAGGATATCCATCCTTTAGATCAAATTGAGCTACACAAGCAAACAGGGGAGATGATTTATTCTACTCTGACGGATAAATCAATGATGACCCATAAGTTGCAGGATTCTTTGGATAATACTAATACACAGTTGCAGCTTGAAAAAGCCTCCTCCCATGCTAAGGATAATAGAATCAAAACTTTAGAGGAAATAATCATTGGTTTGGGTCATAATCCTAAAGATGTGAAAGGTATTGAAGCTTTGATCAAGAGAAAAGATGATGATATTACAGCTCTGAGAAAACAATTAAAGTTACCGGCCTCAAGACATCCACAGACTGCAGAAATCATCAAACAAAATTCTGAGGAAGAACTAATGGATTTGCTCTTAAAATTGAATGAGCAACTTAGTGCAACTGAAAAAGAGCTTGAGAATGCATTAAAATATAAACAGGCAAATATTCTAGTATCTACAGCAGGAGTAGTGACAGGTACAACAACAACAGGTCAGCCAGTAGAATTGTCACAGAGCAACACTGCAAATTTGAACACTGATGAATTAACAAAGTCAATGGAAGATATGAACATTCAGGCCATAGAGCTTCACAAAGCAAAGGAACAATTGGCCACTCTAGAACATAAATATGATCTTTCGAAAATGAGTGTTGCTGATAAAACAAGAGAAGTGAACAAATTAGAAAAAAGAGTCAAAGCATTGGAAAAGGATCTCACATTGGAGAAACCTTTAAAAGAAATAAATGATATTCTTTGGGATAATATCATTCAATCAATAAAGGATGTTTGGCCCTCAATTCAGATAATGGATGAACAGAATAACTTAGTTAAATTGGCTCTAGATGAGATTGAGAGATCAAGAGAAGAGTTGGGAAATATGCCAGAAGAGGCCAATAGACTTATACATTTTTTGAATACTCACACTAAGAATCAACTTGCAGAAATTAGTATTCAGGACAGGACCAGAACAATTCTGGAAATAAAGAAAGTTTTTACTAAAAGAAATCTGGTACAGAATTTAGAACAAAGGTGCTCAGATATGCAAGCAGAAATCATTGCCTTCAGAGAAAGATTGAATATTTTGTTAAATAGAGGATTGCCCAGTCCTATAGTTGCAGAAGATAAGCTAATGGACCTTGATAGTTATGTTGAAAAATTGGACAAATATGCTGATAATCAAGCTAGTTCTTCAACCGGTTCATCAACAGCAGCATTGCCTACAGGGAAAAACCTTCATGACAGATTGGAGAATTTATTTTATCTTGAGCATGAAGTAAATCATTTGTTCCCAAATCAACCTGATTACTTTAGACATACTGAGGCTGATGAAACACTAAGAGAGTTGCAAATGACCAGAGTGCCAGAAGTTCAATGGTGGGAAGAAATGATGGAACTTTTGTAAAAAATTATCCTTACATAAATTTTTTCCTATTTACCACAGTATATCATGATAAAAAGGATAAAAGGATGAACAAAGGTCAAAGAGTATCGGAGCAGTTAAAGAGTATCAGTGAAATGAAATAATCAACATAGAATTACTAAAGAGGACAGCAGCAAGCCAAGATATAGGGCCTGCCTCCAGCACATTCTTAAAAGAAGGAAACAACACAACATTAGTTATCATTTTTCTTATCTACGAGACAATCTGTCTCTATATTGTTGTAATGACTTCATGGACTATTTTACTTCATATAATATATTAAAAACAACGTTTTTTCTCTTGTGAAAAAAAAATGATTAATGTTTATCACTCTGCCTTCAAAACTAGCGATGTTGGTCCATGTTGTTGGTTTATTGATATGGTCTGATGGTCTTCCTCACATGATTAGCGTTTTTCTCTGTTCATGGATTTTAGGTACTTTAATTTGTATTTGGAACAATGGACGTCGGTATTCTATCTGTTGCTTTACTATTCTACATACCGCTATTTCACTTTCTTATAGATGCCTCGGGCATATTTGGATGCTTTCTCGGATTGTCGATAATCTCCATGTGGACCGTTACTGGGTTTAATATCAAGTCCCTGTATGTGACATGGGGTATTTTTCTATCACTGTCTGGGGTGGGACTTCCACATTTATGGATGGATATTTGGGTTCCAATCTTCAGATGTGAAAATGTAATGACTTCATGGACTTTTTTACTTCATATAATATATTCAAAATAGTGTTTTTTCTCTTGTGAAAAAAAAATGATTAATGTTTATCACTCTGCCTTCAAAACTAGCGATGCTGGTCTATGTTGCTGGTTTATTGATATGGTCTGATGGTATTTTTATATTTTGGACATATCACACTCCTCACATGATTAGCGTTTTCCTCTGTTCAAGGATTTTGGGTACTTTAATTTGTATTTGGAACAATGGACGTCGGTACTCTATCTGTTGTTTTACTATTCTACATACTGCTATTTCACTTTTTTATAGATGCCTTGGGCATATTTGGATGCTTTCTCAGATTGTCGATAATCTCCATGTGGACCGTTACTGGGTTTTATATCAAGTCGCTGTATGTGACATGGGGTATTTTTCTATCATTGTCTGGGGTGGGACTTCCACTTTTCTGGATGGATATTTGGGTTCAAATCTTTAGATGTGAAAATGTAATGACTTCATGTACTTTTTTACTTCATAAAATATATTCAAAACAACATTTTTCCTCTTTTAAAGTTTCATTTTTTTTTAAAAAAAATTGAACTCTCTGTCGCAATTCCGACGTCCTTTAAGCGTCGGAATTGTGACAGTATACAGACGTCGAAAGTGCGACATCAAAAACGTCGGAGCATATTTCGTCGTAATTGTGACAGTTTACAGACGTCGGAAGCGCGACGTCCAAAACGTCGGACCACATTTCGTCGTAATTGTGACAGTTTACAGAAGTCGGAAGAGCGACGTCAAAAACGTCGGACCACATTTCGTCGTAATTGTGACAGTTTTCAGACGTCGGAAGAGCGACCTCAAAAACGTCGGACCACATTTCGTCGTAATTGTGACATTTTACAGACGTCGGAAGAGAGACGTTTAAAACGTCGGACCACATGTCGTCGGAAGTGCGACAGGTTTTAAAGGTCGGAAGTGCGACGGATTAGGAGACGTCGGAAGAGTGACGCTTGTTTGGAAGCGATGGAAAAGTGTCGATACTGCGACACTTTTTAGTTGTGTCGGAACTGCGACGGTACGGTAAACCACGGTTTGCCCGCCCGCTAACTGTCGCTCCTGCGACGACAATGTGTCGGAATAGCGACGATTTGGCCGTCGGAATTTCCGCCAAATGTTCTAGTGTCTAAAGTTGCAACAAAGGGAAGTTGTCGATTTAAGTTGGGTTGAGCATAGCTAGGGTATGATGGAATTTCTTGGGAAACACGCTTTTGAGCCCCAACATAAGGAATCTGTTGCTGGTAACCTAGATAGGGGTTGTTTTGAAAAGAAAATGCCTGAGGATTCTGTTGACCAAAACTTGGGTACGCTACTTGTTGAAATTAAGGTTGTGGAATTTGCACTTGTGGCTGCCAAGGGATCTGTCCACCAATATTATAAACCAAAATAGGATAACTTGGATTCAGTTGTGGATAGGTAAAACCTGGTCTCACCTGCGACATCACATAATATGGTAATCCAACTTGTGAAAATAATTCTGGATACAGGTGGTTGTTGTAAACCAACCGAAGGAGTTGGAGTCTGAGGGCCCAATACTTGAGGGTATTGGGTTGAAGGACCCACCTGAGATGGTTTAGGTACAGAAGTTTGAGTCTCTAATAGGGGTATGGATGTATTAACAAGTGGATTTGATGTGGGTACAACAGGTTGAACCGGTTGATACAAGTGTACAACCGTTTGTGGTTGGATGGGTAGAGTGCGCTGCCACTATAGGGAGTCCAGTTGAAATTTTACTGGATGGAATATACCCATATATACTAGCTTGATGTGTATAAAGGATTAGGAAATTAAATAATCACTATATATTTACCAGTTATAATACCATATGATGACATTGGTGAAGCCCATGGGTTTGAGGATGCACCACAGAAGGTTTTAGATAAAGGTTGGTAACTAGGTGGGACGGAAGGGCCACCATATAAATGTGATTTTGGTGAATTAGTGAACATTGATGGGGTAGAAAGAGTAGGTGCTATCGCAACTGGAATAGATGGTCCAGATGAAGATGTTGACTCAAGCATGGTTATTTGACCAAATGTATACCCTACTGGATTTATGGGAACTCGAATAGACACAAGATCAAAAAAAATCATAGGAAGGTGATTGAGGAAAAGACTCGTACAGGTAAAGCTCTGCCCGAAAATGAGTTGGAGTTGAAGGTGTTTCATCTTGTGGTATTTATTCAATCGAAATTAAACCAGGTGGAAGGATTTCATCGTCAAACCCAGAGTATATTTCAGGAGGTTGACTGCATGATATTGGAGACTCAATGGCTACAATAGATTGTGGGACGACTGATATAGGAAAATATTTCGGTCATTCAACTTCGGGATTCAGATGTTTTGGAAAAAAAGTGACAGGATCGGGTTCAACTTCCAGTTGAAAAATGTCGGGTTCAGGAGGTATGGTCTCACTGATTGGATGGATCGTGACCACAGGTAGCTATGAGGACTCTGTCTTGACAATAGTAGATGAACCAAGATTTGTAGAAACAACTTCAGCCAAATCTAGTATATTTGAGGATGATGTCACACCAAAGGTACTGATAGTACTAGTTTCGATAGAGCGATGCCGCCTTCGCCTACCAGAAATGGCTTCCAGTGGTAAAGGTGGTTTCAATTCTATTCTATGAAAATAAAGGGGAAAGGGATATTATTCTTCCACGATGACTGATTTATTTTATGACAAAAAAAATAAACAAAATAAAAGGGTAATTCTAGGAAAAAGGTTTACCAAGTAATTGTGAACTGCAGAATACCTCCTGGCGAACCAAGAAGTACAGGTAGGAAATCTCCAGAAATTCTATGTTCGGTGTATCAAAATTTATAAGGCCGTCGACTCGGTTCACTATGGATGGATAGAAACCTAAATCTGTCCTACCAAATATGCCCAAAGGTACATGGAGGCCCAAGTCCATATTAGCGCTGTCTAATGCAAAACCACACGGTGAGAGCATCCCCTTATACTTTCGTACTAGAACACCACCCTATATACTCGAAGGTACGTGGATGAGCTCCGATATACTTACATACATGGAGTGAGGTATCACACTAAGAATGTATCGCAGACAAGTTAGCGACAACTGCTATGTTTAACAACGCCGAAACACGTCTCTATCCTAGACCTTCTAAATGTTATCTCTATGGTTCAAATGCTTTCTTAGGTAAATTGATGTAAATTTTATGTTGATCTTGTTTAGAAAGTTTGTATTTGAGGTTCACTGTGTGATGTGATGGAAATTCATAAAAATGAGAACTAAAATGATAAGAAAAATTTTCAATTCTAGCTTTTTCAATGAGAATATTAGCTACTTAGGGAAAGAGAAATTAGTTTTAGAGAAAACAACAAAGGACACAAACTAAAATGCAGCTTTCCTAACTTGTTCCTATGCAACACACACAATTCACTATATGCGCATGCATTTTTTCTTTTCAATTCCATTAATGTGAATGCAAGAAAGGAAACTATATGCATCAAATCAACAAAAAGAAGCATTTTCTTCTTTGAGAAACAAGGAATTTAAAAACAATTTCTCTTTTGGGAAAAAATGAAGAACGAAACTAAAAATTTTTCCTACAGGAAATGAAGAATGAAACAAAAAATTTCTTTATGAAAACAAATGGATCTAATGCATAGGTAAAATACTTTGAATTTGATTTGCCAATGATAAAGAAAAACACTAAAGAGACATTGAACAAATTTAATTTTCAAAGGAGGAAGAATGTGGAAAGTTTACTAGTCTCTAAGAGGTATTAGACAGTTGAGAATACAACAAAAAAATTGGTTGAGAATGATAGCAATGAAAAATTTGAATGGAATTTGGTTGGCTAAGGGGGAAACACAGTCTCTAAAGGGATAAAATGCATTACAGTGCACCCCTGAGTGGGAGACAGTGCAATGTGTCTTGACCAATAGTGCATTGGACGCAACAATGATTGAAAATGCAAGCTACATAACACACTTATAATGCAATTATTTGATTCAAAACTATAATAACTGAAAGTAGATGCTACTGATGAGGATTAGAAGAGGTAAAAACAACAGGAATGATAGGAAACTCCCCAGCGGGGCCACCAATTTTTTATGAAAAATTGTGAGCTACGGATAAATCAAATTCCCTAAGTGTGGTGCTAGGCACTTAGAAAAACAAAGGAAATAATTTTCTAATGCTTTCTTTAAAATAAGCAGATGTAGAGAATTATAGAAGAACCTACACTACAAGGAAAATACCCTTTAGCAGATTTTTTTGAGGAACCCCACAGAAAAATACCCCTTACATCCGTTTCTAGCAGAGGTTACTTGATCAGGAGCTCAAGTCCGAGCTATGGAAAAAGCTCAAAATTGAAAGTGTTCAAAATCACTTGCAACCTGAACAACCGGATAGGCCTTGGCGATACGATCCTGACACCATGAACGACACTCAAATCCGACACTGTATGTGAAAGTTATGCAAGTTTGAAGTTTTTAGTAAACTGCAAAAATTGAGTTTGACCAAGGTTGACTTGACTTTGGCAATTATTAAAAAAAGAATATTTCGAGAATATTCCTCGAAATATTCCCTGCTAGCCAATCATCGTTCGACAAGTGGCACATTTTGATTGCACAATGGTTTGACTATGGTTTTATTGGCCAATCATGGGGTGCCACGTGGCAAACTCGGAGGTCGCCACGTGGCCCCAGGTCTGTGGTTTAAATTGTCATTGCAAAAGTTTTTATGACTCCACAGGAGTTGAACCGTGGACCTCCCATGAAAAAGGCGCACGCACTTACCAATGTGCCAGAAGTGGGTTCTTATTATTGTATGGAGCCGCGAGCTATTTGAATTTTAAATTTGTTGAGGGCGGAAAACCAAAGGGGCTAGCCCGACCCCACACGACCAGGACGCGAAGAACCGTGACCTAAGGCCTAACTGTGGTGGGTTTGGGTGGTTAAAAATTGTGGGATGACCAAGCCATGTGGCCACAATTCAATACATTATATGCCACGGTTTAATAAAATTCAGAGTTAGTTTTTGATTCGTGGTTTGTTAACCAAAACTGCTAGCGCTTATTGCGCATGTGAACGTGGTCCAAAATTTAATGCCACTATTATTAACCATCGATGAATTTGGAGCAGATTTCACTAATTTCAGATTTTTTCCATGTTTGGAGCACCTAACTCCAGTTTCTCCACATTTGGTGTAGTTTGTTTAGGGGATATTGGGAAAATACTGTTTTGGTCATAAATTCTGATTGAATGAACCTTTTTGGGAAAATTTGTTTTTGATTTCGGGTATTCATAGCATTATGGATCCATTGGAATAGGATTCAGAGCCATTGGAGTTGATATTTAGTCCCTTTTGCTTTAGGGAAGGAGTGAGAGCCATGAGGGCCAAGAGGGCGTTGGAGCTGTGTTGAGCTATGTTTAACCATTTGAGGTGAACCAAAAGTAAATTTTGATTATTTTCAGCATTACAGAGACATTGGGATAGGTTCCAGAGGTAGTAGAGGTGTTCTACAACCATTTTAGCTTCAGGGAAGCTTTTTGAGCCACTAGAGACATTTTGGGGTTGGAGCTGTTTTGAGTTGTACCTCTCTGTTTGAGGTGAACCAAAGATCATTTTCAGCTAATTTCGACCTTCTGAACCTAATGAAATAGGTTTCAGACCTGTTTGAGGACTTATAATGCCAAAAAATCTATAGAGGAGTTCAAAGAGCCGTCAGGGCCTTATTGAAGAAATCACTGTTTATGGTAATTCTTCACTGTTTAGTGAATTTGGAAAGACATTATTAGATTTTTCATGTCTTTTGAATCAGTATTTGCATTCATATTTGTCTATTGAGACAATTTTAAAATTGTATTAACATTTGAAAGCATTTTAATACAAGAGGACAAGCTCATTTTGGGAGGCTTGATCCAACAGACGTAGCTCAGGAGGGGTGAACTTCTCACCAAACATCTGTGTCATGTTATGCTGAAGTTATCTCGCTGAACATTTCTGATTTAAGTTTTTAAACAACAAATACAAGTAGTTTCATTTTCAGATCATGAGTGTTAACTTCTGCAAGTTCTAAAGACAGAGTCTGTAAAGGGCCAGGTAGCCTCTGGATCTCATCCTTTTATCAAAGGTGACATATCCAGTAAATGCCCCTACAGTCAATATCTAGAGCAGATCTAAGAAGTTGCATTTTTAGATCAGTTAATTTAACATTCCTTCACACATAAACTCTTATACAGTTACCACAAACACTTTGTTTTATGCAACAAGACATGGAGAATTTTTCACACATTTAATTAATGCAAATAAATACCTTGCACATATTTTCAAGTACTTCCATTTTCAGATCATTACTAGACGAGGTTGGTGGGCATAGGGTTTTGTGGATGGTTTCCTCTCGGTGCGCTTATCATTCCAAGTCACCCCGTTGCTCTCGAACTGAGAAATCACCGGTGCAGACCAAAACATTGGCACACCAGACACCGTGCACGTCGTACACACCCGCCCGGTGCGTCTTATTATTCTATAGCACAAGTGTGTCATAGATATTCTGTGCCAGTGCATTATACAACACCGTGCCAAAACCGAAAGCACTCGGTGCGGTCGAAAGAAACCGCACTGGTGCATCATAATACATCGTGCCAAAACACAAACTGACCGGTGCGCCTATAAACAACGTGCACTGGTAAAGGGTTAAATTAAAAAAAAATATGACAAAATAACCTGGATTTTTCAATTTTCTAGTGCTTCTGAGCTCTCAATTACCGGTGCGTGCCCTACCATAGAATGCACTGGTGCGCATGAGACATTGGCACACCAGACAACTTGCGCGACGTACACACACATCTGAGGCCTCCTATTACTGTAACGCACCAGTGCTTCACCACTCTTCCGTGCCGGTGCATCATAAAACACCACGCCAAAACAGAAACATGCTGGTTTGTTCTTATCCAAGAACACTGCTGCACTGATAAACCGCACGCACTGGAATAGCGTTATATAAAAAAGAATTTAACGCCAAAAAACCAGTTCTTTACGACTATTCTGCACTAGTGGTTTACGTATTTTCCACCTCGGTGGATCATCAAAATTTCGCTCCAAAACAGAAAAGCGCTGGTGCATTCCTATACACATCAGAATAGAGATACATAAAAATATTTTAAGGACAAAAAACCGGTGCTTTATGACTTTTCCGCATTGGTGCTTTACGGATTTTTCGCCCCAGTGCATCATCAAAATTTTGCGTTGAAACTTAACCATCCCAGTGCGTTGTTAGGGAACCACCCTGGTGCATTATAAACAACGCGACAAATTTGATACAGCCCGGTGCGGTTGTAGGTAAGCGTACCGGTGCGTATGTAAAAACCCGCACACCGGAACATGGTTAAATAATAAAAAATTTACAGCCTAAAAACTTTATTTTTCACTTTCCTCAATGCTCCAGAGCTCTCAAGCACTGGTTCCATTTCCCCTTGTCTGAGCTGCCCTGACATCGGTGCTCTCATTGCACCCATTGCACGCACTGCTGCTCTGCATTGGCAACCAATTTCCATCTTGCATTTTGAAAAATGGTGGGCAAATTTTCTTTTGCAAAGTTTACAGCCAATATGCCTCCTCAACGGCGAAATGTACAGGTATTTTTCTAGTTTTTCCATAATTAAGCCTTTTAACGGATTAGAAATTGAAATAACCTTAAAAATAACCATTATATATATAAAAAAAATTGTCGCGTGGTGCGCTGGAGCTATTCGGCTTGTACCGGATAGCGGTGCTGCCTGTAAAATTTACAGGCCACACCGGCACCGGTGCTAATGTTATCTGCACCATTTCCAGGGCGGTACCGAAAGGCACCCCGAATAATTTTAAAATAAAAATAATAAAATAAAAGGCGGTGCGCTCATTTATCCAGGCGCACCATTGACTATGGGAATCACATTGCGGTGCGTTGACGGAATGATTCGCCCCGGTGTATGTTAGCGCACCGCATTATGGATTCCGAGAGGGTCAACGATGTGATCGGGTAAAAGACCGCCCCGTCAGTTATGTAATTGTCATGAATTCAGTGTGCCGACACGACTATACGCGTCGGGGCGTATATTTCAGTCAGTGCAATGCTATTATGAACTTTGATGAAGTTAACGGTGCTTGAAAAATAGACAGCTGCACCGATGCCAGTCCGTTGTATTTCATTAGGGGCACCGGGACCGGTTCTCTACATTCTTAGGACGCACCGCGACCGGTGCGTGATTGTTTTTATGGCGCACCGACTTATCTATTTTTTTTTTTCCAAAAAAATGTATATATGTATATTCCTAAATACATGTTTGTTTTAATAATTTTTTTTATTTAATATGGAAATGATTCAGAGAAAAGAGGAGGAATAACACCAACAACAGGCTGAACAGTATGACATGATTCGCCAATGGAAGGCCTGAGAGAGGGAGAGAGATGCATACCCTCACCCAATTACTGCAGATACCCAAGAGATCCTTAAGTAGGTAAGCCTCCTAAAGTTCTATGACGAGGCTACTTCCCTAAAGGCGCACAGTGTGTTTTTGAGATATCTTATCCGCAGGTGGAATGCCCACTGACATGCTTTCCAGGTTGGTCCTGACTAGTGGTACACACCCACTGAGGAGGATATTTATTTCATTACAGGACTATCAAGGAGAGGGGTGGATTTTCCCTCATTCCCAGATGTGCCAGCTGGTTGTGTAGTAGGGAGTCAGTTAGTTTACTCCCAGAGATACATTGGAGCACATGTATTGTCTCCTTTAGAGTTTCAGGTATGTGGAGGTCAGTTACGTATAGGTTTTTTTGGTAGATAGGACGTGCAGTGCCTCTCCTTTATCATTTCGACCATTTTTCACAACACCAGTGACAGGAAACGCATTAGTTTCTCGCTTTTATATTATGTTGATTATTTAGTACAGCATCCAAGACTTGTCAGGTGTTCTGCCATTTTTTTGCGGCAATTTTGTACGGCCTTAAATAGATGTCGTGCTCATGCACAAGGGAGGGTCAACTTCCCTTTTTCTTCAGAGTTGTTTTGTTTATTTTTTGAGATGTTTCTAGAGATGAGACCTAGTTTTGTTCAATAGTCTCGTAGGCCAATGTTTGAGGCTTGGATGCACATGTGGGGGCAGATGATGCACAAGAGGGGAGACACTTTGTTTCCAGCCAAGATATCACATGATTCACTGGACTTACGAGCCAGTGTTGATGGGCTGCATCCCTTCATTTTGGTCCCATGTCCTTATGTTGGCTTAGATTGGAGAGGGTGTCCCAACATCCTCTTCACAGCTGATGAGTCACCAAATGATAGAGGTAATATTACTATTTTATTTATATTTATTCTAACATGTTCTTAATTAACTTGTTTTTATTAAATTGTGTAATGAAATTGTCTAATTATTGTTGTGTACTTATATATATTTTGCAGACATTGGTTCTTTTGATGGCGAGGAGATGCCAGGTCCACCACATGATCCAGGTGTGGATCATGATGATGACGATCAGGATATGGCTGATGTCGAGCATGATCATGATGAGGATGAGGCTGGTGCAACAGAGAGACATGCTCCTGCTCATCATGGTGCACCAGTGTCGCCTTTTGCTAGGCGTGGTCGACCTGAGACTAGATATAGGATGGAGTTGGCCAACAAACTTTGTGCATTGATTGTTGATGCAGGCATCAGGCCCGCTCATTATAGAGACATACAGGCCGATGATAGGCTGTTATGGATGTGGAGAGGCATGTCACGTGACATGTATGGCATGATGCAGTATGTCGTAGGAGCTATGACAGTTGTTACACGACTCAAGAGGTTTTTCCATAGCTATAGGCATAGTCGAGGCATGGCACGTGATGGACATGAGTTCACGAGCAGCGACTCACATGCATCTCATGATCGTTCACCTTGCGGCGCGCCTGATGAGCATGATGCTCCACTGGAAGCATCTGATAGTCATCATGGAGATGAGGCTGGACCTTCGGCCATGTCCAGTCAGCAGCCTATAGCTACATCCATCAGTACTAGTCATGATCATCATGAGTAGGCTGGAACATTGACCATCGAGGCTGCACTATTCACTAAGCAGAACTTCACTACTACTGCTCATATTGATGTTGTACTACCACCAGCAGATGCATCCATCAGTACTAGTGATCATGATCATGAGCAGGCTCGATCATTAATTGTCGAGGCTGCACCCAGCTTTACTGAGCAGGAATCCACTTGTAGTACTGCTATTGATGTTGTTATACTACCACCAATGCCTGATCCATGACATTTATATTACATTTGTATATTTTTAACATTATATATATATATATATATATGGTCCATGTATTTTATGTTCATGTTGCAGTTGTACTTAATTTTCATGTTGGTGATCATGATGATGTGGCGCATATTGTTAGGTCATGTTAGATATGTTCATTTAAGGTTTAGCTTGCAAATAGATGTGTATATGTAATAGCATGAGTTATTTGACAAATTGAAATGTATATTTGATGTTTGTCTTGTGATGATCTTAATATATAATGTTAATTTGATGTTTGAATGTGTTTATTAGTCGAATATGATGTTTGTACGATGGTTATCATGATCGTGATGATTTTTATTAATTAATTTAATATTAAATGACCATGATATTTATTAAATATTATGTCGTGATTGTAATTGTAATTTAAATTTTAACTGTATGTAAAATTGTAAAATTGTATTTGTATTTGTACTTATTGTAATTTAAAGTGTAATTGTACGTAAAATATTTATTAATGTAAAATTTTAATTGTAATTGTAATATTTAATTTATTGTGAAATGATTGTAATTGTATATATGAAAAATTGTAAAATTGTAATTGTAAATGTAATTGTATGTAAAATTATAAAATTGTAATTGTATTTGTAATTGAATTGTATGTAAAATATTTATAAAATTGTAATTGTAATTGTAAATGTAATTCTATGTAAAATTGTAAATGTAATTGTATATAAAATTCTAAAATTGTAATTGTATTTGTAATTGTTATTTTAATTGAATTGTATGTAAAATATTTGTAAAATCGTAATTGTAATTGTAAATGTAATTCTATGTAAAATTGTAAATGTAATTATATGTAAAATTCTAAAATTGTAATTGTATTTGTAATTGTAATTTTAATTGAATTGTATGTAAAATATTTGTAAAATTGTAATTTTAATTGTAAATGTAATTGTATGTAAAAGTAAAATTGTAATTTTAATTATAATCGTAATTCATGTATGTGAAATTAATGTAAAATTGTAATTGTAATTTTAATTCTAATTGTAATTATTATACTTTTAATTGTAATGCTATGTAGGATATTTGTAAAATTTTAATTCTATTAATGTGAAATGATTTTATTAAAATATTTAAATTTGTAAATTTGCAAATAATTGTAAAATAACAAATCTAGAATAATACGAATTTTTGTAACATAATAAAGTTTAGAAAATAATGAAAATAAATTCATGTAATTTATAATTATCATTATTTTATTATGATCTTACATACAAAAAAAATAAAAATTATACAGTCTGGGGCGCTTATCATCCTAACACGCACCGGTGCATTGTATAAATAAAATGCACCGGTGTGTCACAACTCTTATGCACCGGTAACGAATAAACACAAATAAAAAAACACAACTCTATTTTCTTTAAGTGAAAAAAAAAACAGCAATTTGAAAAATGGGCAGCAAAATATTTTCGAAAATCTAATTTCATAAAATAATTCTTTAAATACGAAACACTTTTCATTATTTCATTATTTTTGCTAAAATTTTCAGCCAGATGTTTGCAGGAAAAAACCTTGAGCAAGAGAGCAGGAGGGCACTGTGGAGCAGTGAAATACGTTCGGAAAGAAGTATTCAGACAAGAAAAAACCAAACCTCTGGTGATTCAAACCCTGTATCATAGAATTTGAAACCATCTCCTGATTAAATTTGATTTTTTTTTTACTTTTTTTCTGTAGTTTTTTACTTTTTTCTGCAGTTTATCCATTTTTACCCTAAACCCTTCATTTTTTTGTTTTTTCCCTTTATTCTCCCTGTTTTTGTGATTTCAAAATTAGGGTTTTTCATTTTAGATTGATGTCCAACCCACGAGACAAATCGCATAGTCAGATCCCAATCCATTCGGCCATTGCGTGAATTTTTGAAAAAAATGAATTTTTCTTTATCGGTGCACCCTGCGTACTATACTGCACCGATGCTCTGTATTATACATCACACCACGAAAGTACTGTGGTAAAAAAATGAAAACATTTTTTCTAAATCCATGCACCAAGTCTGAAATAGGGCACCAATGCTCCATTTAACTGGGAAAGCACCGTACGGTGTATTACACCATTTTTGTGGTGCGTTTATAATACTCCACGCACCGTTAGGTCTATTAAACTATTTTTTTGCGGTGTGTTTACAATACCCAATGCACCGTATGGTGTATTATACTATTTTGCAGTGCGTTGTTAATATTCCCACGCACTGGAGGCGGTGCAGACCTCGTGAAAGGCACACCGGTACCTTGAGATTTATTTTCTACCTAAAAAGTTGAGAATTTATTTATAAATATATTAATGAATGATATGGTACAGGTTTTAGATTGATAAAGAAATGCCTGACAAGAGATTAAGTAACAAAAATACTGTTAACACATCAAGAAAAGAAAAAAAGACAAGTTATTTGTAAATTCTTTATAAAAAATATTATTTTTGAACCATATGTAAGTTTAAATAATATGTATTGTTTATTGTGTATCATGCAGAGCCAAAAAATGATGAAGCTCGATATGATTATTTCTGATCTAGGACTAGAAGAGTGTATAAGTTTAATGGATAAATTGCAAAAGGATGAATCAGGTGAATGAAAAAATATTATCAATCCAATATGAGTTTCTTTTTTTAATTATCATTAATAATATACTTAAAGTTATTAGATAACATGTGTCAAATAGTCTACTAATTCACATCTGTTTAATATTGTATAGGGACCAACAACTCAGAAAAGGAATGTTGTTCTAAGAAAAGAAAAGAAATAGAACATGAAGATGAAAATCAATTGCTCCTTAGCTCATCTGGAGTGGTGTTGGAAGTTAACGAAAGGGGAAAAACTTTTACAAAAGTTTGAGGGATCTAGTGGAATGAATGTATAGACATTCTTTCCAACAACAACAACGTGCTTCAAATCTAATATGTAATCATTGAATTTTTCGATCATTAGGTACAATAAATAAACAATTTAGCATTAAATATTAATTTTCAATAATTTTCTTGTAGAAAAGAAAAGAAAATGGAACCCATTCAGCACATAAAACAGGACAACAAGGAAGAAAATGGTTGATCTCTAAGTTTGTAAGTAATTGTTACTTCCTTATAACAACTTAACTAGATTTCATTTTTGTATTTTTTAAGTTGCTTTACAAAAATCATCATTGAATGTCTTCAAACAGGTGCTAACATACAAAGAAGAACCATCAGATGAATTGATTGAAATTGGGTTAAATATGGGTTGTGAGTATATGTTGGCATATCATAATTTAATTGTGGAATTTGTAAGCATCTATCAATCTTGTTTTACTGTCACAGGTCGATGTTTCTAAAAAATACAACATGAAAAATGGTGTGTGTCAGTAACTATACACCGGTTTGTTTATGTGTCTATATGCACCGGTGCCGTTATACGATCTATGGGCACCGCAAAAATACCGATACCAGTTATCAATATTGGTGCGTTTGTGTGAAACTGCGCACTGGGGTGTTTACGTATCTATAAGCACGGGTGCATTTTTACAATCTATGGGCACTGTACGAATACTGATACCAATTATAAATCTCTGTGCCTTTCTGTGATACGGCGCACCGGTGCATTGATACGACCTATGGGCACCACCCAAATACCAAGACCAATTAGAATGGCCTCGTGCGTTGCATGACCAACACTCCGCTCGGTGTGGTTTTACACCTAAACATCACAGTGCATTGGACTGACACAGCCCTGGGGCACCGTCGGCATGTACGCACGGGTGTGTTAAAGACAGAGTAGCGCATCGATGAAAAAACATCCGTAATAACCTCCGGCCACCCATTTTTTTTAGTTGTGTTTAATTTCTGTTAAAATCTCCGCCAAAACCTCTGTAACCATAAATGGATGTTGTAGCAAATGTTTTTTTGACAATTTTGGCCAAGTTTATGACACTAAAAACCTCCTTTATAACCTCCACTAGAGGGTCTTTTCCTTGTAGTGCTACTTGTGATCCAAGCATTTCTTCTTCTCCTTCTGTTGTTGTTGCTGTTGCGCTCAATCCAACTTCGATCACCAGATTAATTCCTAGAAACATAAACAAAGAACAACAAACAACATGCATATATAGATATCTACCTATCTTAAACACTCAAATCGATTAGATGTGAAATATATATATCATTCAAGAATCTGTTGCATGAGAAATAGAAACATAAAGAGATACATATATGGGAAAATAAACAACAATCTTTATTAAAGAGTAGAAGTGGGAGGCTGCAACAAATGACTGATTGGATTTTAAGTTTGACACATATGGACTCTTCTAGAAGGCACTGGCCATGTGGAGATTCCCAGAACAATGAGAATTTCGCTCCCAAGTGACCAACGCACTCTTGAATGTTGGGAAGTGCATTGTAGTGTACCCTTGATGGAGGATGATGTATATGCAAAACAGATAGTCCCTTTAGAGGGTGCGTTGGCGAGTCTATAAGTGATATAAAAAATATTTCAAACCTTGGAAATATCACAATAGAAGCTATGAATGAATTGTTCTTCTCTTAAGGCATATAGCAACTGAAATGTAAGGGGATGAAGATCCTATTTCATTGTCCTAGGGATGATGTCTAGTTTGACCAGGTCATGAGGGATGATGCCCAAATTCACCTATAACAACATGAGCTTTTACAAAATAACTCTGACAACAAAAATAATACATAAATAAAGTTGGAGCATAATATTTTATTAATTCCAAGTAATCATTTATAGGAAATTTGAATGAACATTCAAAAGATAAAAGGACACAAACACATAAAATCTTAATTAGAATCTTAGGTCTAAACAAAATACTTATGCAATTGTGTATTAACATAGTGAAAACAAATTACATAGTAGCTCTGGTCATTACATCCATAAACCCCCTCTAATTCTAAAAATTCACTATTTATAGAGTAAAATCCCTTTTACATAGGTCTTCCACATGGCCTAGACTCACGAACATGATCTAGAGACCTAATCCAAAAAGGAATTCATTACATTGAGAAAAATAGAGATATTATCTTAAAGGGAGTTTGTAGTAAAAAAGGACTCTATCACTATTAACTACATCAACAAGAACCTTTAATAACCCATGTTAATGATGGATATCGAACCAAACAACATTTTTTAGGTGGAAAAGAAACATGTTCATGTGGAAAATTATCATACTGGATTTGAGGTCCTGATATACCGAATTTGATGATGAGTTTTCCATTGGTGTGTAGAAATTTTCTGAATAATAATTAATTATCCACCGAGACTATCCTGGTCACATACTATTTGAACTTCATACACAACACATAATCTCTTCCACTCAGATCAACTCAGATCATCACACATGCGGAAATAAAATCAAGCGATACCACATCAAATCATCATACACATTAACACAGTATGTATGGGGAAAGCTTATAGCTGAAAACCCCACAGCTATTGTGTATATTATAATGGAGAAATAAAGTAACAAACTCAGTACAATACTCCTCACAAGTACTCAGTACTTTCTCATACAGTTACTCACAATCTAGCTCAGTTTTGAACAGGTTACTGGTTCAAAACTCACCGCCAATTGCCTTGCCTCTATTGCGTGTTTCAATGCTGTGGGATGGCCTCTTTATATAGATAAACCACCAGCCTGAACTGCGCAATCCTCATGGGCTTACTCCACCTATCTGTGTGTTGCAAATAGCAACAGTATAGTCACAACTGATAGCTAACTCCACCCTTTCATCTACCTCTTTCACTGGTCTCCACTGAACTGATCATGCACTGTAGTGAACTGATGTGTTATTGAGTTGAATAATGAGTTACTAATTAATGAATTAAATAATATTTAATTCACTCCACTCATAACTAATTGATTAGCTAGTTAAACTAATTTCAACTAGTTCAACTAAAATAAACAGAACACAACTCCACTATCTGTCTCATTAACTCCACCAAACTTCTGCCACTGAAGTCCTAACTGAAGTCAACCATGCATGGAAGCTCAATACCCCATAAGAAAAGTACCATTTCCTTAAAGCGTTGAGTCAATCACATCATTGTTAGCTCAAGCCAAAGTGCTCCAAGAGAGTAAGCTGTTGTTTAGAGTCCAAATATTATTAAGGGTAAATAATATTTGACTTCCCTATTTTTAGGAGAGGCAGTCTAAAAATAGACTTCGACCTCTTCGACCTAAAAAATAGAGTCTCATCTATTTTTACCAACATGAACAATGCTCCAAGAATCTCAAACTGGAATCCCCGAACCATGCTCCATATGTCTAAAAATAGACATAGTCTAAAAATAGACTTTGCGCCAGAATTTGCCTGCGGGCCCACTTAGTGAAGGAGACTTCATTTCACTAAGCTCCATCATCTTGCTGCATTCTCAACACTCCCTCTCAGCAAGATATGGATTATCTGCAACCCCTATCCTGCCTCTGTGGAATTCGAACTTGCTCCTGGTGAGCGCCTTCGTCAGGATGTCGGCATCCTGATCCTCCGTGGGAATATATGAAAGCATCATGATTCTCCGTTGAACACAATCTCTGATATGATGGTACCTGATGTCGATGTGTTTGGACCTATCATGAAATACTGGATTAGCCGAGAGCTTGATGCATCTCTGGTTATCACAGTAGATCACTGTAGGCTCCAAATGCAACCTGAACAAACATGCGAGATCTTCCTCATCCAAATAGCCTCGCATGCAGCCAAACTTGCTGCCATGTACTCGGCCTCTGCTGAACTGAGTGCCACGGATCTCTGCTTCCTGCTGTACCAGGAAACTGCTGTCGACCCAATGTTGAAAACTCCTCCAGAAGTGCTCTTCCGGTCCGTTGGGCTCCCTGCCCAATCTGCATCAGTGAAGCCAGAAAGCTTCGCTCCATCCTCCTGTCTGTACCATAGACCATATCCCGATGTGCCTCTGATATAGCGCAATACATGCTTGCTTGCCTTCCAAAAGAGCTTGGTAGGCTTAACCATAACTTGCGAAAGCTGGTTAACTGCATAGCATATATTGGGTCGTGTATTGACCAGATACATAAGCGACCCCACCAACTGTCGATAGACAGTGGCATCCACTACCTCCGCTGAAGTAGCATCCTCCTTCCTCCAACCACCAGGAAGAGGAGTGTCAACGGGCTTGCAGCCTTGCATGTTGAACCTCTCCAGAATCTCCCGGGCATACTTGCCCTGAGAAACAAACAGTCCTCCGCTGCGCTGCCAAATCTCCAATCCCCGGAAATAATGAAGGATGCCCAAGTCCTTCATCTCAAACTCTCGTGCAAGATCCTCCTTGCATGAAAGTATCAACTGCTCATCGCCAGTCAAAATCAGATCATCTACATACAGTACGATGATCAACAGCTTCCCCTCCACCACAATCTGGTACAGGTTTGGATCTACCTCACTCTTGGAGAATCCAAGCCCGGTGAAGTAGTTGTCTATCCGAGTGTACCAAGCACGAGGTGCTTGCTTCAGCCCGTACAGTGCTCTCTTGAGTCGGCACACATGCGACTCACTGCTGAAGATCTCGAAACCTTTAGGCTGCTCTATGTACACCTCCTCCTCAATAACTCCATTGAGGAACGCAGTCTTCACATCCATCTAATGAATGTGCCACCCCATCTGCGCTGAGAGAGCAAGGATCGTCCGTATGGAAGAGTACCTTGCGACAGGTGCAAAAGTCTCCTCATAGTCAATCCCCTCGATCTGTGAAAAGCCACGGGTGAAAAATCTCGCCTTGTACTTCTCCACACTCCCGTCAGCCGCCTACTTCACTTTGTAGATCCATCGCGAACCCACCACTGATTTCCCCACCGGTCTTGGGACAATCTCCCATGCACTGTTCCTGACGATCGAATCATATTCTTCGATCATGGCATCAACCCATGCGGGTTCCTCCACAGCTTCCTCAAAAGAGGATGGCTCCATCACGACACATTGACTCACAAGAGCCATGTATCCAGTGTACCGATCCGGTGACTGCCTCTGTCTGCGCTGTGCTGTAGGTGGTCCTACAACCTTCTCTGCATCTCGAGCCAGTCGCTCAGCTTCTGTAGTGCGCATGCGCCCTCTGATGGTTGGCGCTGCACGGGTGGTTTCTTCCACCTCCTGAACTTCCTCTTGTGGCTGATCCACATCCGGAAGCTCCTCCTTAGGAACTAACAGCTCCTCATCTGCATGCAAATGTAGCTCCCTCTCAAGCGAACACTGCATGGCTTTCTCCTCCTGAAATTTTATATCCCGTCGCACAACAGTCTTGCGACTGTCTGGCACATACACCCGATAGTTGTGAGGTGTATCAGTGTACCCCACAAATATTCCAACTTCAGCAGTTGGATCCAGCTTCCTTCTTGCATCCTTCGTCACATGCATGTAGACAGGAGATCCGAAAATCCGCAAATGGGAAATATCGGGCCTCTTGCCAGAATAAGCCTCCTCTGGTGTACTCATGCCAAGAACCTTGTGAGGACAACGGTTCTGCACATACACTGCTGTATTGCATGCCTCAGCCCACAAGTGAAGGGGTAGGCCCTGATCATGAAACATCGCCCGTGCAGCACCCACGATCGTTCTGTTCTTCCGCTCAACCACCTCATTCTGCTGTGGGTTATGGGGTCCAATGAGCTCTCTCAGAATCCCTTCTGTGCTGCAGAACTCCTTGAATTCAGCCGAGATGAATTCACCACCGTTATCACTCCTTAGAGCAATCACCTTCTTTCCCGACTCCTTCTCGACCAGTGCTTTAAACTCACAGAACTTCGCGAATGTATCGCTCTTCTTCGACATGAAGAAGATCCAGCACTTTCGAGAGAAATCATCAACAAAGATCACATAATACCTGTGCTTTGCTGTCGAAGCAACAGAGAAAGGACCACACACGTCTGTGTGAACTCTCTCAAGGATCGTCGTGGCGCGACTATCCTTCTCGTGAAAGGTGGCTTTCACATACTTCCCTAAAGTACACCCCTTGCACTAATCTGACTGCGCAAGGGTGCCCTTAGGAAGTCCAGTAGATATCTGCTGCAGAATCTTCAAAGCTCCATGGTGAAGGTGGCCCAATCTCCTGTGCCACAGTTCGCCCTCATCATCCCGGCTCACCACTTCTCCCGCTTTGCATGCCATAGCTGCGTAGTCATCTACCTGCAACTGATAAAGGTTCTGATTTCGAACCCCTATCTTCCGGGTCTCTCCAGTAGCTTTACTGCGCAGGAAGGCTTTTCCTTCGCTGAAGACCACATCATACCCCTTATCCTCCAACATCGCTACTGAAATCAGGTTCTTCTTCAATCCAGGTACATGCATGACATCCTTTAGTACAAAGGGTTTACCAGACTCCCTCTGAAAGGATATGGTACCGATACTAGTCGCAGTGTATCTACCATCATCGCCCATCTCGATGTGCACACCCAAATCTTTGTCCTCCAGATCTGAGAACAACTCCCTATCTCCCGTCATATGAAATGACGCACCGCTGTCCAAGAACCATACCGATCCCAGCACACTTGAAACCAAGAATGCAATCAGTGAAAATTCAAGCTCGAACTATGAAGCCAAAGCTTCTCCATCTGCAGATCTTCCCGCTTGCTTGTTCTTCTTCTTCTTTGGACAATTGGTAGCATAATGTCCGTGATCATGGCAGTGAAAACACTTCACTTTTGCCATATCCTGCTTCTTGCCCTTTGCACCAGAATGAGAGGTTTTCTTACCCTTCCCTTTCTTTTCTTTGGCCACCAAAGCGCAGTTTTCTTCATCAGCTCCCTTTGATGAAGATCCATCTCGAGTAGTCCTCCTTATCTCCTCCTGCATGAGATCCGCCCAAAGGCGCTCCCATCTCGGCAGCTTCTCCCGACCATTGACACTATCTTGATATGAGTGCCAAGCCTTCGGAAGACCAAGGAGAGCCAGGTCGACCATGTCCTCTTCATCGACAGTAACCCCCACACTTCCCAGCTCATCTCTGCATTGAGTGAACTTCGTGAGTATTTGGCGATACTGTCGCCCTTCTCCATCTTGATGTTCCTGAGCTTATCTTTGAGTGCCAGCTTCCTTTGGTCACTCTTACTCTGGAATAGATCCGTCAAAGCTTTCCACATTAAATATGGAGTAGCCTTTCCATGCAGGCTGGATACAATATGATCCTTGACGCCCTCCAACAGGATCCTTCGACACTTCGCCATTCTCTTTTGCCATGCATCGACTTCAGCAGGATCAGTGGGCTTTTGGACATCCGTATCTACGAACTCCTTCAGACCATTATCTTCTAATACTTCTTCCATGCGATCCTTCCATGCAACATAATTCGAACTGCCTTCAAGAGCATATTCGAGTCGCAAACCGTTGAAAGACATTTTCAACACTGGCACCAAGAAAACAAAATTGCTGCAAAATTTCGAATTCCACCTCAAAGCTCAACCGCTCTAGATCTGTGAGAAAAAATTATTTCTAGCACAGAGATTGACTGCAAGGGGCATTTACCATACCTTTCACTTTCCGAAGAAAGATGAATCCGGAGGCTACCTGGCCCGCATGCAGACTCTGTCTACCGAAATAAGTTTGTAATCACTGTGATGATCAATCTCTGCTTCAATAGCTACGATACCATGTATAAATTTGCTGAATAATGATTAATTATCCACTGAGACTATCCTGATCACATACAATTCGAATTTATATGCAACACATAATCTCTTCCACTCAGATCATCAAACATGCGGAAATAAAATCAAGCGATAACACATCAAATCATCATACACATTAACACGGTATGTATGGGGAAAGCTTATAGCTGAAAACCCCGCAGCTATTGTGTATATTATAATGGAGAAATCATGTAACAAACTCAGTACAATACTCCTCACAAGTACTCAGTACTTTCTCATAAAGTTACACACAAACTAGCTTGGTTTTGAACAGGTTATTGGTTCAAAACTCACCACTAATTGCCTTGCCTCTATTGTGTGTTTCAATGCTATGGGATGGCCTCTTTATATAGATAAACCACCAGCCTGAACTGCGCAATCCTCATGGGCTTACTCCACCTATCTGTGTGTTGCAAATAGCAACAGTATAGTCACAACTGATAGCTAACTCCACCCTTTCATCTACCTCTTTCACTGGTCTCCACTGAACTGATCATGCACTCTAGTGAACTGATGTATTCTTGAGTTGAATAATGAGTTACTAATTAATGAATTAAATAATATTTAATTTACTCCACTCATAACTAATTGATTAGCTAGTTAAACTAATTTCAACTAGTTCAACTAAAATAAACAGAACACAACTCCTCTATCTGTCTCATTAACTCCTCCAAACTTCTGCCACTGAAGTCCAACTGAAGTCAACCATGCATGAGCTCAATACCCCATAAGAAAAGCGTATTTCCTTCTGGCAGTTGCATGTGCCACATCCGTAGCTCAAACTGAAGTGCTCCAAGAGAGTAAACCGTTGTTTAGAGTCCAAATATTATTAAGGGTAAATAATATTTGACTTCCCTATTTTTAGGAGAGGCAGTCTAAAAATAGCCTTCGACCTCTTCGACCTAAAAAATAGAGTCTCATCTATTTTTACCAACATGACCAATGCTCCAAGAATCTCAAAATGGAATCCCCGAACCATGCTCCATATGTCTAAAAATAGACATAGTCTAAAAATAGACTTTGCGCCAGAATTCGCCTGCGGGCCCACTTAGTGAAGGCGACTTCATTTCACTAAGCTCCATCATCTTGCTGCATTTTCAACATGGTGAGGTGGCAAAAGTGATGTGCTGTTAGCCATATAAATCCTGTGAAGTGTATTGCTGAGTTATCTTCATCAAAAAATGTCCCAATGACACTTCACAGTCTCTTTTGATGACTCATATCCTTCCTGAAATGCATTTAATGCCTCAAAAATACTAAACCTTTAGAGCACTGAAAAAAAAAAGTATTTAGGCAAGTTCATAGCATAGTTTTCATAGCGTTTTCATAACACCACCTTCTGCAACTTTTTTTACTTTTATGACTATGAGAGGATATTCATTGGGTATAATAAGCTAAAAAAACGCCTTCATTTGCCCCTGAAATTATATTTTTTGGGAATTTTTTCTTCAAAAAATTCTTCAACGAGTTCGTATCGAAACTCAGCTTTAAGCGTGGAGCTTTCTACGAAATTGTCTAGTTTCACCAATTTTTTTCCATTTTCTTCTTAACTCGAAAAACATGCTTGCAGCCTTGTAAATGACTTGATATGATATCCTAAGGAAAAAATTGTCCGAAAAATTTGTGTCTTACCGCCTTTCAAGGAGCAGCAGGGTCATCTTCCATCACAATCATCTTTGAACCTTTTTTCTTCAACTCTGCTTGCACCATCTCCATTTGTATTTCCAATTCTATAACTTGGCTTTGTAACTTTCTTCTTTCTAATTGCAACCACATGTTCCTCCTGAAGATATGTTTCATCATTCTGTGCAGAGGCAGTGTTCTCTTCAACATCTTCCTTGACCCCTTTGTAACCTCATCATAAAAATCCATCTCTTTTCTCACTTCTTTTTAAAATTTTGTGAGCTCCTACCTCTCTTGTTTGAAGTCTACTAACTCCATCTTAGTTTCCAAAATATCTTCTCTATCTTCCTTAATTTGTTCTTTAAAAGCTCTAGTTCAGATTTTTCTTGAACTTTTTCCTTGCCCTTCCTTTCCTTTCTCACCTCTGCCTTTGTTGGAGATAACTTTATTATTTCTTCCCTTGATGGTTGTTTCTCCTTTTTTGGTTCCTTATGAGGCTTCTAAGATTTTTCTCCCTTTGATAACTGTGACCTAGTGAGTGGCTTCCTAGGTTTAAAAACAAAACCCGAGTCTTCTTTGGAAAAGTCTAGTTTCTTAGCTTTAAGACTCTTTTTCTTGGTTTTTTTCTCCTTTAACTTCTACAGGCTTCACAACAGGAGATTCCTCGATGTCAATTTCCCGCAAGATATGATATAGCTTGCTTTTCCCTTTTGTCTGATTTCTAGTGATCCTTTTATGGGTTCTTATATAATTTTTGACTTTACTGCTAGTAAGGGATTTTTGAGGCGCCACTGTCTCGTGAAATTGATCAATTTATACTTCCATAGGCTCCAAAATGGGCTACACCTCTGTTTGCACTTCCACCTCATGTTCAACCTCTATTTCAACCCTAGAGTCTTTATCTTTCTTTGGAGTATTTGCCTTTGACATAGGTGTCTTTCTAGGAGCAAGGACATCCACCTCATACCCACTCAAGAGAAGAAAAGTGGACCAATCCATGTTTAACTTCTTTAACTCCTCCATAACTAACAATTTTATCAAACCATGGTGAAATATAGAAGTGTCATTTCTTTCAGGTTTAGATTGAACTTTATCAGCCATTTTTCCTAAACTCCTAAACAGAAAAAATGGTAAAACCAGAGGTTGTTTACTTCTAAAATGAAGCAACAATATGAAGTGGTATTGATATATCATGTTATATCTACCTTCACAAGTACAGTGTTTCTGAATCACCATTAGCAGTTTTGAATAATTTTCCTTGAGGCAAGTCCTAGAGATGCCTGAGCTCATGTTTATGCCATTGTGCTCCTCCTTTAGAAACTCATCACTATTCTGAATGTTAAACTTTATTTATTTAAACCATTCCTCTTCAGATCTTGGAATCTCAGTTTCCTATGAGACTATGTCAGGAGACAAAACAAAATTGAGGATGCCCACCTTCGAACATGTTCCAATGAAGTTTACATCAAAATGTTTAGACACTTTTGCATGATACCCTTGTAGTTTCTGATAGAACCGCATGAAACTTGCATTGGAAAACACTTGTGAGAAACTGGGGTCTTTTGCAATTAGCCTCATATCCATGGGATCATATCTGACCACAGTGATACCCTTGTTTGGATTTTTCCGTGAAGCAATACTTTCAAACACAACGCTGGTCAGCTTCTTCTTTGACACCTGTAGAATTCTTTGAGACAACAAGCACCTTCCTTGACACAGATAACACCTAAGGCTAAGATAGCTATTGGAGAAAAATCAAGACTCTAGACTGCTAGAAAAAGTTTTCAAACAAGTTACGAGGATGAAGGTAAGGTGTTTCTTTTCAAATTAGGAATTGGACTAAATTAGGAAAGAGGAAATGAGTGGGAAAAATGAAATGATGTGAAGAATTTTGATTACCACGCATGCACATGACATATGGTGACACATAACTGAATATTACCATGATGACCAAGTGTGCAATGACCACTGAAATTATGACAAGACAACTTATCCCACCATTAGCAGGGAAATTTTTTTTTTGTAGTGTTCCAGTAATCGGGAGGGAAAATTCGTTACAGGACTGTCAGACACTTCCGTAGTGAAATCAAACTATTCTACACTAACTATGCTGCGGAATGCAGAAAAATTTTCCAAGTGTCACAAAATGACCTTTATTACCAATGCAATCATTTTTTTTTTTTAATTTACATTTATAAGACCTTTATTGCATGACCAATGCCTATTTAGACCCCTTAAACTATGTAAAATTCTTGAAATTTAATGAACTCCATGACCTTATTTCATCCAGATCACCCAACCTAACTTACCTAAGACCAACCTAGACAAACCTAGTTGTTATCAAGGATAATAGTGGCTCCACTGGGGATTTTGCACCCCTATGGTGCAGTAAAGAACCAACAGCTCCAGTGCCTTACATGAAAACTGAAAATTATGAACTTGATAAAATCTTCTTCAAGATTTTATGGCCTTCTCCTCGGGCTCAAACTTGATGGTAATATCACCTTTATTTGCAAACAAAATAAAAGGGAATGTACTATATACAGTGATGTGTATTTCAACATAATGAACTAGGAAGAGTAGTGTTTTAGAAACCTGCCATTGACAGGTCCTCCTTCACACATCTTCCCATTCATTTCTTGAAGTAAGAATGTGTTTTTCCCATGATATGTTGCTATCATAAAATGTCCTTTCTAGATATTTTCAAATTTTCCATGCTTCCCTTTATCTTCAATCCTGGCTTCCCACTTCAAAACTACATATTGAACATTGAATTTTTCCTCCTTTGTCTTCCTATAAAAATTCTTTTTGACTCTATTTTGTGACTGTTGATGATTAGTGTACACTTCCTCCCTTTTTTCCTGCAAATTAATGAGCTGATTTATCCTTCTTTGGATTTCATTTGGTTCTTCTTCCAACCCCTGTAGTAATTTCATCATTGGAACTCCAAGGGAGGTTGGAAATATTTCTTCGGTTCCATATACCAGCTCATAAGTTATGTAACTATAAACCTCGTGGTACAAATTCTATCAGCCCATAAAGCAAATTTTAACTTAAAATGCCATGAAATTTTGTTTTCTTGCAAAACCTTCTTGATAATTATGAATATGATTTTGTTTGATGACTCAACCAAGCCATTACCTTGAGGGTAATATAATGTGGAGTGACCAAGAGTAATATGGTATTGATTACAGAAACTAATCAATTTTTTAGACTTGAAATCTTGAGCATTGTCAATGATAATTTTCATGGGACAACCAAACCTTGATAAAATATTTTTTTCCAGAAAATGAATAATGACTGAGTCTATAGCTTGCCTTGTATGGACAACTTCAGTCCACTTTGTGAAGTGATCATTGAATGTTAAGATCCACCGATGTTGGCCTGGGGCTACAAGGTGTATCTTGCCAATAAAATCCAATCCCCATTACTGGTAAGGAGATTCTACAAATATGGGTTTCAGAGGTAATGACATTAGCTTCTTTTTTCCATAAAAATTTTGACACTCATGACATGCATTAGTATTTTTGTAGATGTCTTTGAACATAGAAGGCCAATAGTATCCTCCTCTAAGTATATTGTTTTTTTTTTCCTTCCAATAATCATGACCACAATCACCCTTATGAAATTAATCAATTACTCTCTTAGCTTCATCTTCTAGCAAGCAGTTTAAGAGTATCCCACCGGTATCCTTCCAATATAAATTCTGATTTAAAATGAAATAACTTAAAGACTTCAGTTGTACAAATCTGGATTTGGACTTGTTTAATTCAACAGAAGTCTTGTGATGCTGCAAAACAAAAATTACATCCCTATACCAATCAGACATAATGAAATTTTCCTTTATAGTGATCAATTCCTCCTCTTTAACCACCTCTGAAAATTCTGTAATAAAATTCATATCTAGGCAATCAAAATTTGATTGTGTCAACAACGTTTCTAGCCCCAGGCCTTTTACCAAATTTGTATGCCTAATATCCATATCATACTCCAACAAAGTGGAAATCCACTTACCTCTGTCAAAGGAAAAACACTCTTACTAGGATTGAGAGAAATACCAAATTTTCTGCATTTTTGAAGGATTTTTTCCAAGTGCTTGAGATGCTCTTCTTCCTTCTTTGAAAACATAGTGATATAATCCAAGTAAACCACCATTTACCTATCCTTTTATTCAGCAAAAGTAATTTTGGCATATATAAATTTCCCCCATGGCGTAGTGAAAGTGGTTTTCTCTTGGTCATTCGGTATATGATTATAGCCTTAGAAACCATCTAATATAGACATCCTTTGGGATACAACAATGTTTTACACTATTTGGTCCATTTTTGGAAGAAGATAATTGTCTTTAAGGGATTCCTTATTCAAATTTATGAAATCAATTCATATCCTAATCTTGCCATTTTTCTTTCTCACAGGTACCAAGTTAGCAAGCCACTTAGAAAATCTCAATGGAACAATGATTTTTGCTTCAAACAACTTCACTTGTTTTCCAATCAATGACATAAGAAATGGATTGATTCTTCTCAATTTCTATTTAAAGGGTTTTTCATTTTCTTTGATTGGTATTTTATGTTGAATTATGCTAGGATCATACTTCTTTAAGTCTGCATAAAGCCATGCAAAAACATCAATGTATCTTTTCATCAAATCAGCATACCTTTGTCTCACCTATGATGAAAGAAGTTTGGACAACTTGACCAACTTGGGATTTTCTGCAGTACCAAGGGTTACAAATTTCAACATGTTCATCATCAGCTTTCATATTTGGATACTTAAACACATCATTCTGATCAAACAACTGTTCAAGGGGGTTTAAGCCTTTAGGAATGCAATTATTATTCAGTTGGAGGATCTCGGGATTAGCTTTGGTTTTAGCAAACACGTTTTGCTGATCTAATTGAATGTTTTCAAATTATTCTTTCAACTCAAGAAAGTTTCTGACCTATTGATCACTATCAAATACTTTCCAATTGATTATATTATCAAGAATAACTGGTCTATTCATAACCTCAACTTCATAGCCCTTTTTGGGATGAATAGGGATGATAAACAATGTTAGGTCCCTATATTACTAGTATAGTCCCTTATTGTTGTTAGTTTAACCCCCTTATTGTTATTATTGTACCCTTGTAACCCCAATATTGTTATTATTGTGCCCTTAAATTATTATTTTTAGGTCGGCTAGGATTACATTGTGGCCCTACTAGGATTACATTATGGCCCCATGGACTCCTATATATAGAAAGGAGGTTTTGTAATTTGAATCATCCAAGAATTGTTCATTCATGTAATGTATTGGATGTTTCCCCCTCAAAGTGGCTTATTTATAAGGTGTTGATATCTCTTTTCTTCTCTTTTTGGAGCTGGTTTCACAACATTTGGTATCAGAGCTTTGAGATTCTAGGGTTTCGCTGCTCCAAACAGGTCAGCGTGGAATTTTTGCTATAATGTTTTTTCTACGAAGGTTCAGAATCTGAAATTTTTAGAGTGCGAAGAAAAACTCCTGAGGAACATCGTCAAAAAATTTCAGAGCTTGGTTCGCAATATTTTCAGAGATAAGATCTATGCAAGTTAGGTCATTTTGCAGGCTCCTGAATTTAACCTAAACAGGTCATCGTGGTATTTTCGTAATAACGTTTTTTCTACGAAGGTTCAGAAGCTGAAATTTTTAGAGTCCGAAGCCATAATCCAGAGGAACATTTTCAAAACATTTCATATATTGGTTCACAACATTTTTCGAGATATGATCTATGAAATTTAGGGCTTTTTGAGGCTTATGAATTTCATCTCAAATAGGTGATCGTGGGAAAATATTCATAGCTCTCTCTGTGAGCATCGGATTGGAATGATGTAAAAAGTGGCTGCAAGTGCATGGATTTTGGTTTTCTTTCTATCAATTTCAAAGCCAAAGGAGGAAACATCGACACGTGGAAAGTCATACAAGTTCGCTCTACTGAACCAGTCCAAAATTGGGTCATTGTGGGAGATTGGACATAACTTTGCCTTGAAGAATTCAAATCAGATCAGACTTGTGGCATTTGAAAGAAGCTCCAAAGGGTTACTAAAGGGCTGAATTTTAGATATTGAGGATTCAAAATTATAGAGATAATTCAATTTCAATATGAAGCTCCTCAAAAGCAAGTAAAAGGTGTGTGTGTTTTTTTTTTTTTTGTTCCGAATTGCGTAAGTCCTGTTTGAAGAATAAATTTGAATTGATTATAAGGGAATATTGTAGAATAGATATCAGTATTGGATTCTAAAATGGCCCCTAAAAAGAATTCAACACCCATTAAGCCTTTAGAAAGCTCTACTATGACTCATGAAGACGAAGAATGACAACATGACATATCAAAATTACAAGAGCAGTGTAAAAAATTTCACTCTCGCAAAGAGCAACAAAAAATGACATGGAAGTTTTGAAGAAAGGCGTGGAAACTAATATGGATGGTTTGAAGAAAGGCGTGGAAACTAAGATGGATGGTTTGAAGAATGGCATGGAATCTAAGATAGATGGCATCGAAGCTGGCATGGAATCTAAAATGGAAAACATGAAGAATGATCTAAAAGCAAACATGGAAGGTTTGACAAAGTTGATACAAGAAATGTTTCCTAATGGTGAAAATATAGTAGAGGAAACTCATGATGAGAACAAAATAAATGTTAATCATGATTTCATAAAATCTAATGTTGGCGGGAAGAACAACCATATTCCAAAAAAGGATATGAGGAAGTTTGATGGAAAGGATCCTGTAACATGGATACTACAGATGGAGCAATATTTTGATGTCCATAATGTGCAAAACACATAAAATATACGCATTGAAACTTTAAATTTAGAACGAAATACATTTGTATGGTATTGTTGACTTTGCTCCCGTAAAAAAATTGTCACTTGGTAAATTTTTACGGAGGAAATGATAGCACATTATGAGGATACAAAGAGCAACACCTTCTTTAGCCAATTGATAAATCTCAAACAAAAGGGTTTAATGGGGGAGCACATTGAGGAATTATAAAAATTGAATATAAGGGTAACTGATATTCTAGAGGAGCACAGGATTGATCTCTTCATAGGTACTTTAAAGGATAACATCCAACATGAAGTTCGTGTTTTGGAACTTGATTCATTGGAGAAGGCATTCAGATTGGCAAGAAAAATTGAATGTAAAATTATGGCGACAAGGAAGCCTAGCACTCACTTCTATAAAGAGGGAAGTGTTGCTACTCCTAGATTTCCACAACCTACAAGGTTGACACCACAACAATTGGAAGAAAAAAGAGCAAAAGGGATTTTCTACAGTTGTGATAGAAAATACACTAAAGGTCATAAGTGTGCTGAGAAGAAATTATTTTACATAGATTGTGAAGAGGAAGAAGAAAATGAACAAGAAGAGGATATACACCAAGAACCAACCCAAGAAGAGGAAGAAATGAGTCTGACCATATCATGTAATGCATTGGCAGGAATTACCACTCCTCAAACTCTCAAGATAGAAGGACATATCAAGAAGAAAAAGGCAATAGTGTTGATTGATTTAGGTAGCACCCATAATTTTATTCATTGTAAGGTAGCCAAGGACTTGAATTGTTTCCTATACCCAGCACCAGAATGTCAAGTGATGGTTGCAAATGGAGGAACTATAAATTGCTCTAGAAAATGCCATAATATCAAGCTAACCATGGGGGAATATGTATTGACTAGTCCAATGCTTTCCATTCCTATGGGAGGTGCCGATGTTGTACTAGGAGTACAATGGTTACAATCTTTGGGGACGATAGCTTTTAATTTTCAAGAACTTTTCTTGAATTTTTTTTCAGAAGGAAAGGAAGTCGAATTACGGGGTATTGCAGGGAAGATGGGAAAGATAATAAGCTCTAATTTCATGAAAAATCTTCTAAAGAAAGAACAACGAGGCATAATTGCACAATTATGCTCACTAGAAGTTCCAACATCAAAATCATCTATTTCTACAGATCTCCAACAAGTCTTGGACAATCATTCCAAGGTGTTTGAAACTCCCAAAGGATTCCCACCTATTCATGATCATGATCATGCTATTCATTTGATTCCAGGAAGTGTTCCTCCAAACATCAGGCCTTATAGATATCCTTATGTCCAAAAGAGCGAAATTGAACGTATGATTGCAGAAATGTTAGAGGCAGGTATAATTCAACCTAGTCAAAGTTCCTTCTCTACTCCTGTAGTATTGGTACGCAAGAAGGATGGATCATGGCGCATGTGTCCAGATTATAGGGAGCTCAATAAGCTCACCATTAAAGATAAATTTCCCATTCCTGTGATTGATGAATTATTGGATGAATTACATGGAGCAATTTATTTTACCAAATTGGATCTTTGTTCAGGGTATCATCAAATTAGAATGAAGACTGAAGATATTCCGAAAATAACATTTCGAACTCATGAGGGTAATTATGAATTTTTGGTCATGCCTTTTGGCCTTACCAATGCACCTTCTACATTTCAAGGGTTAATGAATTCCATTTTCAAACCCTTCCTTAGAAAATTTGTGCTAGTATTTTTTGATGATATACTAATCTACAACAGGTCTTGGAAGGATCATGTTTAACATGTTGACAGGGTGCTCAAACTATTGCAGGAGAAACAATTATATGCAAAAACATCCAAATGTTTCTTTGGAGTACAAGAGGTGGAATATCTGGGTCATATTGTATCTCACGAGGGTGTTAAAATAGACCCTAACAAAATTAAAGCTATTAAGGAATGGAAAGTCCCCACAACCATAAAACAGTTGCGAGGATTTCTCGGGTTAACAGGGTATTATCGCAAGTTTGTTAAGAATTATGGGAGAATAGCAGCACCTCTAACAACATTATTGAAGAAAGATGCTTTTTCATGGACTCCTGAAGCAACTAAGGCCTTTGAACGTCTTAAAGAGGCAATGTGCCTAGCACCGGTCTTAGCTACACCAGACTTCACAAAAACCTTGATTGTGGAATGTGATGCCTCAGGAAATGGAATTGGTGCAGTTTTAATGCAGGAAGGAAGACCCATTGCTTTTGAAAGTCGTCCAATCAAAGGAAAGTATTTACAGAAACCTATTTATGAGAAGGAAATGTTAGCAATACCGCATGCACTAAAGAAATGGAGAACTTACCTAATGGGAAGACACTTCAAGATAAAAACTGATCATGATAGTCTTAAACACTTTTTGGAACAAAGACTATCTTCAGAAGAGCAACAAAAATGGGTCACAAAGATGTTGGGTTATGACTTTGAAATAATATACAAAAAAGTGAAGCTAAATGTTGTTGCAGATGCACTCCCAAGAAAGAATGAAGAGGTGGAAGCATTGCTTTGTGCCATTTCTATTATCCAACCAGATTGGATAACCGAAGCAAGAGATGAATGGAAGAAGGACGAAGACGTGTGGACACTCATTCAAAAGTTGCAGCAAGATCCTAGTACATCTGATACATTTAGTTGGAAAATGATTCCTTATGGTACAAAGATCGCTTATATCTTTGTAAGAATTCCCAACTAAAACAAAATATTTTTCTGGAATTGCACACTTCTCCTTTAGGAGGACACTCAGGATTTTTAAAAACTTACCACAGGGTGAAGAAAGAATTTTTTTGGGATGGCCTTAAATCTGATATTAAAAAGTTTGTGGCGGAATGTTTGGTTTGCCAGCAGAATAAAGTGGAAACAATTAAGACCCCGAGACTTCTACAACCTTTATCCATTCCAAGTCAACGTTGGGAGGAGATTTCAATGGATTTTATCACAGGTTTACCTAAGTCTCAAGGAAAGAGTGTCATCATGGTGGTAGTTGATAGACTTACCAAGTATGCACACTTTTGTGCATTATCTCATCCATTTAAAGCAAGTACAGTTGCTACTACATTTATGGACAGAATTCAAAAGCTACATGGAAGCCCAAGGGTTATTGTGAGCGACAGAGATCCCATTTTTACTGGAAATTTTTGGACGGAGATATTTTCTTGTTTGGGTACTCAATTAGCTCATAGCTCATCTTATCATCCTCAATCTGATGGTCAAACTGAGATAGTAAATAAATGTTTGGAAGGATATATTCGTTGTTTTGTATCTCATAAACAAACACAATGGGTCAAGTGGTTACCTCTCGCTGAATGGTGGTATAACACTTCCTTCCATACTGCAGCAAAAATGACCCCATTTATGGCACTTTACGGATATCATCCACCATCGATCACATCATCTTTAAGGGAAAATTCGAAGGTTCAAGCAGTGGAAGATCACATCGAGCATCAGCAAGAAGTTCTCCAACTCTTAAAGGATAACCTCAATTTGGCACAAAATCGAATGAAACAACAGGCAGATCAACATCGCAGCGAGAGAAGTTTTGATGTAGGAGATTGGGTATTTTTACGGCTAAAACCATACAAAAAAATGTCCCTCAAGCAAGAAAAGAAGGATAATAAATTATCGCCAAAGTACTATGGTCCTTACAAGGTGTTGCAAAAGATTGGTACTATGGCATACAAATTGGAGCTTCCTGCTTCTTCGCGAGTACATCCAGTTTTCCATGTTTCATGCTTAAAGAATGTTATAGGTGAAAATATTCCAGTTCAAATAATATTTCCAGAACTTGATGAGGAAGGAAAAATCATATTGGAACCTGAAGCGGTCACGGAAACAAGAACTCAACAGCTACGAAATCGATCAATTTCAGAGTATCTCATCAAGTCGAAGAACTTACCCACTGAAGATTCTACATGGGAGGATGAGAATTTTATACAGAAGCACCCAGAGCTACTCAAGCGTTGAGGACAACACTTTTTTGAAGGAGAGGGGCATGTTAGGTCCCTATATTACTAGTATAGCCCCTTATTGTTGTTAGTGTAACCCCTTATTTTTATTATTGTACCCTTGTAACCCCCATATTGTTATTATTGTGCCCTGAAATTATTATTGTTAGGTCAGTTAGGATTACATTATGGCCCTATTAGGATTACATTATGGCCCCATGGACTCCTATATATAGAAAGGAGGTTTTGTAATTTGAATCATCCAATAATTGTTCATTCATGTAATGTATTGAAGGTTGCCCCCTCGAAGTGGCTTATTTCTAAGGCGTTGATATCTCTTTTCTTCTCCTTTTGGAGATGGTTTCACAAAAAACAAGTTGGTTGAGACAACCAAGGAATCAACTACAAAATTTTGGTTTCTAGCTTTGATAATGAAACCATATTCCTTGAAATTTTCAAGAATTTCAAGGATCAAATTTATATAAGCCCTAATTCTAACATCTTTAGTTTGATAAGATCCTTCTACTTTCTTGATTACTTATTCAGAATCACCACAAATCAAAATATTCTTAGCGTCTAAACCTTTCAAGGCTTCTAGACCCAAAAACAAAGCCTCATATTCAACCATGTTGTTTGTACAACCAAAATTCAATTTGTAAGAATAAAATTTACTCTCATCCCTAGGGCTGGTAATCCACATACCTGCACCAACTTCTTCTCTTCTAGGATCACCATCAAAGTCCATATACCACCAACCTTCTTTATTTACCTCCTCAATCTTTTGAATTTCTGCTTGCTAATATTTTTCCAATTTCTGAATTTTTTTTTCTCATTAGTGATCTTATTGAACAAAATGGAAGACCCCAACTCAGTTTCTACTGCATAACTTAGAAATTCTTATGGTTTACCTTTGCTGATAACCATATAGGCCATCCTAGATTCTCTTTACAACCTTATTTTCTCACCAAAGACTAGAACATCGACATAAGTCATGTCCATCTGCATAGTTCCTTTAATTTTAGCACCCCAATATCTAGATAGTAGCATACCAATATTTGGAGGAATATTAGCCACAACTATACACTACAAGGAAAAGAGCCTCTAGTGGAGGTTGTAAAGGAGGTTTTTAGTGTTATAAAATTGGCCAAATTGTCAAAAAAACATTTGCTACAACATCCGTTTATGGTTACAGAGGTTTTGGTGGAACTTTTAATGGAAATTCAACACAATCAAAAAAACTGGGCGGCCAGAGGTTATTACGAATGTTTTTTTCATTGGTGCACTAATAAGGTTTCAACGCACCGGTGCGTGTCATATAGATGGTGGCCCCGAGGCAGTCGAAGGTTCCTGCACCAGGTCGTCAAGGTATAAAACCGCACCGGGCGCAGTGTTGGTGATACAACGCACGAGGCTATACCAATTGGTCTTGGGATTTTTGCGGTGCCCATAGGTTGTCTCAAAGCACCGGTACATAGACTTATAGAAATGCACCGATATTAAAATTGGTATTGGTATTTTTGCAGTGCCCATAAGTCATACAAATGCACCGGTGTGTAGTCTACATAAAAGAACCAGTGCGTAGTATCGCAAAAACGCACCGAGATTTTTAATTGGTTTTGGTATTTTTGCAGTGCCCATAGGTCGTAAAAACGCATTGGTGCGCTGCAGCATACAAACACACTGGTGTTCATTTTGTATTTTTTAGAAACATCGACCTGTGACAGTGAAATTATTGTGATTTTTCTAAATTCAGTATTCATCAAAAGTCGACACATCTTATAACAATATTCATATTAATTAAATTTTTACTAATGGATTTGAATGTGATGTTTGGATTAATTTGTTATATCATATCATAATTATTGTGATTTTTAAAAATTCATTATTCATCAAAAGTTGACACATATATATCTTATAACAATATTCATATGAATTAAATTTTTATTAGTGCATTTAAGAACAACAATGGAGAACATAATAGAATAAATTAAAACATAATATATATATATATATATATATATATATATATATATATCTGTGTGTGTGAATAAGACAATCTTTGTCATACAAAATGGGACAGTTATTGGTATCCCTTTGTCTTTCAATTGGGACACTATGTCCATTACATTAAACAAAATGTCTAATTTCACAGACAAATATTTCAAAAAATACAACACCTTGCTTTGATATCGATACATAGTGATCGTCGTTCTTCGCTTGAACTGCTGTCACTGCTAGAGCTACTTCCATGACTTGGGTTATTTTCAGGACTATTTTGTTCATGGTGTTGATTGTTTTCTTCTTCTTCACCTTCCATTTAAAAACATAAAAATAAACTGAAATGAGTGTATATACATTGGTGAGAATAATGAAAATTGAAATATTAAATAATATACATTAATGTAAATCGAAAAGAAAAATGACGTACCATATCAATAATTGACTCATAAACTATACACATTCTTTCAAAACCATGTACCATGCCATCTTTCAAAATTTCATCTGTTGGTGCAATTCCATACTTTGTTTCGTGCAAGTTTTATACCCCATAACAAATAATATATTTAATATGAAATATTTTTTTGTTCTATTAATTATAGACGAAGCTAAGTAAAACAAGATCGATAGATGCTTACAAATTCCACAATTAATTTCTGATATGCCAACATATACTCACAACCCATATTTAACCCAATTTCAATCAATTCGTTTGATGGTTCTTCTTTGTATGTTAGCACCTATTTGAAGACATTCAATGATGATTTTTGTAAAATAACTTTAAAAAAAAAAAAATCTAGTTAAGTTGTTATAAAGAAGTAACAATTATGCACAAACTTAGATATCAACCCTTTTCTTCCTTGTCATCCTATTTTATGTGTTGAATGGGTTCCATTTTCTTTTCTTTTCTGCAAGAAAATTCTTGAAAACTAATATTTAATGCTAAATTGTTTATTTATTGTACCTGATGATCGAAAAATTCAATGATTACATATTAAATTTGAAGCACGTTGTTGTTGAGATGGCTCCTCCTGTGATGCAATTTTGTCCATTTCTTTGACCATCTCCTTGTACACCTTTTTGGACATTCCTACTGGCATATTTCTGATATCAGCTCATTCATCTTTTGAGATTTTCATAATCTTCCTGAAAATGTAACATGACAATACAATATTTAATTTTTATATTGATATATGAAAAGTAAATATAACAAAAGTGATATTTATAAAAAATTCTAGACAAACATTTCAAGGAATATTACTTTTTCATAACTTTTTTTTTTGTATGTTATTGCTATTAAAAGTCTGACATGTCTCATTGACCAATTATTTGGAAACTCTTCCTATAGTTTAGATAAAATTTGGTTCTTGGAATCATTGGATTGTTTTTTGTATTGTAAGTGGAAAGAACGCCTATACATTCATTCGACTAGATCCCTCAAAATTTTGTAAAAGTTTTCCCCCTTTTCGTTAACCTCCAACACCACTCCAGATGAGCTGAGCAATTCATTTTCATTTGCATGATCTATTTTTTTTCTTTTCTTAGAACAACATTCATTTTCTGAGTTGTTGGTCCCTGTAGAACATTAAACATATGTGAATTAATAGACTGTTTGACACATGTTATCTAATAATTTTAAGTATATTATTAATGAAAATTAAGAAAAGAAACTCATATTGGATCGATAGTATTTTTTCATTCACCTGATTCATACTTTTGAAATTTTTCCATCAATATTTTAAACTCTTATGGTCCTAGATCAGAAATAATCTTATCAAGCTTCGTTATTTTGTGGCTCTGCATGATACACGGTAAACAATACATATTAGTTAAACTTACATATAGTTCAAAAATAATAGTTTTTGTAAAGAATTTACAAAGAACTTGCCTTTTTTGCTTTTCCTGATGTGTTATCAGTATTTTTGTTAATTGATCTCTTGTCAGTCATTTCTTTATCAGTATGAAACCTGTACCATATCATTAATTAATATATTTATAAATAAATTGTCAACTTTTCAGGTAAAAAACAAATCTCAAGAAACTGGTGTGCCTTTCATGATGTACGCACCGACGGCGGTGTGTGGGGGTATTATAAACGCACCGCACAAAAAATATAATAGACTGTATGGTGTGTGGGGGTATTATAAACACACCACACAAAAAATTTAATAGACTGTATGGTGTTATCCTTGTAACATAGACCACCGGTGCCCTATTTTAGATATGGCGCACTGATTTAAAAAAATTGTTTTTAAATTTTTTATTAAATAGTACTTGCGTGGTGCGCTGTATAATACAACACATCGGTGCGCTTAGTTATGCAGGGCATACTGATAAAAAAAAATTTGATTTTTCCAAAAATTCACGCAAGGGCTGACATGGATTGGGATCCGACTATGCAAGTCATTCCATGGGTTGGATGTTAATCTAAAATTAAAAGCCCTAATTATGAAATCACAGAAACATGGAGAAGAAAGGGCAAAAACAAATAAAATGAAGGGTTTAGGGTAAAAATGGATAAAATTGCAGAAAAAATTTAAAAAATAATCAAATTCGATCACGAGATTGTTTGAAATTCTATGCTACAGGGTTTGAATCACTAGAGGTTTGGATTTTGATTGTATGAATACTTCTGTTCGAATGTATTTCACTACTCTAGAGTGCTCTCGTGCTCTCTTGCTCCAGGTATGTCTCCTGCAAATATCTGGCTGAAAATTTTAGCAAAAATAGTGAAATAATGAAAAGTGTTTAGTATTTAAAGAATTGTTTTATGAATTTAGATTTTCGAAAATATTTTGCTGCACATTTTTCAATTTGCCTTTTTTTTTTCACTTAAATAAAATAGAGTTGCTTTTTTTTATTTGCGTTTATTCGTCATCGGTGCGTCACTTAATAGCACTACAATGGTGCGTCCATTAGTAACACGACAACGGTGTGTAGTCACTAAAACACACTGGTGCATAGTAACTATAATGCATTGGTGCGGTTATCTGTACATTAGCACCGATTTGCGATTGAGACACCGAAATTAATTTTTCGTGTGTACACAAAAATTAGACATGTTGTAAATATACATTTTGCCGTGAAAATATTTGGTCCATTTCTTTTCAAAACTACAAGTCTTCTTCTTTTAGAAAAAGAAATTTGAGCCTTTCCATAACCTGCAACAAGAAAAGGTGCTCCATGATCTGCTTGCTCATTTGTAAGTTCCTCCTCCATCTTGGCATCCAATTTCCTATTTTCTCCTTTGTGCTTTCTATCTTGATCTTAACAAAATTTATATAATCTCTGTTTTACGAGAAACTGACCTTGAATGTTCTAGAAGAAATGACAATAAGTCCTTCATTATGCATTTGTTTGCAGAAGAAGATGTATTTTCGACTAGACGATGCAATTATTACATGTCGAGGAAAAATTTTCCCATAGAAAATGAGTATAGGGTTGAGCAGAGGAAAGACATTGCAAAATGGGCTATTACATTAGCTTTCCAATGGGAAATTAATTTGCAGGTGGAAATATGGTAGATGCAGGTATCTATGCTTTTCTTCCCACATAAATGGTCACTGGATTTCCATTTATAATACAAGCAGAATTTTTACTAGTTTCATCCAGAGAGAGCATCATTTTCAATAACAAATAGAACTAGGGAATCCTTAAATGTATCCCATTCACATTTTTTTCGGCATTTCATTCTTTGATAAGTGCTAATTCACCTATACTTTCAAAAATTTGGATTTTTGGGTACCTTCCATGTGATATTCCTCGTTATCCATAGGACCACATCTCAAACAAGTTAGAGACGCCATTCAAGTTCAATTGAAAGCCGAAGATGTGATATTATGTAACGTCAGCTTTGCCGGAACAAGTTTATGTTGTTGGAAATATTGTCATTGATGGCAAAGGAAGTGGCAAAGGAATTGGCATCTGACACAGTAACTAGGAACAGAGAAAAGAAACATAGCAGAGGACAAAGGTCAGCAGAGAAGAACAGAGAAAGAGTGCATCTACAGAGAGCAGTATCAGTCAAGGAGCAACTTAAATTTAGTAGGAAGGATATTTGTGTCCCTGTAAAATTAAATCATATGAGAAGTTTTATTCGGTGTATGTATGCATCCTGATGGAGGAAATCCTGTGTATGATTGTGTTATGGTGATACTCTGATGGGTGGAGAATACCGAGTGTATTTGGGTATTGATTGGTTCAATTCTCGTACGGAATGCCCTGAAACTCTATTGAATTCATGCCCCTCATAAAGGAAGCCTGCATATAACTAACTCTATCCTAATGGTAGTGAAAATCCCGTCGGAAGAGAACTACATTTGTTCGTTGTTTATTGGAAATCTTTCTGAAGATAGACCAAGTAAGAAGGATAGTGAAAACCCAGACTAACCCTTTGGAATCATGAACAAAACCTGGAAGGAAAGAGGTAGAACGTAACAAAAGGAAGGACAGAAGAAACCTTGAGCGAAGGGCAGAACCATGAAGGAGGAACAATACAAGCAGTTTCCGATTTTCATCGCACTGCTTTCGACGGGCAAGCGGTATTCAAGAGGGGGGGAGAGATTCCATAGAACGGGCGACACGCGTCCCTGTACGATTTCACAAAACCGCTTACCACTGCACGCCATTGCTCGTTATTGTTCGACCCAGGATGCCGAGCGATATTGATATATACCGTTGATCTAGGAAGATGCCATCGGACAGTGGCTGTGTTCGGAAGGTACGTGAAGGATAACACAAGTACGGCACGCCATTGCATGTTATAGTTCGACCCAGGATGCCCAGTGATATTGTTGTGCGCCATTGATCTGGAGGGAAGCCATCGGACGGTGGTTGTATGAGGAAGATGCACAAAGATTAACCAAAGTACGGCAGGCCATCGCACGCTAACGTTCAGCATCGGAGGTCGAGCGATATGAATATATGTCGTTGATCTGGAAGCTTGCTATCTAACAGTGATCGGACGCTGGACTTGCGCAAATTTTACTTATGGTACCATGCGCGTATTTTATTGGATATTGACTATATATGTGGGCCCGGGGTCAAAGGTTTATCATAAGGTTAATTGTTTGAAAGCATTGGATATTTCTCTAAAGTGCGAAGGCTTGTAACTTTAATCCTAAAGTTCAGTTCAAATTTGTAAATATATTTATTTGTCAATTTATTCAAATTGATAAGTAAATTAAAAATAAATCAAAGAGGCACATGGGGTAAACTAAAGGAAATACTGTCAAAGGAATACCATTAGCGGTTGAATGGTTTTTACTCATGGTTTTACTTAAGGCAAAAACTATATAAGGAGAAGACGATTATTGTACGAAGCGTGCATGCATAAGGGTGGTGAATGAATAAATTTCTCTAAGGAATATCTGCATGTACGAAATCTATTCTTAATTGATAAATCTGAATCTATGATGCACCCATGGATATAATGATCTGACGATGATGAATCTCTGGTTTGATCGACTGACGAAATCATGAAGAACTAGTGTGAGTGTACTGAATAAAATGAATAAATCTGGTGTCCTGAAAGGTATGTTGTATGGAAAATGGTGGATCCAGTATGAAAATTGATGGAACGTGGTTCCCAGTGGTGTTGAGGGTCGTAAGCCTTCAGTGAGGGGGTTGTAGCTCCCTTCCAGTGGTAGCTTGGAAACGAGAGAAGGTTGTAGCCTTTCTGCAGGTAGGTGCCTGCGTGCTGGTATAAGTCTGCGCCAGTGTAAATTGTAAGAAGTTTTCTTTATAATAAATATTGAAGACTGAGATAACAGCAGTGGTGGTTTTCTCCCAAATTGGGTTTCCACCTTAAATACTGGTGTTCATATGTGTGGCTTATGTTTTATGGTTTGTTCTGGTATTTCTGTTCATACTTACTGCTTACTAAACATCTGATGAATGAATGATGCAATGATCTAAGTAAAGACATAATAAGATCTCTGGACATACATGTTGGATTCTATAAAATAACATATGGTTTTAAGAGAAAGAAAAAGTGAAAAAAAATTCAGCCCTAAATAATGATTCACCCCCCCTCTAAGTATTTTTCCAACAATTGGTATCAGAGCAGGTCCTTCTAAAAAAGCTTAGCCGCTAGAAGGAAGATCAAGCAAGATGAGCAATCAAGATGGAACAACATCTATCAAGCCTCCGCTCTTTAACGGAAACAATTTAATCTTCTGGAAAACAAGGATGAGATCCTATCTTCAGTCTCTGGGAGCAGATGTATGGGCAATTTTTGAAGGAGGATATCAATATCCAGCTGCAGTACCAACAGATTCGACGGAAAGAAAGAATTATGAAACCAATGCAAAGGCGGTCAATGCTCTATTGGGAAGTCTGACTGAATCAGAATTTGTCAAAGTCATGCAGCTGAATACAACAAAGGCAATATGGGACAAAATCATTCTAAGTTATGAAGGTGATGCAAAGGTAAAAAGTGCTAAACTCCAAACTCTCAGAATTCAATATGAGAATCTAAAAATGGATAATGAGGAGAGCATTGCAAATTTATTTTTACGTCTTGATGATATTGTAAATCGTATGAGAAATCTGGGAGAAACAATAACCGAATCTACTCTGGTTGAGAAAATTTTAAGATCACTAACGGAAAAATTTGAGTCAAAAGTTTCTGCTCTTGAAGAAAAGCAAGATCTTCAAAATCTTACTGTGGTGCAACTTCATGGCATACTAACTGCATATGAAATGAGAAGAGGAGGACCATCTGAAGTCAAAGAAGCAGTCTTTAGAACTTCTACAAAAGGGAAGGAAGTACAAAAAACAGAAGGATCAGGATATATCTCAGAAGAAGATGAGATAAAATTTGTAAAGAAACTTCAACTTGGCACAGGACGATTCAGAGGTAAGCTTCCTTTCAAATGTTTTGATTGTGGAAGAGTTGGTCATTATGCTGCTAAGTGTCCTCATAAAGAAACACATAAAAAGGGGAAGGAAGTAGCAAGAAGGAATAAGAATTGTTTTAGCACTAGAAAAAGTTACTATACTCATGAAGACAGTGATGGGTTATCTAATAGTGAGGAAGAATGTGAACAAGATCTTAGACTTCTCATGGCATTTGAAAAATAATCTAGAGAAGAAAAGGATACTTTTGTGGATGCTCTAGAAGACAGTGATTTTCTTGATGAAAACAATAAACTCAAAAATTTCTTATAAGAGAGTAAAATAACCATAGAAACTCTAAAAAATCAGCTTGAAGAAAAAGAGAAACACAATGAGAAATTAGAGTGTGAAGTAGTAAGTCTAAGAAAAGAACTTGAGAAAGTAAAGACTCTGAATCTTAGATTTGCTAAAGGATCTGAAACCTTAGATGAGATTATCAAGGTACAACGTTCTCCCTTTATAAAGACAAGTCTTGGATATATCAGAGAATCTTCTCAGGCTTCAGCACCAAATTATCTAAAAGCAGCTACAGCTGGTATACAACATGCTGCCACTCAGCAAGGGAATAAAGAATCTTTACAGGTAAAGCATGATCATCTCAATTCAAAGAACACTAACAGGAATGTCTTTCAAAGACACACCAATCAACAGGTAAATTCAAGTATAATATTTCATGATCGCAGAAATTTCTTCTTCAATGGACAATGTTTCTTATGTCACAATTTTGGTCATAAAGTTGTTCAATGTGTTGCATATAAAACCATCATGACAAGAGAAGCAAGAAAGAAAAGGATTGATATTGAAACAAAGAAGAATACTTATAACAAATTTTCTCCTCTTCAAAATGAAGTTGAATGTGCTTATTGCAATAATTTTGGCCATGAAGAATCTGAATGCAGGAGAAAAGTTCAGCCAAAAGAACATGTTCCTTCAAGCTCCAAAGTATGGAAAAATAAGGAATTACAGGTTGAAAATTGTGGCATAGAGTTATTTGCAGAAGATGAAGAAAACCAATGGTACATTGATAGTGGATGCTCAAGACACATGACAGGTGACAAAAACAAACTTCTAGCATATAGTTCTTTAGAAAAAGAAAAGAATGTTACATTTGGAAATGATACTCCTGCGGTCATTAAGGGAAAAGGGTCTGTTTTTCTAAAAGAAAAGGTGAAAGCTAATGAAGTCATGTATGTGGATGGATTAAATCATAACTTGTTAAGTGTAAGTCAAATGTTTGATCAAGGAACTGAAGTTGTCTTTAGTTCAAAAGAATGTGTGGTATGTGATCTTGATACAGGTAAAGCAATTATAAAAGGAAAAATAACTCCAAGCAACCTGTATGTATTAAAGAACTACAAAGAACAATGTTACCTGAGTAAATCTTCAGAAAACTGGCTATGGCATAGAAGGTTGGGGCATCTGAGCTTCTCTCAAATCAACAAATCAAGTAGACTTAAAGTTGTTTGTGATCTTCCCAATATTACTCTACCTGAAAATATCATATGCAAATCTTGCCAATTCGGTAAGCAAACCAGAGTACAATTTAATGCCAAGGAAGGATCATCAAGTAAGCCTCTTGAACTCATTCATACTGACATATGTGGACCTATGAGGAAAAATTCACCACGTGGTGAAGAATACTATATCTTATTCGTTGACGATTTCTCTAGAATGTGTTAGATTGGGTTGATTAAACACAAAGATGAAGCATTTGAGAAATTTCAGATCTTCAAAGAACTGGTTGAAAATGAATTAGATCTAAAAATCCAGTGCCTTAGATCTGATGGAGGAGGAGAATATACATCCAATGAATTCCTTGAATTTTGTGAACAACATGGTATAAAAAGACAGTTTTCTGTAGCTGGCACTCCACAACAGAATGGCGTAGCAGAAAGAATGAATGGAACAGTTCAACAAATGGCTAGAGCTATGCTTGATGATTCTGGAACACCTGACACATTTTGGGGAGAAGCATCACATACAGTAGTAAATATTCTTAACAAGGCACATGTTCGTGTAAATAGTGATAAAACTCCATATGAACTCTGGTATGGTAATTCTCCCACTGTAAAGCATTTTAAAATTTTTGGAAGCAAATGTTTTATCAAAAATAATGATGAAAAACTTGGCAAGTTTGAACCCAGAGCAGATGAAGGAATATTTCTTGGTTACTCCTCTAGGAGTAGGGCATATAAGTGTTACAATAAAAGACTTCGGAAGATTGTTGAATGTATAGATGTTGTATTGATGAGTCTCCAGCAGCTCCAAAAGAAGAAAAACAAACAACAATTGAAGATGATGATGATGACATATATCCTTCTACATCAAATAGTAATGATACAAACAGTGAACCCAATGAAGAACCCAAAGATGATTTGTCTGAAAAGGCTCCATCCAGATATGTTCAAAAGAATCATCCAGAATCTCAAATTTTGGGAGAAAAGGGATCAGGTGTACAAACAAGAAGAACTCTTGTGGGATCTTCTAGCAATCTGGCATTTCTGTCCACTATTGAACCTCACAATGTCAGCCAAGCTAGCAAAGATGAATTTTGGATTCAAGCCATGAATGAAGAGCTTGATCAAATTGAAAAGAATCACATTTGGGAATTAGTACCAAGACCTCATGACAAAAATGTCATTGGTACTAAATGGATATTCAAAAACAAGTTAAGTGAGAATGGGGATGTTATAAGAAATAAAGCTAGACTTGTTTGGAAGGGGTATGCTCAACAAGAAGGTATAGACTTTGAAGAAACTTTTGCTCCTGTAGCCAGACTTGAAGCCATAAGAATGTTTCTTGCTTTTTAAAGCTTCCAACAAATCAAAGTTTAACAAATGGATGTTAAATCTGCTTTTCTCAATGGTGATCTAGAAGAAGAAGTTTATATAGAACAACCAGAAGGATTCATTTTGGGAAATGATGAAAAACTTGTTTGTAGACTAAAAAAGGCTCTATATGGTCTCAAACAAGCTCCAAGGGCATGGTACTATCGTCTTGACAAATATTTTCATCAACAAGGATTTTCAAAAGGGTCTGTTGATAGCAACTTATACACAAAAACTGAAAATGAAAAACTATTGATTGTGGTTGTATATGTTGATGATATCATTTTTGGAAGTAATGAAGAGTCTATGAGTCAGAAATTTGCTTCTGATATGAAGCAAGAATTTGAAATGTCTTTACTTGGGGAACTAACATTCTTTCTTGGCTTGCAAGTGCAACAAGCAACAAATGGCATATTCTTATCACAAGAAAAATACCTCAAGCAAATCCTGAAGAAGTATGGCATGGAAGATTGCAAACCTGTAAGTACACCAATGATAACTGGATGTAATCTCAGTTCTAATGATGATTCCCCCACGGTGAATCAACCAGAATACAGATCTATGATAGGAAGTCTACTTTATCTCACTGGGGCAAGACCAGACATCAAGCATGCAGTTGGGATTGTTGGACGATTCCAAGCTAATCCAAAAGAGTCTCATCTTCAGGCTGTGAAAAGAATATTCAAATATCTACAAGGAACTCAAGACTTTGGACTATGGTATCCAAAGAATGCCGATCTTACTCTTCATGCATACACTGATGCAGATTGGGCTGGAAGTGTTGATGATCGGAAAAGCACTAGTGGTGGTGCATTCTATATGGGGCCCCGGTTAGTATCTTGGTTTAGCAAGAAGCAAAGCTCTATTGCCTTATCTACAGCAGAAGCAGAATATGTGGCTGCCGCATCATGTTGCACTCAACTTCTCTGGATGATGCAAACCTTGCAAGACTTTCAAATCAAATGTTCACCTCCTATCTCCATTATGTGTGACAATACAAGTGCCATAAGTATCTCAAAGAATCATGTTATGCATTCCAAGACCAAGCACATTCCCATCAAATATCACTTCTTACGTGAACAAGTGCTTGAAAAAAAGGTGAAATTGGAGTCTGTTCCCTCCAAAGAACAAGTTGATGATATATTTACCAAACCTCTACCCAGGGAAGCATTCGAATATCTCAGACAGAAACTGGGAGTAGTCTCTTCCATGCAAAGGATCAGATCTACTTAAATACAGAAGATTAAATTGGTTGTGAGGTGCTGTTGGGCATCTCTGAATGCACAGGCCAAAGGGGAGAATTGGTCATATGAAAATGATGCATTGTTGGCATTTACAAGTCATTTTGTTATATTATGTTTGAAGATGCAACATGATCTCAGGGGGAGCATGGTATTGTTGGTTCAAAGGATCTTGATCAACTCTTTGCCATTGATGTGAAAGGGGGAGGAAACGCAACAAAGGGATTCTATAAGAAAATCAGAGGAAGAGTATTGCCATCAATGCCAAAGGGGGAGATTGTTGGAAATATTGTCATTGATGGCAAAGGAATTGGCATCTGACACAGTAACTAGGAACAGAGAAAAGAAACATAGCAGAGGACAAAGGTCAGCAGAGAAGAACAGAGAAAGAGTGCATCGACAGAGAGCAGTATCAGTCAAGGAGCAACTTAAATTCAGTAGGAAGGATATTTGTGTCCCTGTAAAATTAAATCATATGAAAAGTTTTATTCAGTGTATGTATGCATCCTGATGGAGGAAATCCTGTGTCTGATTGTGTTATGGTGATACTTTGATGGGTGGAGAATACCGAGTGTATTTGGGTATTGATTGGTTCAATTCTCGTACAAAATTCCCTGAAACTCTGTTGAATTCATTCCCCTCATAAAGGAAGCCTGCGTATAACTAACTATATCCTAATGGTAGTGAAAATCCCGTCAGAAGAGAACTACATTTGTTCGTTGTTTATTGGAAATCCTGCCGAAGATAGACCAAGTAAGAAGGATAGTGCAAACCTAGACTAACCCTTTGGAATCATGAACGGAACCTAGAAGGAAAGAGGTAGAACGTAACAAAAGGAAGGACAGATGGAACCTTGAGCGAAGGGCAGAACCACGAAGGAGGAATAGTACAAGCAGTTTCCGGTTTTCATCCCACCGCTTTCGACGGGCAAGCGGTATTCAAGAGGTGGGGAGTGATTCCATAGAATGGGTGACACGCGTCCCTGTAAGATTTCACAAAACCACTTACCACTGCGTGCCATTGCGTGTTATCGTTCGACCCAGGATGCCCAACGATATTGATATATAATGTTGATCTGGGAAGATTCCATCAGACGGTGGCTGTGTTCGGAAGGTGCGCGAAGGATAACACAAGTACGGCGCGCCATCGCGCGTTATAGTTCGACCCAGGATGCCCAGCGATATTGTTGTGCGCCGTTGATCTGGAGGGAAGCCATTGGACTGTGGTCATATGAGGAAGATGCATGAAGATTAACCAAAGTATGGCGGGCCATCGCACGTTAACGTTCGGCATCGGAGGTCGAGCGATATGCATATATGCCATTGATCTGGAAGCTTGCTATCTAACGGTGATCGGACGTTGGACTTGCATGAAGTTTACTTATGGTAACATGCGCATATTTGATTGGCTATTGACTATATATGTGGGTCTGGGGTCAAAGGTTTATCATAATGTTAATTTTTTGAAAGCGTCGGATATTTCTCTAATGTGCGAAGGGTTATAACTTTAATCCTAAAGTTCAGTTCAAAGTTGTAAATATATTTATTTGTCAATTTCTTCAAATTGATAAATAAATTAAAAAGAAATCAAAGAGGCACGTGGGGTAAAATAAAGGAAATACTGTCAAAGGAATACCATTAGCAGTTGAATGGTTTGTACTCAAGGTTTTACTAAAGGCAAAAACTATATAAGGAGAAGACGATTATTGTACGAAGCGTGCATGCGTAAGGGTGGTGAATGAATAAATTTCTGTAAGGAATATCTGCATGGACGAACTCTATTCTTAATTAATAAATCTGAATCTACGATGCACCCATGGATATAATGATCTGACGATGATGAATCTCTGGTTTGATCGACTGACGAAATCATGAAGAACTGGTGCGAGTGTACTGAAGAAAATGAATAAATCTGGTGACCTGCAAGGTATGTTGTGTCGAAACTGGTGGATCCAGTATGAAAATTGATGGAATGTGGTTCCCGGTGGTGTTGAGGGTCGAAGCCTTCAGTGAGGGGGTTGTAGATCCCTTCCAGTGGTAGCTAGTAAACAAGAGAAGGTTGTAGCCTTTCAGCATGTAGGTGCCTGCATGTTGGTATAATTCTGCGCCAGCATAAATTGTAAGAATTTTTCTTTATAATAAATATTGAAGACTGAGATAACAGCAGTGGTGGTTTTCTCCCAAATTGGGTTTCCACCTTAAATGCTGGTGTTTATATGTGTGGCTTATGTTTGATGGTTTGTTCTGGTATTTCTATTCATACTTACTACTTACTAAACATCTGATGAATGAATGATGCAATGATCTAAGTAAAGACATAATAAGATCTCTGGACATACACGTTGGATTCCGTAAAATAGCATATGGTTTTAAGAGAAAGAAAAAGTGAAAATGTTTTCAGCCCTAAATACTGATTCACCTCAGTATTTTTCCAACATATGTAAGCCAACTGAAGCTCGGACAATACTCCCAGCTACTTTAAACACATTCTAGAGAATATTTCCCTTCATGGGACCTACTAGCCCGATCAACAACGTCAATTGATATTTCTCTACTATCCTTAAGGGAATGAGAATCCTTCCCTTCATGGTGCCTCTTAGCTTTATCAACTGCCTCGATTGATCTTTCTCTACTATCCAATCTTTCCCTGCCATCCTTGTAAGAATGAGAATGGTTTCCTTCATGTGATCTCTTAGCCCGTTCAAGAGACTCAATTTATCTCTCTCATGTGTGTCTCAGATTGTTCACAAACCTTTTCTACTTTTGTACTCGGTCGAGCTATGTAGTTGTTTGCATCTCTGTAAGCGTCTTTGTCCATATTTCTGTTTGAATCACTCATTTTCTCTACTATAAACTTCTCAGTCAAAATTTTAACTCTCTTCAAATTCTTGCCCGTGATTCGAACCCTCCGCTGCTCCAGTGCGTTGTGTTTTATAGGCACATCGGTGTGGTTCGTAAGTTCGCGGTTTATGTTTTGGCGCATTGTTTTATGATGCACTGGTGCAGAAGAGTTGTGAAGCACCAGTGCGTCTTAGTACTAAGATGCACCGGTGCACATTATAATGATAAGTGCACCGGACGAAAAACTAGGAATATAAAGTTTTTTTTTTTTTGGTATGTAAGATCATAATAAAATAATGATAATTCTAAAGTACATGAATTTATTTGCATTATTTTATAAACTTTATTATGTTACAAAATTTCATATTATCTAAGATTTATTATTTTACAATTATTTACAAATTTACAAATTTAAAAATTTTAATAAAATCATTTCACATTAATACAATTAAAATTTTACAAATATTTTACCTACAATTAGAATTAGAATTAGAATTTTACAATTTCACATACAATTACGATTAGAATTACAATTACAATTTCAGAATTTTACATACAATTACAACTACAATTCAAATTTTACAATTACAATCATTTCAGAGTAATACAATTAAAATTTTACATACAAATAGAATTAGAATTAGAATTACATTTACAATTACAATTACAATTTTACAAATATTTTACATACAATTACAATTTTACAATTTGTCATATATACAATTACAATTAAAGTTACAATTACAATCATTTATCAATAAATTAAATATTACAATTACAATTAAAATTTTACATTAAATGGAGAATGAGAAAGGAGAGCAGCATGGCCACCGCTAGGGTTACGGTTCACTCTGTTGCGAACTCCGACAAGAAAATTATAGGTTCCACCCCTCCTGTTGCTGTCGATATCTCCAGGGATCGAGAGAATGCAGCGGCTGCTGCCATAACAGGATTTCCCACACTCTTGAGAAGATCACAGACGCGGCTCCCCACGACTTTCAGATTTGGTTCTCTGCTGAAAAACCCTCTGCAACGGTCGCCAGTGAGGAGGGAATCTGAAAAAGTTTCAAGATACTCTCCACAACTTCAAACGCAGCGCTGGCTGCGGCACAAGAAGCTGCCACCAAACGCCAGACTGATGGGATGCAGCATTGGACAGAGAATAATACTCTTCCACGCACAGGAAAAACTACCGAATTCGCCACTATAGAAGGCAGGCACATGACTTACTCTGCAGATCTGCAATCATGGAGTGCTGAGGCACCGAAACCCTTTGGAAAACCCCAGACAAGCCTCACAGATCTAGGAACAAAAGATTCTTGCTTGGTACAGGGTCAGCTCTGCACTGGCAGGGTGGGACTCTCGGATTATCACCTCTCTTCTTTCCAGATCCAGATCACGTTTCTATCTGGCAGAACCATGTTGCATTGGGTGCAAGCTACGGATTTAGTGCAAGATATCTTAAACAATCTCGAACGCAGATTAGGGATTCCATCGGAGCTCCAGAGGCTGCTTCATAAAGGTAAACAACTTGAAAACCCTTTTCCCCTATCTTTTTACAGCATTGATAGAGATGCTTCGGTTGTGCTTTACCTGCGACTTAGAGGTGGAGCACCTGGGCAGCCATCCTCCACTCCTACCTTCTCCTATAAGGATGTGGTTCATGCACAGCCACCCAAGAAAACTGCTCATTCAGCTGAGGCTCCCAAGCCTTTCCTTGTGGAAAAGATGGAGGAAGTCCTCTCTATTGAAATCTCCCATCCATCGCTAGATGAACAATTTCAGATATATGCAGAGACCGCCATCATTTGCAGGTTCAATGGCCTATGGCCTCGAACAACAGATCTATATCAATGGATCCACGCTAATTGGACAAACAACTACAAATTCTTCCTTTGTTCAAAGGGCTTCTTCATAGTGGTGTTTTCTTTCAGCGAAGATTATCAGAAAGCCTTAATAGGAGGCCCATGGTTCTGGGGAGCAGCTGGACTATTTCTCACCCCTTGGTTCCCAGATTTCGACCCCTCTTCAGCATTTGTCACCAAGCTTCCCATTTGGGTCCGTCTTCCGAACCTACCGGCTCATCTCTAGCACTTCTCGGTTTCCCAAGGGATTGGGAATGCTTTGGGCCTCTTCCTGGCTACGGATACCTCTCGAGGGGAGAAAGGAATCTATACCTATGGCAGAATCTGCACGGAAATAGACTTAAGAAAAGGACTGCCTGATCAGATCAACCTCAAAATTGGGGACTTTCACTGGACACAAACCTTGGATTATGAGAACACTGCATTCCGGTACAGAAATTTTCATCAGACGGGGCATCTTCAGAACACATGTTCCAGCTTCCCCGGCAAAAAAAAGAAATCCAATAGCAAACTGAAGTCCAAGAGCTGGAAACCATGCGATCCACCCCCCATGGATGATCTAGAGTCCTCCAGCTCAGATGAGGAGGAAATGGAAGAGGAAGGAGAGAAAGATGCGCACCCGAAGGTCACGCCCTTGGCCAGCCCCGAGGATCCGTCTGCCCCTCCGATCCCACAGAAACGTTTGCATGAATCTTCTTCCTCCGATTCAGACAAGGAGACTCATTCTTCAGTGCAAAATAATCTACAATTGGTTCCTACTCAGCCAAGTCACAATGGCTGGGTCAAAGTCGATAAGAATAAAGGGAAAAATGGTTGTCTGGAAGTCTCTGCCCACTCTAGGTAGCTTCCTTTGTTTCGCTCTCCATTTTATGTTATCCTTGTTCTCTTTCGCTCATTCCATGGTTGCTTTTGGGGTCTGAGGTTGATAGTGCTTCATTATTGGCCCCTTGCTTCTCTGCTTTGCTTTTTGCAAGCTCAGATTGTACTATATGGTTTTTTCTTAATAGAATTAGTCTTATTTAGAAAAAAAAAAAAAAATTACATTAAATATTTTACATACAATTTTACAATTTTATGTTGAGAAACCAGCTCCAAAAATAGAAGAAAAGAGATATCAACGCCTTAGAAATAAGCCACTTCGAGGGGGCAACCTCCAAAACATTACATGAATGAACAATTCTTGGATGATACAATTTACAAAACCTCCTTTCTATATATAGGAGTCCATGGGGCCATAATGTAATCCTAGTGGGCCACAATGTAATCCTAGCCGACCTAACAATAATAGTTTAAGGGCACAATAATAACAAAATGGGGGTTACAAGGGTACAATAATAACAATAAGGGGTTTACACTAACAATAATAAGGGGCTATACTAGTGATATAGGGACCTAACATGCCCCTCTCCTTCAAAAAAGTGTTGTCCTCAACACTTGAGTAGCTCCGGGTGCTTCTGTATAAAATTCTCATCCTCCCATGTAGAATCTTCGGTGGGTAAGTTCTTCCACTTGATGAGATACTCTGAAATTGATCGATTCCGTAGCTGTCGAGTTCTTGTTTCCATGACCGCTTCAGGTTCCAATATGATTTTTCCTTTCTCATCAAGTTCTGGCAATATTGTTTGAACTGGAAGATTTTCACCTATAACCTTTTTTAAGCATGAAACATGGAAAACTGGATGTACTCGCGAAGAAGCAGGAAGCTTCAATTTGTATGCCATAGAACCAATCTTTTGCAACACCTTGTAAGGACCATAGTACTTTGGTGATAATTTATTATCCTTCTTAGCTTGCTTGAGGGACATTTGTTTGTATGGTTGTAGCCGTAAAAATACCCAATCTCCTACATCAAAACTTCTCTCGCTGCGATGTTGATCTGCCTGTCGTTTCATTCGATTTTGTGCCAAATTCAGGTTATCCTTTAAGAGTTGGAGAACTTCTTGTTGATGCCAGATTTGATCTTCCACTACTTAAACCTTTGAATTTTCTCTTAAAGATGATGTGATGGATGGTGGATGATATCCATAAAGTGCCATAAATGGGGTCATTTTTGCTACAGTATGGAAGTAAGTGTTGTACCACCATTCAACGAGAGGTAACCAATAGACCCATTATGTTTGTTTATCAGATATAAAACAACAAAGATATCCTTCCAAACATTTATTTACTATCTCATTTTGACCATCAGATTGAGGATGATAAGATGAGCTATGAGCTAATTGTGTACCCAAACAAGAAAATAACTCCATCCAAAAATTTATAGTAAAAATGGGATCTCTGTCGCTCACAATAACCCTTGGGTTCCCATGTAGCTTTTGAATTGTGTCCATAAATGTAGTAGCAACTGTACTTGATTTAAATGGATGAGATAATTCACAAAAGTGTGCATACTTGGTAATTCTATCAAATACCACGATGATGACACTCTTTCCTTCGGACTTACGTAAATCTGTGATAAAATACATTGAAATATCCTCCCAATGTTGACTTGGAATGGATAAAGGTTGTAGAAGACCCAGGGTCTTAATTGTCTCAACTTTATTTTGCTGGAAAACCAAAAATTCTGCCACAAACTTTTGAATATCAGATTTAAGGCCATCCCAAAAAAATTCTTTCTTCACCCTGTGGTAAGTTTTTAAAAATCCCGAGTGTCCTCCTAAAGGAGAAGTGTGCAATTCGAAAAGAATATTTTGTTTTGGTTGGGAATTCTTACAAAGATATATGCGATCTTTGTACCATAAGGAATCATTTTTCCAACTAAATGTATCAGATATACTAGGATCTTACTGTAACTTTTGAATGAGTGTCCACACTTCTTTGTCCTTCTTCCATTCATCTCTTGCTTCGGTCATCCAATCTGGTTGGATAGTAGAAATGGCACAAAGCAATGCTTCCACCTCTTCATTCTTTCTTGAGAGTGCATCTGCAACAAAATTTAGCTTCCCTTTTTTGTAGATTATTTCAGTCATAACCCAACATCTTTGTGACCCATTTTTGCTGCTCTTCTGAAGATAGTATTTGTTCCAAAAAAAATTTAATACTATCATGATCAATTTTTACCTTGAAGTGTCTTCCCATTAGGTAAGTTCACCATTTCTTTAGTGCATGCAGTATTGCTAACATTTCCTTCTCATAAATAGGTTTCTGTAAATACTTTCCTTTGATTGGATGACTTTCAAAAGAAATGGGTCTTCCTTCTTGCATTAAAACAACACCAATTCCATTTCTTGAGGCATAACATTCCACAATAAATTTTTTTGTGAATTCTGGCGTAATTAAGACTGGTGATAGGCACATTGCCTCTTTTAGATGTTCAAAGGCCTTAGTTTCTTCAAGACTCCATGAAAATGCATCTTTCTTCAATAATGTTGTTAGAGGTGTTGCTATTCTCCCATAATTCTTAACAAACTTGCGATAATACCTTGTTAACCCGAGAAATACTTGCAACTGCTTTATGGTTGTGGGGACTTTCCATTCCTTAATGGCTTTAATTTTGTTAGGGTCTACCTTAACACCCTTGTGAGATACAATATGACCCAGATATTCCACGTCTAGTATTCCAAAGAAACATTTGGATGTTTTTGCATATAATTGTTTCTCTTGCAATAGTTTGAGCACCTTGTCAACATGTTGAACATGATCCTTCCAAGACCTGTTGTAGATTAGTATATCATCAAAAAATACTAGCACAAATTTTATAAGTAAGGATTTGAAAATGGAATTCATCAACACTTGAAATGTAGAAGGTGCATTGATAAGGCCAAAAGGCATGACCAGAAATTCATAATGACCCTCATGAGTTTGAAATGTTGTTTTTAGAATATCTTCAGTCTTCATTCTAATTTTATGCTATCGTGAATGAAGATCCAACTTGGTAAAATAAATTGCTCCATGTAATTCATCCAATAATTCATCAATCACAAGAATGGGAAATTTATCTTTATTGGTGAGCTTATTGAGCTACCTATAGTCCAGACACATGTTCCATGATCCATCCTTCTTGTGTACCAATACTACAGGAGCAGAGAAGGAACTTTGACTAGGTTGAATTATACCCGCCTCTAACATTTTTGCAATCATACGTTCAATTTCGCTATTTTGGACATAAGGATATCTATAAGGCCTGATGTTTGGAGGAACACTTCCTAGAATCAAATGAATAGAATGATCATGATGACGAATAGGTGGGAGCCCTTTGGGAGTTTCAAACACCTTGGAATGATTGTCCAATACTTTTTGGAGATCTTCAGAAATAGATGATTTTGATGTTTGAACTTCTAGTGAGCATAATTGTGCAATTACACCTCGTTGTTCTTTCTTTAGAATCTTTGTCATGACATTAGAGCTTATTATCTTTCCTGGCTTCCCCGCAATGCCCTGCGATTAGACTTCCTTTCCTTCTGAAAAAAATTCAAGAAAATTTCTTGAAAATTAAAAGATACCGCCCCCAATGATTGTAACCATTGTACTCCTAGTACAACATCAACACCTACCATAGGAATGGAAAGCATTGGTCTATTCAATACATATTCGTCCATGGTTAGCTTGATATTATGGCATTTTACAGAGAAATTTATAGTTCCTTCATTTGAAACCATCACTTGACATTCTGGTGCTGGGTATAGGAAACAATTCAATTCCTTGGCTATTTTACAATGAATAAAATTATGGGTGCTACCTGAATCAATCAACACTATTACCTTTTTCTTCTTGATATGTCCTTCTATCTTTAGAGTTTGAGGAGTGGTAATTCCTGCCAATGCATTACATGATATGGTTGGACTCATTTCTTCCTCTTCTAGGGTTGGTTCCTGGTGTATATCCTCTTCTTGTTCATTTTCTTCTTCCTCTTCACAATCGATGTAAAATAATTTCTTCTCAGCACACTTATGACCTTTAGTGTATTTGTTATCACAACTGTAACAAAGCCCTTTTTCTCTTTTTTCTTCCAATTTTTGTGGTGTCAACCTTGTAGGTTGTGGAAATCTAGGAGTAGCAACACTTCCATCTTTATAGAAGTGAGTGGTAGGCTTCCTTGTAGCCATAATTTTACATTCAATTTTTCTTGCCAATATGAATGTCTTCTCCAATGAATCAGGTTCCAAAACGCGAACTTCATGTTGGATGTTATCCTTTAAAGTACCTATGAAGAGATCAATTCTGTGTTCCTCTGAAATATCAGTTACCGTTATGTTCAAATTTTGGAAGTCCTCAATGTGCTCTGCCACTAAACCCTTTTGTTTGAGATTTATCAATTGCCTAAAGAAGGTGTTGCTTTTTGTATCCTCATAATGAGTTATCATTTCCTTCATAAAATTGACCAAGTGACAATTTTTTTATGGGAGAAAAGCCATCGATACCGTACAAATGTATTTTTTTCTAAATGTAAAGTTGCAATGTGTACCTTTTGTGTGTTTTGCACATTATTGAGATCAAAATATTGCTCCATCTGTAGTATCCATGTTACGGGATCCTTGCCATCAAACTTCCTCGTATCCATCTTTGGAATATGGTAGTTCTTTAATCCAAAATTAGAGTTTATGAAATCACGATTAACATTTATTTTGTTCTCATGATGATTTTCATCTATTATCTTTTCGCCATTAGGAATCATTTCTTGTATCAAATTTGACAAATCTTCCTTCAAACCTTCCATGTATTCCTTCAAACCTTCCATTTTATCTTCCATACCATCCATTTTATCTTCCATACCATTCTTCAAACCATCCATCGTAGCTTCCATGCCTTTCTTCAAACCATCCATCTTAGCTTCCATGCTTTTCTTCAAAACATCCATTTAATTTTTTGTTGCTCTTTGCCAGAGCGAATTTTGGTGCACTTTCTCTTGTAATTTTGATAGACCATGTTGTAATTCTTCATCTTCATGAGTCATAATAGAGTACTCTGAGGGCTTAATGGGTGTTGAATTATTTTTAGGAGGAGTTTTAGAACGCAATATTGATATCTATGCTCAATAGGCCTTTGGAATCACTTAAAACTGATTTTTTCAAACGAGACTTACGCAATTTGAAAAAAAATACACACCTTTTTCTTGATTTTGAGGAGCTTGATATTGAAACTAAATTATCTCTGTGATTACAGATCTTCAATATCTGAAATTCAGCCTTGACATAGCCCCCTGAATATTCTCTTAATTTCCACATGTCTGACTTGATTTGGATTCTTCAAGACAAAGTTATTTCCAATCTCCCACAATGACCTAATTATGGACTAGTTCAGTAGAGCGAACTTGTATGGCTTGCCACGTGTCACTATTTTCTCCTTTGGCTCTAAAATTTACAGACAAGAAACTAAATTCTGTTTACTTCCAATCACTTTTTACAGAATTCTAATCTGATGCTCAGAGAGGGAGTTATGAAGTTTTTCCCACAATCACCTCTTTGAGATGAAATTCAGGAGCCTGAAAAAGACGTAACTTCCACAGATCATATCTCCAACAATGTTTCGAACCAAGCTTTGAAATTTTGTGACAATGTTCCTTAGGATTTATGTTTCGGGCTCTAAAAATTTCAGCTTCTGAAACTTCGTGGAAAAACATTTATAGCGAAAATTCCACGATGACCTTTTTAAGTAAATTCTGTGTACTTCCAGTCACTTTTTACAGAATTCTAATCTGATGCTCAGAGAGGGAGTTATGAAGTTTTTCCCACGATCACCTCTTTGATATGAAATTCAGGAGCCTAAAAAATACCTAACTTCCACAGATCATATCTCCAACAATGTTGCGAACCAAGCTCTGAAATTTTGTGACAATGTTCCTTAGGATTTATGTTTCGTGCTCTAAAAATTTCAGCTTCTGAAACTTCTTGGAAAAACATTTATAGCGAAAATTCCGCGATGACCTTTTTAAGTGAAATTCAGGAGCCTGCAAAAAGACCTAACGTCCACAGATCATATCTCTGGAAATATTGCGAACCAAGCTCTGAAATTTTGCAACGATGTTCCTCAGGATTTCAGCTTCGCACTCTAAAAATTTCAGCTTCTAAACCTTTGTAGAAAAAAGTTATAGAGAAAATTCCACGATGACCTGTTTGGAGCAGCGAAACCCTAGAATCCAAAGCTTTGATACCAAATGTTGAGAAACCAACTCCAAAAATAGAAGAAAAGAGATATCAATGCCTTAGAAATAAGCTAGTTAGAGGGGGAAACCTCCAATACATTACATGAATGAACAATTCTTGGATGATACAAATTACAAAACCTCCTTTCTATATATAGGAGTCAATGGGGCCACAATGTAATCCTAACCGGCCTAACAATAATAATTTAAGGGCACAATAATAACAATATGGGGGTTACAGGGGTACAATAATAACAATAAGGGGGTTACAATAACAACAATAAGGGACTATAATATTAATATAGGGACCTAACATTTTACAATTTAAATTTCAATTTCAATTACAATCACAACATAATATTTGATAAATATCTTGGTCATTTAATATTAAATTAATTAATAAACATCATGATCGTGATAACCATCATAAAAATATCATATTCGACTAAAAAACACATTCAAATTCGCTTATATCATCATGATCATGATCATTTAACAAAACACAATTAGCATTGTATAACATCAACACAACACAAACATCAAATATAAATCTCATGTCAAATAACTCATGCTATCACATACACATCTATCTACAAGCTGCACATTAAATGAAAATATTAGCTAACAAGACCTAACAATATACACATCATGATGATCACCAACATGTAAATTAAGTACAACTGCAACATGAACATAAAATACATGGACCATATATATATATATATATATATATATATATATATATATATATATATATATATATATATATATATATATATATATATATATATAACTAAATAATGTTAAAAATATACAATTTTAATATAAATATCATGGACCAACTGGTGGTACAACATCAATAGCAGTACTAGTCGAGGCCTACTTAGTAGATGGTGCAGCCTCGACGGTCGATGGTCCAACCTGTTCATGATGATGAGTACTGCTAGATGTTGCAGGCTGCTGACTGGACATCGTCGATGGTCCAGCCTCATCTCCATGATGACTGCTGCTAGATTCTAGTGGAGGATGCTCATCTGGCGTGGCGCGAAGTGAACGATCATGAGATGATGAGTCACTGCTCATTGACTGTTGATCACGTGCTACACCTCAACGACGCCTATAACATGCAATAGTACTCCTCATCTACCTAACTAAGGTCGTCGCTCCTATGACATGCCACATCATCCTGTACATGTCATGCGGCATGCCTCTGCACATCTATAATAGCCTACCATAAGCTTGTATGTCTCTCATATGAGCAGGCTTTATGCATGCTTCAAAAATGATTTTAGTGATTTGGTCGCCCAACTCCATCCTGTATCTAGTATCGAGTCAACCGCGCCTAGCAAAAGGCGGTACCGGTGCACCAGCAGGAGTAGGTCTCTCTGCATTGGCCTCTTGATGATCCTCAACATCTGGCATGGCCTGATCGTCATCAAGATTCACACCTGGATCATGTGGTGGTGCCGGCATGTCCTCGCCATAAAAATTCCCAATGTCTGCAAAATGTATACAAGTACACAGCAATAATTAGACAATTTCGTTACACAATTTAATAAAAACAAGTTAAAGAACATGTTAGAATAAATTTAAATAAAATATTAATATTACCTCTATCATCTGGTGGCTCATCAACTTTGAAGAGGATGTTGGGACACTCTCACCAATCCAATCCAGCATAAGGACAGGGGACCATAATGAAGGGATGCAGCTCGTCAACACTGGCTAGCAACTCCAGTTCATCTGTAATATTCCCAATTAGCCAAGCTAATGGGAATATCCTATTTTGCCTTATTTTATTATGCATTTCATGATTAAGGAATAAATTGTTAAGGAGGACATGTGAAACTCTTGAAAACCATAAATAAATCAATTCCTATGTGAATAGAGACATGTCTGGGCTATGTGAATAAAATTTTGTAGGTGTAAATCGATTTAAATCACAAGATTGGGTCAACCTTGACCAAATCAATAGCGCAGTCCAGGTGCAATGAACCTCATGGATATATAGCGTAGTTCTAAATGGAGGCTCCACATGTAAAAGGGGTTAACTCATTGAGGTGGTTTAGGGTTTGACAAGGCTTTAATCCTATAAAAGAAGGATGAGGACAACAAGAAAAGGTATTTGATGTTATTATTTTTCGAAGGTTTTGTTTGTTGAGACATACCTCTTGGGGTTTTCCTGTTTAGGATCCCCACCTCCTTCCTTGAGAAACTCTTGGAGGAGTATTGTTTGTCTAGTCCACTATCCAGCATTTGGCCAAGCCTCATCTTGAATCTACAGCGCAGTCCTGCTTAGGATTGGGTTGTCCATGTGAGTTGCAGCAAGTGGAACACTAGATCATCTCAGATCTAGCTTGTATTGGTGCCTCTTCTCAGTGAGTGTCTTTTAACCTCCTGGAAGAGTGCATTAGTGGGTTGAGCTTTAGATCCATACATTGGCAGTAGGCCAAATAATTCTCAAGGCCAACAGTGAAGTCCCTCTTCCATGAATGTGTTATTTGCAAGAGCAGAGTTGCAGGGTGACTTGGAATTATTTTCAGAGGAGAGATCTCTAGTGAAAGGTTTCCTCCTTTCACTGTGTTTATCCATGTATTGGCCAACCAATCCATGTTATTTTAGATCCGATCTGCTATATATGTTATTATTCAGAATTTTCTGAATACTTCTGCAGATCTGTGACTTAGATCTCCTATCTACTCTTGTACGTACATGTTTTGCTGAGATCCCCAAGGAGACTGTATAAAGGAGAATTTATTGTTTATAGATCTGATATAGATCTAAAATTTTATGTACAGATCTGATGTAGATCTGAGTTGTAATATACTGCATGCTTTAGCAATGAAAATTACGCTGTCAATCTCTTTCTGCATTTTGTTGTGTTGTAGTGTCTCATTCTGAAGCCTTGTACCATGTAAAAATTCTGTCTTTCTATGATATATTGCATAAATCATATCCTAGGTCTGATTTACTAATGTTTATACTTATTTTCATCTAATTCCTTCAGAATTTACACTGTATATTCTTCATTCACATTCTGCATACTCTAGTTCATGGGAAATCAACATTTTTAAGCCATTTCGGGAGTGGGAGAACTGTTTAACCTAGCTAGCATTATTTTTTTGAGCTTAAATTTGGTATAGGAGTTGCACATAATCTAAGCTAGAAGATCAAACTCTCATCCCTCCTTATTTTTAAGCACATCCCTAAAATGAATCATTTTAGGGCATAAATCACTGCTTTTCCCCACCCTTTTAAGTCAAGAAGTGAAGTACAATTGATTTTGTTTCTTAGAATGAAGGATATGTCATCTAGCTTCAGTTGAAGCTTATTTCTTACTGATCTCCAACTTTGAAATACCTTAGGGTATTCTGACTCTTGTAGAAAATCCCTATATTGCTACATTTCCCCACTTGGGAAGGATAATATAGGCCATATTGTAAATTTTTGTAGATGTTCTATGCTTTATGAAACTTTAATTTTATAACAGATATCACATAAACAGTTAAGTAAAAATGCTGATAGAACATACCAGTGGATCTATAGAAGACAAACCAGAAACAGGAGAATGTGTTGGTGTGTTACGGCGGTCAGCGGGATGCTTCAACCAGCAAAGTCTTCTTGGTCGGCCAACCCAAAATGTGTCACAACAGTCCTCAAATCAGTTATCCAGTCAACTCAAAGTCAACCCCAGAAAAGTCAACGCAGTCCAGAAAAGTCAATGCAGGGAAGCAACAATAAAGTCAACGCAGCTCCAACTTCAGTCAACCTTTTGACCTTGATTTTTGTGCCAATGAGTGCGGCCTTCAAAAATTGAACTCTCCACAAAATTTAAGCTCAAACGGACCATGCGTTGACCAAAGTCAATGCTGGTCAAACTTGCCCAGAAACCCTAACTGCAGAAATTTCATCCTTTTTCCAGCTGCAGCTACTTCGTCCTTTTCCCACGTGAGAACTGCTTCTTAGATGCTCGTATCCAATGAGAAGTGTGTGGATGAGATGAGTGAAAAGCTCTCCAACATTCACTGTATTTATATCCATCATTGAGGTGTGTGACACATCTGTTGGGGGTGTAAAACCTTAAGGCCGACCTGCACTTAAATTTATTATAAATAATAAATTCAAAATAAATGTTCTTCTCATCAGATTAAAATCAATTTTATATTGATTTTACACCTCTCCGAAAGAGGAATCCAATACAAATATTGGAATCTTCATCTGAGCATCACAAGATGGAGTTTGGACCTAGTTGTCCAAATTTAACACATATACTTACTAAGGTTATTTCATCTGCTGGTGAGATGTTATTTTACATCTATTGAGCTGATCTACATTTCCATGCTCATGATTTGCTGAAGCTTCAACTATAGAATCTCTCAAAATATTCTATTTGTTGTAGTTGTTCCAGATTTGGAACATTACAGCATCATGCAATATCGTGACTGGAAACACAGTCTCACCCCTCTTAGGCATCATCTGCCCCCACATGTGCATACGTGCCTCAAACATCGGCCTATGAGGCTTCCGAACAAAAGTAGGTCTCGTATCTGGAAACCTCTCAAAAAATAAACAAAAAATCTCTGAAGCAAAAGGGAAGTTGACCCTCCCTTGTGCATGAGCATGACATCTATCTAAGGCTGTACAGAACTGCCGAAAAAAAATTTCAGACCGCCTGAAAAGTTGTGGCTCTTGTACTAAAGAATCAACATAATATAAAATTGAGCAACTAATGTGTTGCACGTCACTGGTGTTGTGTGAAATGCTCGAAAGGAGAAGTGAGAGGCACTACACCTCCTCACTACCAAATGCACCAATACGTAACTAACCTCCAGTGACCTAAAAATCAGAAGGAGACAATATTGATACTCCAATGTATCTCTGGGAGTACACTAACTGAATCCCTACTATGCATCCAGATGGAACCTCTGGGAACAAGGGAAAATCCACCCCTCTCCTCGATAGCCCTGTAATGAAATATATATCCTCTTCAGTGGGCGTGTACCACTAGTTAGGACCAACCTGGAAAGCCTGTCGGTGGGCATTCCACCTTTGGATAATATGTCTTAAAAACACACCATAGCCCTTTAGGGAAGTATCCTCCTCATAGAACTTGAGGAGGCCTACCTGCCTTAGGAGCCCTTGGGTAGCCGCTGTAATAAGGTGAGGGTACACAACTTTGTCCCTCTCTCGTGCTTCCCACAGGTGAACCATGTCATACTGCTCCACCTGTTGTTGTTGTTATTCCCCCTCTTCTCTCTGAATGATTGACATATTAAATAGTTTTTTTTTATTAATGAGACATGTATTTAGGAATATACATATATATATATATTGAAAAAAAAACAAAACAGTCGGTGCACCACAAAAAATAGTCATGCACCAGTTCCGGTGCGTCTTTTTTTTGTCGCGCACTGTGGGCGGTGCCTCAGATGACATTCAACGCATCTTAGGTGGTGCATCTAAAAATTTTCAAAGCACCGTTGACTATGTATGGTGTTAGGAGTGTGGTGCGCTGACTAAACTCTATGCCCGGACGCATATAGTTGTGTTAGCGCACCGAACTCCTGACTATTTACATAGTCAACGTTGTGGTATTTTACCAGACCGCACTATTGACCCTGTCGGAATACTGAATGTGGTGCATTGAAAAATACCAGGGCATATATTTCTATCAACACACCACGTTGCCGCTATTCCACATGGTCAATGGTGCAACCGGCTAAATTATCGCACTGTTTTTTTTTTTTTTTTTTTTTTTTTTTAAATAAGGTGGTGCACCTTTCGGTACCACCCCAGAAACAGTGTGGATATCGTTAGAACCAGTTGCGATGCAGCTTGTAAATTTTATAGGCAACACCTCTTACCAATACGAGCCGAACGGCTCGAGAGCACTGCGCGACAAATATTTTTTTTCCTTTTAAACGGTTAATTTTAAGTTTATTTGAAATTCTAATCCGCTAAAAATATTAATTATGGAAAAACAAGAAAAATACCTATACTTTTGGCTGTCAAGGAGGCATATTGGCTGTAGAATTTTCAAAAGAAAATTTGATCACCATTTTGCAAAATGCAAGCTAGAGATTGGTGGGCAATGCACAACAGTAGTGCGTGCAATGGGTGCAATGGGAGCACCAATGTCAGGGTGGCTCAAACAAGGATAAATTTCACCGGTGCTTAAGAGCTTTGGAGCACTAAGAAAAGTGAAAAATGCGGTTTTTGGCCGTAATATTTTATTTATTTAACCCTGTTCCCGTGTGCGGGGTTTATAGGCGCACCGGTGCAGTTTTTTAATACCGCACTGGGTAGTTTCAGTTTTGGTGCGGTGTTTTATGATGCACCGGTACCAAAGAGTTGTAAAGCACTAGTGCTCTACAATAATGCAACACACTGGGTGGGTGTGTATGGAGCACATGGTGTCCAATGTGCCAATGTTTTGTGTGCACCGATGCTTTCTCTTGTTTAGCGCACCGGTGCAGGTTAGGATGATAAGCGTGCTGAGCGGAAAACATCCACAAAACCCTTTGCCCTCCAACCTCCCCTAGTAACCTCAACTAGAAATTGATGTATGGGGTATTTTTATAAGGGCTTCCTCAAAAACATCCGCTAGAGGGTCTTTTCCTTGTAGTGATATCTATTAACAATGTTTTAGTAGGCACTTGAGCTAAACCAACAACCACATCCTTAATGAGATCAATACAATGAACTCTTTTGGAATCAAAGGAAAACAAGTCTTGTAAGGTTTGGTTATGTCTAAACCCATTCTCTCCATGATCACCTTAGGAATTAAGTTATGGAATGCCCCTGAATATAACATAGCATTATGTGAAGGCATGCCATGGATGTTTAGACTCACATCGAAAGGTGGGACTTCTTCATATTTCTCATCTTCCAGCCTTGGTCCTAGGAAGATAGTAGGATGGTCTTCTTGCAAATTTAGAATTTCAAAAGGTCTAGGATGAGTGTCAAGAATTTTGACAATTTGGATCCTATACTCAGTGACCTTAATGATCTCACCAAAAGGGACAACAATTTTGATCTTTGAAATCTCATTTTCTAAATTTTAAACCGACGGTGATTTTTCAATCTCTTTACCAAAGGGTGTGTCTTTCTTCTATTCAAATGGATTCAGAGCATATTTATTTGGCTGAATTTGATTGGCTCTAATAGGAACATTTCTATTCCTTAGGTTATATTGTTTTTGCATCTCAAAAATATCATGCTGGTAGCCTTTCAAATAATCAGATTTTTTTTCATCTTCATGATTCCCTATGTCATGGCTAGATTCATCATGTTCCTCTTTGGTTAAGAACATCCCTGCTACATCTTCATCCAAACAATGAATGATATCTTCTTGAAATTCAGGTTGTGTTTCTTCCTCATCCACTAGATTTTGTTGAAAAGGAGGCCTAACTTGTTGATCAGGTTGATTTCTATTATCCCTTGGTCTTGCTGATTTTGAGGCCTTCTAAAATGAGGATTCCTAATTTGTGTTTCTTGTTGTGCAATAGGTAGGGGATTATTACCAAGAGTAAGTCTATTGATAAGCCTCTCCATAGTTTTCATCACGGTATCAAATTTTACATATGAATATGTCGAAGATTTTTCTTCTTCTTTTAATCTGGTTTTTCTCGTTTTGGACCTCTTTGCTGCAACCATATTTACCTCAACCTTTACAACATCATTTTTCATATAAGCCAAAGTGGCAGATCCTCTCTCCCTTAGTAAAATAGAGAAATCATATTCAAAGGCTTCAACATAATGCCATTGGGCAGCTCCTAGGGAGGTTTAATGTGAGCAAGGATATAATTGTAAACCTTATTGAATATTTTAGAAAATTCTTGAACTGAATCATCTGTGGCTTTTTTCAAATTATTATATTCAATCAAGGCTTGAATAGGGTTCAATTTACTTCCCCATTTTGTAGAAATTTGAATAATAGCTGAATTATTCACCGAGATTATCCTGATTACACACTATTTAAGCTTCATGCATAATACATAACCTCTTCTACAATTGATCATCAATTTGCGGAAATAGAAGCAGTCGCATGCACACATTAAAACATAATCAAGCACACATAGAACACAGTATGTAATGGAGAAATATTATAGTTGAAAACCCCCAACTATCTGTATATTATAATGATAGATAACATGTAACAATACATAGCACAAAGCTCCTCACAGCTCTCAGCACTATCTCACATGCTACACACAAACTAGCTCAGATATAGAACAAGTCACAAGTTCAAATCTCCTCCACAAGTCTGCCTGCATCTACTGCACAATCCAAGATGAGTAATGATGAGATCTAAGTTCGAATCCCACTAGCTTGTACTGCGCAATCCTCATTGGCAATCTCAATCAATGTGTGTGCAAATATCATGCATAGCCATAGTCACAACTGATAGTAGACTCACCCTTTCACCCACCTCTAACACTGGTCTCCACTGAACTGTCCATGCATTGCAGTTAACTTATGTATTATTTAGTTGATTTATGAGTTAATAATTAGTGAATTAATTAATAATTAATTCACGCCACTCATCACTAGTGTATTTATCAGTTAGACTAAATACAACTAGTTCAACTAAGTTAAACCGAACACAACTCCACCAACTGTCTCATCAACTCCACCAAACTCTGCCACATGAGTTCTAACTGAAGTCAACCATGCAATAGCTCAACTAACCCATAGGAAAAGCGTATTTCCTTCTGTCAGCTGCATGTGCCACATCCAAGCATCAAACTAAAGTGCTCCAAGAGGATAAGATAATGTTTATAATCCAAATATTATTAAGGGTTAATAATATTCGACTGTTCTATTTTTAGACTGGCAGTCTAAAAATAGATTCCGCCCAATGTCTAAAAATAGAGGTCCATCTATTTTTACCAGCTTGACCAATCATCTATAAATAGCATCCTACAACTCATAGACCATGATCCATATGTCTAAAAATAGACTTTGCGCCAAAAATAGCCTGCGGGCCCACTTAATGAAGGCGACTTCTTTTCACTAAGCTACATCATCTTGTTGCATTTTCAACACTCCCTCTCAACAAGATATGGATTATCTGCAACCCCTATCCTGCCTTTGTGGTATTCGAATTTGCTTCTGGTGAGCGCCTTTGTCAAGATATCAGCATCCTGATCCTCCGTGGGAATGTATGAAAGTAACATGATTCTCCGTTGCACACAATCTCTGATATGATGGTACCTGATGTCGATGTGTTTCGATCTATCATGAAATACTGGATTAGCCGAGAGTTTAATGCAACTCTGGTTATCACAATAAATCACAGTAGGCTCCAAGTGTGACCCGAACAACCCGACCAGGATCTTCCTCATCCATGTGGCCTCACATGCAGCCAAGCTTGCTTCCATATACTCAGCCTCTGCTGAACCGAGTGCCACGGATCTCTACTTCTTGCTGTACCAAGAAACTGTTGTCGACCCGATAGTGAAGATCCCTCCAGATGTGCTCTTTCTGTCCGTTGGGCTCCCTGCCCAATCTGCATCCATGAAGCCACACAGCTTCACCTCATCCTCCTGTCTGTACCACAGACCATATCCCGATGTGCCTCTAAGATAACGCAATACATGCTTGCTTGCCTTCCAGAAGAGCTTGGTTGGCTTAACCATAGCTTGTGAAAGCTAGTTAACAGCATAGCATATATCAAGTCGTGTATTGACCAGATACATAAGCGACCCCACCAACTGTCGATAAACAGTGGCATCCACTACCTCTGCTGAAGTATCATCCTCCTTCCTCCAACCTCCAGGAAGAGGAGTATCAACAGGCTTGCAATCATGCATGTTGAACTTCTCCAGTATCTCCCGGGCATATTTACCCTGAGAAACAAACAGTCCATCACTGCGCTACCAAATTTCCAATCCCAGGAAATAATGAAGGAGGCCCAAGTCCTTCATCTCAAACTCTCTAGCAAGATCCTCCCTGCATGAAAGTATCAACAGCTCATCACCCATCGAAATCAAATCATCTACATAAAGTAAAATGATCAACAACTTACCCTCCACCACAATCTAGTATAGGTTAGGATCTGCCTCACTCTTGGAGAATCCAAGTCCGGTGAAATAACTGTCTATCCGTGTGTACCAAGCACGAGGTGCTTGTTTCAACCCATACAGTGCTCTCTTGAGCCTGCACACGTGCGACTCGCTGCTGAAGATCTCAAAACCTTCGGGCTTCTCTATGTACACCTCCTCCTCAATGACTCTGTTGAGGAACGCAGTCTTCACATCCATCTGATGAATGTGCCACCACATCTGCGCTGAGAGAGCTAGGATCGTCCGTATGGAAGAATACCTTGCGACAGGTGCAAAGTTCTCCTCATAATCGATCCCCTCTATCTGTGAGAAGCCTCGGGAAACAAATATTTCCTTGTACTTCTCCACACTCCTGTCAGCCGCCTGCTTCACTTTGTAGATCCATCTCGAACCCACCACTGATTTCCCCTCCAGTCTCAGGACAATCTCCCATGCACTGTTTCTGACAATCGAATCATACTCTTCCACCATAGCATCTACCCATGCGGGATCCTCCACAGCTTCCTCGAAAGAGGATGGCTCTGTCATGACACATTTGCTCACAAGAGCCATGTATCCAGTGTACCGGTCGAGTGATTGTCTCTATCTGCGTTGTGCTATAGGTGGTCCTACAACCGTCTCTGCATCCTGAGCCAGTCGCTCAGCTTCTGTAGTGCGCTTCCGCCCTCTGATGGCTGACGCTGCATGAGTGGTCTCTTCCACTCCATGAAATTCCTCTTGTGGATGATCCAAATCCTGAAGCTCATCCTTAGGAACTAATAGCTCCTCATCTGCATGCAAGTGTGGCTCCCTCTCAAGTGAACACTTCATGGCTTTCTCCTCCTAAAATTTGATATCACGTCGCACAACAGTCTTGCAATTGTCTGGAAAATACATACGATAGTTGTGGGGCGTATCAGTGTACCCCACAAATATCCCAACCTCTGCGATCGTCTCTAGCTTCTTCCTGGCATCCTTCGTCACATGAATGTAGACAGGTGAACCAAAAATCCTCAAATGGGAAATATCAGGCCTCTTACTAGAAAACGCCTCCTCGGGTGTACTCGTGCCAAGTATCTTGTGAGGACAACGGTTCTGCACATATACTGTAGTATTGCATGCCTCTAGCCACAAGTGAATGGGTAGGCCCTGATCATGCAACATCGCCCGTGCAGCACCCACGATCATTCTGTTCTTCCGCTCAGCAACCCCGTTCTGCTGTGGGTTATGAGGTGCTATGAGCTCTCTCCAAATTCCTTCTACGGAGCAAAAGTCCTTGAATTCGGCAGAGATTAATTCACCACCATTGTTGCTCCTAAGAGCCTTCACATGCTTCCCTGATTCCTTCTCAACTAGCGCCTTGAACTCACAGAACTTTGAGTATGTATCGCTCTTATTCGGCATGAAGAAGATCCAGCACTTCCGAGAATAATCATCAACAAAGATCACATAGTACTTGTGCTTTGCTTTCGAAGCTACTGAGAAAGGTCCACACACGTCTGTGTGAATTCTCTCAAGGATCGTCGTGGCGCGACTATCCTTCTCGTGAAAGGTGGCTTTCACAAATTTTCCCAAGGTACACCCCTTGCACTGATCTGACTGCACAAGAGTGCCCTTAGGAAGCCCAGTAGAAATTTGCTGCAGTATCTTCAAAGCTCCATGGTGAAGGTGGCCCAATCTCCGGTGCCACAGCTCGCCATCATCCCGGCTCACCACTCCTTTTGCCTTGCCTGCCATTGCTGCGCAGCCATCTACCTGCAATTGATAAAGGTTCTTAACTTGAACCCCTATCCTCCGGGTCTCACCAGTTGCCTTACTGCGCAGGAAAGCCTTTCCCTCGCTAAAGACAACATCATATCCTTTGTCTTCTAACATCGCCACAGAGATAAGATTCTTCTTCAATCCTGGAACATGCATCACTTCCTTCAATACGAAGGGTTTACCAGACTCCCTCTCAAAGGAAATGGTACCGATACCGGTCGCACTGTATCTACCATCATCGCCCATCTCGATGTGCACTCCAAGATCTTTCTCATCCAGATCGGAAAACAAATCTCGATCTCCAGTCATGTGAAAAGACGCACCACTGTCCAAGAACCAAACTGATCCCATCACACTTGAGACCAAGCATGCGATCAGCGAAAAATCCGGCTCAAACTGCGAGGCTAAAGCCTCTCCCGATGCAGATCCAGCAGCCTGCTTATTTTTCTTCTTTTGTGGACAATTTGTGGCATAATGTCCGTGCTGGTGACAATGAAAGCACTTCACCTTGGACATGTCCTGCTTCTTTCCTTTCGCACCGGAATGAGAAGCTTTCTTGCTCTTCCCCTTCTTTGCTTTGGCAGCCAAAGCACAATTTTCTTTATCAGGTTTCTTTGATGAAGATCTGTCCCTGGTACTCCGCCTTATCTCCTCTTGCATGAGATCCGACCAAAGTCACTCCCATCCTGGCAATTTCTTCTGACCATTGACAGAGTCTTGATAGGAATGCCAACTCTTCGGAAGACCAAGGAGAGCCAATTCCACCAAGTCCTCATCATCTACAGTCACCCCCACACTTCCCAGCTCATCCCTGCATTGGGTGAACTTCGTGAGGTACTTGGATATACTGTCGCCTTTCTCCATCTTTATGTTTATGAGTTTATCCTTGAGCGCCAACTTCCTCTGGTCGCTCTTGCTTTGGAATAAATCTATCAACGCTTTCCACATCAAGTATGGAGAATCTTTTCCATGCAGGCTGGATACAATGTGATCCTTCATGCCATCCAATAGAATCCTTCAACATTTTGTTGTCTTCTTTTGCTAAGCCTCAACTTGAGCAGCATCAGTAGGCTTTGGGACTTCAACATCTATGAACTCCTTCAGCCCATTGTCCTCTAACACCGCCTCCATCCTGTCCTTCCATGCAACATAATTCGAGCTGCCCTCAAGGGCATACTCCAATTGCAATCCGTTGAAAGACATTTCGACTTTCGACACCAAGAAAACACTGCTGCAAATTCGAATTCCACCAGCTCAAAACTCAACCGATTCTGATCTATGAGAACAAGGTATTTCTAGCACAGAGATCGACTGTAGGGGAATTTACTGGATATATCACCTTTCAAAGAAAGGATGGATCTAGAGGCTACCTAGCCCGCTTACAGACTCTGTCTACCGAAATAAATTGTAATCACTGTAATAGATCCGATGATCAATTTCGCTTTGATACCATGTAGAAATTTGAATAATAGCTGAATTATTCACCAAGATTATCCTGATTACACACTATTTAAGCTTCATGCATAATACATAACCTCTTCTACAATTGATCATGAATTTGCAGAAATAGAAGCAGCCGCACGGGCACATTAAAACATAATCAAGCACACATAGAACACAGTATGTAATGGGGAAAGCTTACAGCTGAAAACCCCCAACTATTTGTATATTATAATGATAGAGAAAATGTAACAATACATAGCACAAAGCTCCTCACAGCTCTCAGCACTATCTCACATGCTACACACAAACTAGCTCAGATATAGAACAAGTCACAAGTTCAAATCTCCTCCACAAGTCTGCCTACCTCTACTGCGCAATCCAAGATGAGTAATGATGAGATCCAAGTTCGAATCCCACTAGCTTGTACTGTGCAATCCTCATTGGCAATCTCAATCAATGTGTGTGTAAATCTCATGCACAGCCATAGTCACAACTGATAGTAGACTCACCCTTTCACCCACCTCTAACACTGGTCTCCACTGAACTGTCCATGCATTGCAGTTAATTGATGTATTCTTTAGTTGATTTATGAGTTAATAATAAGTGAATTAATTAATAATTAATTCACACCACTCATCACTAGTGTATGTATCAGTTAGACTAAATAAAACTAGTTCAACTAAGTTAAACCGAACACAACTCCACCAACTGTCTCATCAACTCCACCAAACTCTTCCACATGAGTTCTAACTAAAGTCAACCATGCAATAGCTCAACTAACCCATAGGAAAAGAATATTTCCTTCTGTCAGCTGCATGTGCCACATCCAAGCATCAAACTGAAGTTCTCCAAGAGGATAAGATAATGTTTATAGTCCAAATATTATTAAGGGTTAATAATATTCGACTATTCTATTTTTAGACTGGCAGTCTAAAAATAGATTCCGCTCAATGTCTAAAAATAGAGGTCCATCTATTTTTACCAACTTGACCAATCATCCATAAATAACATCCTGCAACTCATAGACCATGATCCATATGTCTAAAAATAGACATAGTCTAAAAATAGACTTTGCGCCAAAAATAGCCTGCGGGCCCACTTAGTGAAGGCGACTTATTTTCACTAAGCTCCATCATCTTGTTGAATTTTCAACACATTTTGTCAAAAATTTTACTTCTAATTGGTCCCAATTATGTAAACTCCCTGGGGCTAAGTATTTAAACCACTTTCTCACCTCACCTATAAAACTCTGCACAACCAATCTTATTTTGACATCTTCATCATCCACTTTTTATAAATCAACAAAATCATTAAACTGGTCAACATGCTACTCAGCAGTGATATCTTCTTCACCTCCAAAATTTTTTATTCTAGTGGAATACCTTTCTAGAAGGTCATGGAGTATGGCGGGTAGGACAAGATGGACGTACCTAGCTGGACCTGTAGGAGGGGGAGGTCCAACCATATTGGAAGTGACAATACTACTTGAAAAAACAATAAAAGGAGTAACATTTTGACTAGGAAAAGCAACAATGAATGAGGATGTGATGCCAGGAAATGTTAAGGTGGGAATTTTCAGTTTAGAGAAAAAAAAGCTCCACTTAGGAAAAGGGACACCAGACCTCCTTCTTAACAAGAAATAAAAATGATCAAGTTCTTTCAATTTTTCAAATGACTCTTGTTCCAATGAAAATTCTGATGTGACAGTTTCCCAAAACCCTTCTTTTTCTCCTTTTGACACAAGAGATGATGTATCAATTCCTAATATTTGTAGATCTAATATAATTTCAATCAATTCATTCTCAAATTTATATCTAAAAAATCTTCTTTATTTTCATCAAACTTTTTATCTTCAAAACTTCGAACATCCTCAAAGGGAAAAGATGAAACTCTTGTAAGATATAGATTACCTGATTTTGACAAGTTTCCAATACATATGAGAATTTTTTCTGGATTATCAACTATTTCAAGTGGATCAGGTTCTGGATTACTCCTTGTATGAATCTTCTTATAATCCACCTTTAAGCTGAGAATCTCAGTGGAGTCACCTAGGTAGAATGCAACCTCAAATATTTCTGATCTCTTGCTACCTTCAAGAGTTTTGTTTCTTTGATTGGATACAAATTTTCGGGAAAATGTAGCTTCAGTCTCCCTAAAGACGCACCAAAATTTTATCACCAAACATCAACTAATTGGGTTGTTTAATAGTCAATTTGATGTAACTATTTCAAACCCCTTGGGGTTAGAAGTTAGCCCTTCCAACCAGAGAGGGCTCTCTCAAGAAAAGTAATATATTCAATAAACAAGCTTACAATGAAGATGGCTAACTATTGTATGTATTTTAGATGATTTTTTCAGGTGGAAGATGTGATCGAGGAGGATGTTAGCCACCTATAAAATTTTCCATATCAAATGGTGGCTAAATATATTTTAGCATTTAAGAAGAAATTCATGACCAAATTGTTAGTTCTTAAAGTCTTATGAAGATCTTTACCCTTTGAGTTAATCTTCACTGATGTTTCCCTCTTTATCCTAAAGGAACCTGCTGTTAACTAAGGGAAAAAGCTGCTTCTGAGAACTCCATTTTCCACCATTTATCCCTTCATCTCAATCCCACAAAAATTCCATTTTCATCCTTATTTCCTTCATAAAATCCCTCCTTAAGCCTCCATTTAACCTAAAAAATCATCAAGACCCCCTTAAAACCTTTTATTCCACCTTATTTGGTTTAAAAAACTCGTTCTTTCATCTATCAGAACCCTTATTTTGGCTTAAAAATCCATATTTTTGGTCTAAAAACCTTCATTTTCCTATAAAAGCCTTAAGCCCCTTTCATCCTTAAGCCCCAGCCCCTTTTCTGCATATCACCCGCGCTGTGACCAGGTGTAAAGCGCTCATCACATCACAAATATTTATCGCATCGCAAACACATTTTACTTGTTTTAACATGGTTATTTTCCTATTACCGATGCGATCTTATGATCAATTCTCCGCCGTTTATCTGATCTGCTACGCCCAGATCTAACGGCCCATATTTCTTCCCGTTCCAAAACCTGCCATTCCTCCTTTTTCTTCATCGTTAAATCTCCCCCATTGATCTAGTTTTCAGATCAATGGCTCTCGCTCTATTGCAAATCGACATTCGCATTTTTCCCTTTGGCCTTTCCTTTCACTCCTTCAATGCCGATCTCCCGATTTAATCTCAGCCATGGAATCCACAATAACTGATGGCTAAGATTCAATTGCGCTCTGCCCATAGCCCTCCAACATCAACACGCCGATTTAATCCTGACCGTTGATCCCTCTTAGATCGAATGGTCTACGCTCAATCGCATCGGCACATCGCATTGCCACTTTTCCCTTTCCTCCCATCGATGCGATCCCTCGATGAAATCTCCACTATTGATCAAGTCCGATCCAACGGCCAGAGCTTAAGAGCATATCGAAAACTCAAAGACCCCGGTGCTTTTGCCTCCTTCCTTTTCTCTGATGGGATGTAATCCCAGCCATTCATTCTGCCAAATCCGACGGTTTGCACTTCATCGCATCGCACCCATCCAACATGTGATCCTTCACCATCCCGTCCTCCGATTAAATCTCCACCGTCGATCTCCCTTAGATCGGATGGTCTGCACTCAATCGCATCATCGCCTTTCTCCCCTCCCCTCGCACCATTTCACGTCCTGTGCAATTCTGCGCTGAAATCTCCGCCATTGATCTTCTTAAATCCAATGGCCCACATTACTTCTCCTTTTTTAAACCCCCATCCTTCTCATTCTCCCCCATCAACAGATCTCAGTCATCAATCCTCATGATTCGACGGCTCCCATTGATCCTTCCTTTTGCCCTTTATAAAAAGGTGGGCCCTCCCTTCTCCTCATTTTTCGCTAAAATTCCTTTAAAACCTTACCTTTTCTACATTTTTTGTTTCCCGAAAAAAATAGTTTTAAACTAATCCTGATCATTGATCTCTACAGATCAACGACCATCTGGCCCCATCTTTCTGTCCGTTCCCTTTCCCCTTCATTTCTTCATATATGCTTCTTCTCTTAAATCCAACCATCCATCAAAGAAATCTAACGATCGGGACTTAACCCGATAGCCCATTACACCCGTCCACTGCGTGCCAATATTTCTGACGTCACCATGGACCCCACATACCATTTTACCCCACAGCTCTGCATCCAGCACGCTCAACCCGCACCGTTGGATCTAGAGCTTCCAATCCAACGGACCAGAATCCATATCGCGTAATTTTTTGGACCTCCACGCAGCGCACAAGTTCCGCGAGAAATAGACAGTTTTAAAAATCCATGTGTCAAATGCTAACACATATCTCATTCCAAAAGTGAAAACCACGTACCCCCTCAGAGCCCTCGCGAAAACTGCTGCCGGTTTTCCACTATACCTCTCCCTCCACCAACGTTGCTTTTTCATCCTTTAATCCTGGACGTTGATCTCTGAGATCGGACGGTCCTATTTTAATCTTGCCCCCATCCAATTTTCACCCAACCTTCTCCCAAATGACTTGATCAAGCAATCTCAACTGTTGATCATTCTAATATAATGGTCCACGTTCACTATCGCGCCCAAAATCCTTTTTCACCTGGTTAGCTGTTCTACTAGGATTTTCCTCCATTTTTCCGCTGCATCCACATTCTTCCTCACTGCTCCTCCACCCTCACAAGCCTCTGAAGTAGTCTTAACCACATTTCGAAGGATTTTATAATGATTTTGTGTGTTTTTGCAGGGTTTTAAACAATTTTTTCTGTATGTTTTTCCACAGTCATAGACAGGTGACAAAAAGGCCCAGAATGATGATTATGTGGCTTAAAATCAAATAAGAAAGGATCTACAGAGCTCAAAATATACATTTAAAACATCTGAATAATGATCCAGAGGTTTAACAGAAGCCCTCCAATAGTAGAAAGCCACCTGTGTAAACAAACCAAACAAAGTGTATTAGAGTGAAGAAATCAAGGTTAAAGAGTGATTAAAGCCAAAGCCAGAAGATCAGAGTTTTAATCCTAAGGTTTAAAGGATAAAGACAGTGTTAAGGAACAAATACTCGAGAACAAAGATCAAAGGCTTAATTGAGCCTAAACACTGACAAAAACAGATTAAAGTGTTTAAAGGTAAAACAAAGAAACATATCAGTGAAAGAGGCCTCCATAGCCACATCAAAGGCTAAAATATCCTTTCAACTACCAAAGCGCCACCTATAAATTCAATAAATCAAATGAAGGCAGATTTATTACCTAACTCAGTGATATGTTGTTTAAAGCAGCCAGAGTTATTGCCAGCCTGCCTAAAGAGTTTTAAAGTCAACAAAATCTGCTAAGTGGCTAAATATTTAATGAAAATCAATTAATATAGAAAAAATATCAGAAATATTCTCTGTTGAGCCCCTCAAAGGCTGAGAAGCACACACTCCGCATTAATTGAACAGTTAGATCCTTCTCACACTCCACCTCCTCATTTCTTCTATAAATACTGCTATAGAAGATTTTATAGAGGTTGTTCTCTGGATATCTGTTGCATGTAAATAGTTTTCTGAAGCTGCTGAAGCCCTGTTTGTAATCAAATATACACAAGCTGAGACGAGAAGTTTGAAGCTGTAGAAGCCCACTGGACTTGACGATTGTAACTGGTTTGAACATCAAATACAAATAGCTAATTTATGTGATCCTGGTCTATGTCAATGGTGATTTGTTTGTCATTGTAATTGTTATTTTTCTTTATGTTTCCATTCTATCCACTTTCCTCTGATAAAGAACAACAAATATAGAGCTAGGATTTACTCTTACAGGTACCCTACTCTTAATGATAAGCTTTGTCTTTATTTTTTCCTCCAATTGTGTATTTAAGAATGATTTAATACAGTCCAAGCAGTTAAGGAATGTTGGTGAGCCCATGTCTTACTATATAAACTTTAAATATTGTTCTTGAATGATATTTTCATTACATGTTAAGTAGAGTTAGACTAGGAAAGTCTATGGTTTGCCCTGTCTTCTAGTTCTTTCTCCAAAAGTTGTTTGAAAGTTTCCCTAAGAGTATGTTAAAAGTAGGTTAGTTTCAAAGTACTTACCTGATCTTATACTACTTTTATGTTTATCATGAATGTTTTCCTTTTGAATATGTTGAAAGTAGGCTAAGTTAAAAGTCTTTACTTGATCTTAAGCTATTCTAAGTGTTTCAAATGTTTTCTATTGAAAGTATATCAAAAGCAGGATAGTTTCAAAGTACTTACCTGATCTTAGATTACTTTTGTGTCTCTTCTTAAGTGCATGCCAAAAGCAGGATAGTTTCAAAGTACTTACTTGATCTTAGGATGCTCTTTTTTCTTCATCTGTTTGATTTCCCTCACTCCATTTCTTATTGTTCCATTCCATAAAATCAACTTAAAGAGATCCTTTGACATAGAAGACTTGCCCCAGGGACCACTCTTGAACCTTGCTGTTTAATTAAATCCTCTTGTGACTCCATAGCCCAATGGATTAAAGATGCTTCTTGCCTATATTATTAGTTGAACCATTATCCCACTTATGTACACCTTCACCCTTCATATATACTTCCTTCACCTTCATCATATCCTTGCCCAAAAAAAACCAAACAAAACCCTTGTTCTTAATAACTAGCCTAATATCACACCAAAAGCCTTAAAATATAATTCAATCTTTGCACTTATAGAGAGATCCCTCTCTGGATTCAGGAGGGCTAGATCCTAGAATCCCAAAGTGGTTCATATGTAGGCTTTGCAGTTTGTATTTGCCAATCTTTCAAATTACAGAGACCTAACATTCTGGTAACTCCAATGGGGAGTTTTGAGTAAAATCCTTAAAACAAAACACTCAGCATTCAGTGCAGTATAAGTATCTTTCTTCAAAGCACTACCAAGCATGTTGGTAATCATGATAAGACTTATTTGAATCAGTGACAAACTAAGTAACCCTTAGGATTCTCATAAAGCCTTATCAAACCTTGAAGGAATCATCTAGCTAAGCCATAAGAGTAAACTCTCTTTGTCTCATCACTGTAGCTAAGTGTTGAAACAGATTTAGGACACTCTCATAATTCATAGGACTGAAAAAAACTCAGAAAACCCAAAAATATTTCAGATTGGTATTCAAATCAATCAATGGTGGTGGATCATAAACCATTTTACCTTCTAAAGCTAAAAATTAACACTTGCTGACTCCACAATCCTAAACATACCTAAAGACTCCACTGGGAAACCCTTTATCATAACATCATTCAAACTCAGTTAAGAAGGCTTGAAGGATTAAATTTTTCTTGATAAAATATCAGTTTTCCCCCTAAAGATTGTCATATTTGGTTAAAATTTTCTTGTTGTTGAGTCTAAAACACAACATTGTGGCTTCTAGAAGGGTCCATACTTGGAGCCATCCTAACTCAAATCCTCTTGAGATAGTTGATAATCCTGAAATAATTCTTAGGAAATATCCTAAAGTTAAAAATTCAACTATTGTTAGGTCACTCCATAGAGCTAATTTTTTTCTTGAAAACCTTACAGCTCTACAAGATTCACAAGTTGACTTAAGAAACCCATTCAGAACTAGGTCACTTGAGGATATAGATCAAATAGATTTTGAGCCTTCACCTTCATCCCAAGATAGATGTGAACATCCTAGTAGCAGAGAAACTACTCCACCTGATTTGCATTTCCTTCATAATTTTGGTTTCTCTCATCCTAGATCTGCCCAACAACCTTTTTTTGGTCCATCTACTTATGTTCTTCATACACCCACTGTTCAAACCACCCCATTCCATCAACCCCCTCCCCTCTTTCATCCTCCACTTGTAAAACCCCCATTTTTTCCACATCCTCCTATCATGGCAACATGGTATGCCCCTCTAGTCTTTCCTTTACCTTTAGTCAATCTTCCACAGGACTATCAGTCCAAGATACCATTATATGATGTCAGTGGTGCTACTACTGCTTCACAACATGTGGACAAGATGGATGACTATTTTGACAGAAATGAGATTGATGATGAAACTGTCAAACTTAGATTGTTTGCTCAAAGTTTAGGGGGAGAAGCAAGAAAATGGTTCAAAGGCTTAACCCCTAATAGTATCAATGACCATCAAGCCCTCCATCAGTTATTCCTAAACAAGTGGGAAGTCAAGAAAAACCCTCTCCGAATACTTTTAGATTATAATAACCTCAAAAGAAACATTGGGGAAAGTGTTCAAAATTATTGTACTAGATTCAATAGTGTGTATAATGCCTTACCCCTAGAATTGAAACCTCCACAAGGCTCAGCTTTGAACAATTTTCCTGAAGGATTTGATCCTAAAATGGCCTATCAGCTGAGAGAAAGATACCCCTTGACTCTAGAAGACATGCAAAAGGGAGCTCTTACTGTGGAAGTAAATTTGATGGAGAAAAGAGCAAGGATGAGGAATGAGAAGAAAGTATCATTTAGGGAGGAATATGCACCCTCCACATCTAGCTCAAAGATGGAAATAATGATGGAGTAAATGATGAAAAATATGAGCATACTTGAGAGAGCACAAGCTAGTCAAAACCAATCAGCTCCCCAAAACAGAAATCAATCTCAAAATCAAAATTAGAATTTCAGGAGAAATCAACCTCAAAACAGACCAACAGACCTTGATTAGGAGATTATTCCTCTTTTTCATCAAAACTATGTGAGTGAGGTTGAAGAAACAATTGAAAAAATAGAGGAAGATGATATAAACATGTTGGGAGTAGACAATGATTCTTTTGATGTTCCTTACAATAGGAAACAAGGTCTATATACACCCTATGATGACGGAAGAATGGAAGATGAAAGTTATTATCAAGAGCTGGAAATGTCATCATAAAGACTCCAAAAGAATATGACCTTAGGAGTAAAAAGAATCAGAAAACTCCCAAAACAAAGACCTCTGAAAACTCTACAAAAAACAGCCTTGTGAACAAACCCAAAAACATTAAACAAAAAGACAAATCAGTGGCTGTAAATTTTGATCAAAACAAAGAGAAAGGCACTCAAATGAATGAAAAACAGACTGCAGACCTTAGCATCATTAGTACTTCAGCTAGTGCTCCTGTTAAAACAATTTTGACCAATGTGAATAGAGGAAATCAGCAAGTTGATTTTGTTGATAGAATGGTGATTAATAAGGCTGAAACAAACATTGTAAAAAACTACTTGCCTTTTAGTTTGGAACAAGAAATTTCCAAGATCAAAATCTCTGTTCCCCTCACTGAATTAGTCACCCAAGATGTATATAGATCACAAATTTTGAAAGCTTTCAACGTGGAGGAAAATAATGACACTATCAACCTCAATGATGACCAACCAGAGCTCTTATTTCGTCCTAAGATTGAGGGTATATACCAAGAAGGGCCAGTTACTTCTTTTTATGTTAGTTTGAAAATTCATGACAAAATTATACACAATGCCATGCATGATTCAGGGGCCTCTCATAACTTAATGCCCAAAGTAGTAATGGAGAGTCTAGGCCTTGAAATCACCATACTATACAAAGATCTATACTCTTTTGACTCCAGTAGAGTGAAATGTTTAGGTTTGATCAAAGACCTTTATGTAAAATTAGCTCAAATTCCAGCCAAGTGTTTAGTGATGGATATTGTAGTGGCTAATGTACCCCCCAAGTATGGTATGCGTTTATAAAGATCATGGGGAGCTAAGTTACAAAGAACAATGCAAATGGATATGACATATGCTATTATCCCTGTTTTCAATCAAAATAGAAGAATTTATAGGGAATCTCATATGCAATACATGGTTAGTAGCCAAGAGAGACCAAAAAACTCCCCTCTTTATTCTGTGCATACAAGCCTTGACTCATTTATTCTTTTCAACCATGAAAAATTTAATGAGTAAGAAACCTTAACTGATCTAGTGGCCACCTCTCACTATAACATAGTGGCAGACACAGAAAAGGAGGAAGACAAGACAGAAGCATCAAGACAGTTTTCCAAAACAGAAAATCACAACAAACAAAATATCGGTCTAGTGCTACAAAATAGTCATCCATTGTTTGTTAACCTTGAGAGTCAAGAGAAGAATCCTAAACATAATGAAGAACATGAGGAACTAAACCAATTTCAACATGGTGTTGATTTACAAGAACAATTTAAAAACACACAAGATAAAGAGAATACTAGTTAAACTAGTAATTCTGAAAACAGTCCTCTTTGGAGTATGAATTTTGATGGCTCTTGTACAAAGAGTGATGCCGGAGCAGGCATATGGATACACAAAGCTGAGCACAATCATGATGAAGGGCATTCCTACAGGTTAAAATTTCAATGTACCAATAACATAGCTGAGTACAAAGCCCTCCTTTTAGGCCTACATTTATTGAAAAAATTAGGGGCCAAAAGGATAAAATTTCATGGGGATTCAGAGTTGATTATTAGGCAAGTGAATGGGGGATATAGTGCCAAACACCCCAGACTTAGAGCTTATAGAAATTATGTCATGGACTTGTGGAAAAAATTTGATGAATTCCAACTTGTCTTTGTCCCAAGAAACCAAAATGTTCTTGCCAATGGTTTAGCCTTTGCTGCTAGAACTTGTCTAATACCTTATGAAACCAAAAAATGCACCACCAAAATCAAATTTAGACCAACTGTCCTAGAAAATCAAAAATATTGGCAGGTGTTTGAGGGAGATAAATAAATAGAAGACTTCCTACAGTCCATAAATGAATTTGAGCTGCCAAGTTCAGATTCAGAGTATGACCAAGACTGTCTTATTGAAGAAAATATGCTTGATGAAGAAGTAAAGTCTCCAGAGATTGCTGAGATAAATTTGTTAGCTAATAAACTTGAACATGCCACAGAAATTAGTATAGATTTAGGAAAAGAAGATTTAGAAATGTTGTATTCTAACACTCAAAGCTTGCTAAAGGGACTGGTCCCATTAGAATAATTGTTTGATTTCAACGATGTTGCCAAAAAACCAAAACTGGAGCCTGTTGAAACTGAAGTAGAAGAGTGTAACATAGGCAGTGAACAAAAACCAAAAATGATCAAAATGTCTAAAACTTTGCCAGCTCACATCAAACTGAAATATATTGAGTTGTTTAAGGAATTTTCTGATGTATTTGCATGGATTTATGAGGATCTAAAATCCTATGACATAGAGATAATTCAGCATAAGATACCCCTCAAGGAAAACCAGAAGCCCTATAGACAAAATTTGAGCAGAATAAAACCTGTTCAATTACCCCAGGTTGAGAAAGAAATTAAGAAAATGAATGATGCTGGAATTATAGTCCCTATTAGATATTCAGATTCTGTATCTAATCTTGTGTCAGTTAGGAAAAGGACAGGAGAAATAAGGCTTTGTATTGATTTTAGGAACTTATACAGAGCCTCATTGAAGGACAACTACCCTTTACCCAAAATGGATCACATTTTACAAAAGGTAGTTGGTTCTAAAAGGATTTCTTTGTTAGATGGCTTCTCAGGTTACAATCAAATTTTAGTGCATCCTGATGATCAAATAAAAACAACCTCTACCACACCTTGGGGTACTTTCATGTATGTGAAAATGCCCTTTGGTTTAATGAATGATGGTGCCACATTTTAGAGAGCCATGGATATTTCATTCTCAGAAGAATTAGGCTTCTTCATCATTATTTACCTTGATGATATCACTGTTTTTTCCAAAATAGATGAAGAACACCTAGAACACTTGAGAAAAGTCTTTGAGAAATGCAAAAAATATGGGTTATCTTTAAATCCAAAGAAAACAATGTGTGGTCTCCAAGAAGGCAAACTACTTGGACACATCATATCAGAAGAGGGGATAAAGATAGGCCCAAAGAGGATTCATGGTATATTGCAAATCAACCATCCTAGAAACATCAAGGAACTTCAATCTTTCATTGGGAAGATTAATTTCTTGAGAAGGTTCGTACCCAATCTAGCTGAACTCCTTAGAAATATAAAAAACATGCTGAAAAAGGAACAAGGAGATAAATGGACCTTAGAAGCAAAGAAATCATTTGAAATGGTAAAACATGCATTAACCAAAACACAAGTTCTCATTAGCCCTGATTTTACAAAAGATTTTTTCATTTTTTCATTTGCATTAGAACACATAGTGGCTGTTGTCCTATTACAGAAAAACTTGAAGGGAAAAGAGCAGCCAATTGCAGTCTTTAGTAAGGCATTAAGAGATGCTCCTCTGAAGTACAATATCATGAAAAAACAAGCCTTTGCCTTAGTCAAAGCCTTAAAGGACTTCAGAGTTTACATTTTACATTCCCACATAATTGCATTTGTGCCAAGTTCAGTTGTAAAGGACATTTTAACCCAGGACCCAGATGGAAAAAGAGGAAAGTGGATTGCTGTGATACTTGAATATGATTTATAAATCAAGCCCACTAAGCTCATAAAAGGGCAAGGACTAGCAAGATTAATGGCAGAGTCTAATTTTGAAGCTCTTGATATAAACATGTTAGAAGCATTAGATGAACAGGAGGAGTTGTCAACTCCCATTATCGAAGATCATTTTCTGTTTTCATCTTGGTATGCTAATATTTTATATTTTTTTCTCAATTTAAATACACCTTTTGGTTTGTCTAAAACAAAGGGAATATTTTTAAAGTTGAAAGCTATTAACTACTGCATTTTGGATAAATGTCTATATTGGAAAAATGCTAGTGGATTATTGCTTGATATGAAAATGAAATGTACTTGAATAAAGGGTGAAAGGTATCCATTTCCAATAATTTTAAATTTGCAAACAACTCCAAGGTTAACTATGAAGTAAACCCTCAGATGTCATTAAAATACTCATGCTTGAAGCTTGATGTCTTGCGGAATAAAACAAATAAGTTTGAGCAGTTTTTTAGGTGTTTATGTGTGAAGGTAAGTTAAATTTTTTGTTTAACACATTATATCAGATTTTTTTAACATGATATCTTCAGCAAATAATGACACAAAGATGATGATGCAGTTCACCCCTCCTGGGCTACATCTGCTGGACCAAGCCTCCCAAAATGGGCTTGTCCTCTTGTATTAAGAAAGCTACAAAGGCTAATAAAAGTAAATAAGTGCCTCTAAAGGAAAATCTGAACGTAAAAACATAATCATAAGATAGGAAGCAACTAAGAATTCTCTTCCCCAAGCACTAAACAGTGAAATTGTACCTTAAACATTACTTTCTTCAAATGGCCCTAATGGCCCTTTAAACTTCTATGAAGAAATTCGAGGTGAAGATGACCTCCAATGGTTCTGAAACCTCTTCCAATAGACTCAGAATGTCGAATACAACACAAGTAGGCTTTTGAATCACTGAAAACAGATGAATACAACCCCCAAACAGCTCAAGCATTGGAATGGACTTGGTGGCCTTGAAAGCTCCCCTGAAGAAATTCGAGGTGAAGAATGCCTCAACATGAAAAAAGAGCTGTATAAATGGACTCATAACACTTAATAAAGTCAGAAATGATCTTCGTTTCACATTCAATGGCTAGCACATCCCAATGCAGCTCCCAAAATGATATGGCCCTAGTGGCTCCTAGAACTTCCCCGAAGAAAAAACACCTTCAAATGACCTCTGTTGGCGGTGAAACCTATGCCATTGAGTCCATAAGGTCAAAGAGACCCAAAATCAAAAAAAAAAAAATCTCAGAAAGGATCACCCATGTGAAAGATATGTCCAACTGAAGTTTTTGCCCAATGTTAGGCAAAAATCCCACAAAAAGTGGGCCAACTTTAGTTAACTGGAGTCAATTTAGCAAATCCGCCTAAATTAGCGGGCATGCTCCAAATTTGGGGGGAGGTTAACTGGGCATTAAATTTCATCTTATCTGTGGTCACATAGACCCATAACCACCGGTGGAAAATGTTTGAATTAATAGTTTTAACAACTGTGACATAAAGGTTTAAACGAAACTTCTGCCACCAAAACATGTGAATAAATTTAATAAACCACACTGTTATATATAACCACCATCTACCTTAGCCTTTGGATCACTACCTGTAGTCACGTTGCATAGGGGGCTGGCCCCCTTACGGGCCCGCCCAATTTGAATTTGAAATTCAAATATATGTTTTGTGGTTCATATATAAAAAAAAAAAGGCCGTGGGATAATGGTAAGATTTAGCGCTTGTGTGGATGAGGTCCTGTGTTCAAACCAAAAAATTGCAATAACATTTTAATACGCCAAAATTTCTAAATTTAGGGCCACGTGGCGGCCTCCTATTGGCCCGCCAATACAAAATTCAATTTAACATCAAATCAGTGAACGAAACTTGGCGCCATTCGATTGACCCATCTGGAATATTCTAGGGAATATTCTAAGGAATATTCCTTTTTTAATATTCTTTTTAATCAAGGTCAAATCAAGTCAAACTGACATTTTACCTGAAATTGAGAAATTTCAAACTTGAATATCTTTCTCATATGGTATCGGTTTTCAGTGTCGTTCGCGGTGTTCGGATCGTATCACGAAGGCCTAGCTGGTCACTTAGGTTCCAAGTCAATTTGAGCACTTTCATTTTTGAGCTTTTTCCCAAGCTCAGATTTGAGCTCCTGATCACATCTCCCAAATGAGAGGCTTTTGGTCCCCAAAAGCTTACTGAAATGAAGAACTGAACTGTAGTACAAAAAATGAGAGAATAAAAATCCTCTTCTCTTCAACCCTTCAAAAATTTTGCCTTGAAAAGCAAATGAAATTGAACCACAAATGGAAATAATTTGACATTTCCCTTCCTGAATCTGCTTATCCACAACTGTCCACTACTGTCTTTCTTGCTCTCACACAAAATTTTCTAGCGAGAAATTTATAGAATGAAACTGTATAACGATGCCTTATTCAATGATCTGAGGTGGCTCAAAACAAACAAGATATTACAGCATAAAATACATGCATACATCTGAAATTTGCATATGTACAAAAGGAGTACATCTTACTGTGTCAAGTAGTCCATCCACTTCTCACCAGGCCACTTCCATGGCGAATTTTGCTGCTGCAACTTTTCCTTATGTAAAACTTCTCTTTCCATATCAATAATGGAATCCATGATTCCACCTTCGCCAATATTTTTGTCCTCTTGCTGCATGTGCGTGGGACGATGAGTTTGATACAAAGTCCAACAATAAGAGACAACATGTCCATTATTTTGGCAAAAAGTGCAAATCATATGCACCTTCTTTGAAGGTAGTGTTTGCTTCATCTACTTCATGTGTGCTTACTTCCTCATCCAACATCTCGAAACATGATGGTTAAATTGACCACAATATGTACAAGAATTCTTTCTTCCATTAAAGCATGTAAAATTATCATGCCTTGCACAAACACAATCAAATTGATCATGAGAAGATTTATACCTCTTATGTTGCTTTTCATGTTCATCCTTTTTTCCTTCACGAGGAGATGAACTAGTAGAGGTTCCAGCTTTCAATTGAAGACTAACATCATTGTTCTCATCTTGAAAACTGCCTAAAATTTCATGCTTTCCATAAGTTGCATGTCTACCATCTTCTTGCTGCAACAAAGGCTTAAAGAAATGGTATTCATCTTTGAAAAAAAATCTGACATATTTGCTTCATGGAAATTGGAACAAAATTTCTCTTTGCATTAGCCTCACATGCCTTCATGGCTTTGGAGTCTTCGCCATTAGATTGTACATAACCAAGACCAAGGTTCTTGGGTCATTTCTCAACAGAAAGGGGTTCAACCATGCCTTGTGCATGCTTCCCTAATCCTTTGCCTTCATGATATCCCATTTTCAAAATCAATTTGGACCTTGTACCTCTTGTATGCCTTTCAAAAGAACCAACACACTTTTCAATAGAGGAAACTAAAGACAAATCTGAATGATTTACCTCATGATTTACGTCCTGAAGAAGAGGTATTTTCTTGGAAAAAGCTTCTTGAGCTTGCAGGAGTTGTTTCTCCATGTCATGCAGTCTTTGGAGAATTATTTCCTTCTCTTCCTGCATATCCAACAATTGTGCACAAAGTTGAACACTTTCCCTTTGATCCTCCAAGAGAATCTGCACCATGTCCTTCACCTTAATGAACTCTTCTTTCACGTCACCATTGAAGAGTTTCGTGAAGGAGGAAACTTCACCTGTAGAAGAAATTGAAATCATGTAAATGGTCAAATAACAAAAGGAACTTCAAACAAAGTTCTCAAAGCTTTCAATAATGACAAGCTGTTGAATAAATGCCTTCAACTCTTGGAGAGGGTTAACACTAGCTATCCCAAAATGAGCTCAAGCAAACTCATGCACACAATAAAGCAGTAAAGGTTGATTGCACAAATGCTCAAAATATAAAATAAACCATAGATTGACTGAAGTAGCATTGATCTACTATGCAATTGTATAACAAAAGCGGTTTGAAGGCTTCCTGGCTTGCTTCAGACTCTGTCTATAGTTTATATAACTTTTCCTAGAGCATATAAACAGAAAAAACCTACTGTGATACCATTTGATCTGAAAATGGAATGTACTTGAATAAAGGGTGAAAGGTATCCATTTTCAATAATTTTAAATGTGCAAAAACCTCCAAGGTTAGCTATGAAATAAACCCTCAGATGTCATTAAAATACTCATGCTTAAAGCTTGATGTCTTGCATAATAAAACAAATAAGTTTGAGCAGTTGTTTAGGTGTTTATGTGTGAAGGCAAGTTACTTAAATTTGTCGTTTAACACATTATATCAGATTTTTTTAACATGATATCTTTAGAAAATAATGACACAAAGATGATGAAGCAGTTCACCCCTCCTGGGCTACATCTGTTGGACCAGGCCTCCCAAAATGGGCTTGTCCTCTTGTATTAAGAAAGTTTCAAAGGCTAATACAAGTAAATAAATGCCTCTAAAGGAAAATATGACTGTAAAAATAGAATCAGAAGATAGGAAACAGCTAAGAATTCTCTTCCCCAAGCACTAAACAGTGAAATTGTACCTTCAACAGTAATTTCTTCAAATGGCCCTGATGGCCCTTTAAACTTCTATGAAGAAAGTTGAGGTGAAGATGACCTCTAATGGTTCTGAAACCTCTGCCAATAGACTTAGAATGTCGAAGATAGCAGAAGTAGGCTTTTGAATAATCGAAAATAGATGAATACAAACCCAAACAACTCAAGCACTGGAATGGCCTTGGTGGCCTTGAAAGCTTCCCTGAAGAAATTCGAGGTGAAGAATGTTGGCATGTGTTGTCCTTGACGGCAACCTACTTGATGAAATAAGATTGTTGGCAATATGATGCAATGTGTTTTCTTTGATGGCAACCTACTAGATGAATTTGTCCATTATGGAAACTGACTTGATGAGTTGTCTTTGGATGGCAACCTACTTGATGAAGTTGTTCTTGATGGAAACCTGCTTATCTAATGAGTTGTCTTCCTTAATGGAAACTGAATTGATGAGTTGTCTTTGGATGGCAACCTACTTGATGAAGTTGTTCTTGATAGAAACCTGCTTGATGAGTTGCCTATGATAAGCAACCTATGTGTTAAATATGTAAGGAAGATGTATCTTGTGTTAAATAAGGAAGGATGATGTATCTACAGATCAACTCAGAAGTAACAGAAGAAAGGAATTCCAGTAAGTGCCAGAGAAATGATAAATATGACATGTCACAAAGCATACGCGGGTTTGTAAAGGCGAAGTAGTGTATGTACGCGGAAAAGTACGTGCCAAGTAGCGTATGCCTATTTGCGCTCTAAATTTATAAAACCAGGGAATTTACCATGGTATTGGCCCATTGTATTGAGCGCTGGAATATCTATTTGATCCCGTCCAGGAATACCATTAGTAGTTGTGTGGTTTTGACTCATGGTATTGACAAAGGCTAAATCTATTTAAGGAGAAGAAGATCATAGTGCAAGGTGTGCATAAGTCTGGGTTTTAATGAATACTTCACTTTGAAGTATATCTACATGGAAGGGTAACAGTTTATTGATTGATCTGAATTAATAATGCACCGATGAAGAAAATGATGAAGAGGGATCTCTAGATCTGAAATGACTATGTATTTTCTAGATCTGTTTATGAATGTTTAGATCTGAGATGAGGCGAATATTTTCTGAAGTGAAGGGTAAGATCTGATCTATTTATCTGTTCTGAAGAGTTGCGCAGCCCTACAAAGTTTGAAGATCTATACGCATGTTCGCTTCATAAAAAGCGCGTGCATACGTAGGTTGGCTTCAGCAAAAGCGCATATGGAATGTGAGGTTGGTTCTGGAATATGTGCAGAAGTATACACAGGTTTGTCTCTATGAAAGTGCGTATATACGCAGATTCAGTAAAGTAAAAGAGCGTATGGAATCTAGGGTTTTGTTGAAGTATGTGGAATGAAATTTCTGATATGTTCTGCTGGTTTACTGTTATCTTTCAATAATGTATTGATACAGATCCGGGTTTTTTGAATGTTGAATATGCTGATGATTATGTTAATTGAAGATCAAGTTGTTGGTTGATTGGTTGATGATTCAATGAATGAATTGATGGGGTTATAAGTTTCAGTTTGATGTATGTTGAGCTTAAATGTGTGGAGTGGGTCCAGTCTGAAAATCTGATGAAAAGTGGCCTACAAGGTGTGTTGTATGGAAGCTGTTGGATCTAGTATGAAAATTGATGAAACATGGTCCAAAATGGTGCTGAGGGTCGAAGCCTTCAGTGAGGGGGTTGTAGCTCCCTTCCAGTGGTAGTTGGTAAATGAGAGCAGGGGGTAGTAGCTCCCTTCCAAGAGAGGTTGGTAAAAGAGAGTAGGGGGTTGTAGCTCCCTTCCAGGAGAGGCTGGTAAACGTGAGCAGGGGGTTGTAGCTCCCTTCCAGGAGAGGCTGGTAAATGAGAGAAGGTTGTAGCCTTCTACAGGTGGGTGCCTACGTGCTGGTATGAGTATGCGCCAGTACATGGTTGTAAGAAGTTTTCTTTATAATAAATATTGAAGATTAAGACGACAGTAGCGGTGGTTTTCTCCCAAATTGGGTTTCCACCTTAAATCATGGTGTTCATGTGTGTTTCTTATGTGTGATGATTTATTCTGTTCTTACTGCACCTGTTTACTCCTTACTTAACATCTAATGAATAAATGATGCAATGATCTAAGTAAAGAATTATCTGCATAATAATATCTCTAGTAATACACAAGTTTTATTAAGGATATCCACGTGTATAAGCGATTTGGCTTCAATAAAGTAGCGTATGGGTTTTAGAGAAACAAAAAGTAAAATGTTTTCAGTCAACCCTAAATACTGATTCACCCCCCCTCTCAGTGTTTTTCCCAACAATTGGTATCAGAGTAGGTCCTTCTGAAGGAGCTTGATCGCTTGAAGGAGATCCATTACAATGGGAAGGAAGCAAAAGAAGAAGGCTACTCAAAAGGAGATATCTCAGAAAACATGTGCAGCAGAAAATGAAGAAGAGGAAACATGTATTGATTTTTGTTCTTGTGATTCACGTTCTTGTGCATGCAATGGTGAAGATAGTGAAAGTAATGTTATGGATCTAGAAGAAGCTCTCAAGATTAAAGTTGAAGATCAACAAATATCATTTAATGAGAGATAATCTATCTACAGAGAGATGATCTCTAGAATGAAAGAATAGATAGAAATGTATCAAAAACTGCAAGATAAAGCAACCTATCAAAGTAGAAGACTTGAAGCAGAAATCATCTTTCTCAAATCAAATCTGGAAAAAACAAATAAGAAGAATGAAGAACTTTTACAAACTTGTGAAGAACAAGAAAATGGGTTGAAGGAAGAGATTTTAAAATTGAATGATCAAGTAGAAGAAGGAAGAAGGGTTGAAGAAAGTATGAAGAAGCAATGCCAAAGATTGGAGGTTGAGGTAAATATTTTGAAAGGTAAATTAGAAGAAAAAGATAAACTCTTGAGGTTTCAAGATAGCACTAAGATTCTGGACAATATTCTTAGTAGTCAAAGGTCTCCTTCTATTAAATTTGGTCTTGGTTTTCATGAAACTATTAAAGGAGAATCTAGTTCACAAGGAAGTGCTAAAGATTTAAAGGATATCAATGCAAAACCTAATGTGTTGAAAGAAACAAAAGGTCAACCGACAATCATGAACTCTCAAAAGAAATCATTCCCTCCTTTGATCAATAATGTTGAATGCTTTAAATGTCATAATTATGGGCATGTTGCAGCCAATTGCAGAAGCAGATTGTTTCAGTCTCAAACAAATAGATTCTACACAGAAAGGTACTCAGGTTTCTTTACGGGATATTGTTTTTCATGCAGCAAGTATGGTCATAAAGCAGCTGATTGCAATAGGAGAAAGAATAGAAAAACACATTATGAACCCTATTCTTACTTTTATATTCATGCAAAATGTTATGCTTGTAACAAGTATGGACATGTAGAAAAAGAGTGCAGGATGAATAGATCTGAGAAATTGAATAATTTCCAGCACACAATAAGAAATTTCAAGCAAAGCTAGAAAAAGAAGGAGGACCGGTCAGAAACGTAGGGAATATTGACCCTACAACAGTCATCTGTTTCTAAAATTTTACTTATCATAATGACTGCAGGTGTGATGCGAGATACATTAGAGGAATTAGTAATGTATCATCACAGGGGGAGCAATATATGGTGATTCTCATGGTTGGTTTGGTAATTCTAGTTATGTTTATTTATGACAGTGCATCTGATGTGAAGAAGACAGGTATAGGTGGCATAAGTTCAGGGGGAGATGAAGTTGTGAAATTTTTAGTATTTCACTTTCCATACGTGGGTTTCATGAACTAAAGCTGCATATACACGCAAGTTACTTTGGAGACAGAAGCGTATACTTTTCTGTTAAGGAAAACAGTGAGATGGCTCAAGAAAAGGAGCACAGGTTCAGGGGGAGCATCAATCTCACTACTAATGATTGCATTGTTGGCATTGTATCTGCTTATTCCTTAGTTCTTGTAATACTCATGCTCAAATGATGATGACATGATACATGGTTTCTTATGATAAGATTATGGATGAGCCCTGATTGCTTTTTGCTGAAGAGTATCTTTTGTTTTCACACATGGATGAGATGAAAGTTTTATGATGCAGAGATAAGGATAGATCATGCAGATTTTGTTGTTGATGACCATTGACATAATTCCTACACATGTTACATCATGATAATGAAATAAATAAATCATGAAGATCTTGATCATAACAGGTCACATGAATGATTGCTTGATACATATTGTCTATTGAAGAAGATTGTTCTGGTATGATAATTCCTCTTAAAGAATATGTTGATGTTGCAAAGAGCCTGAAGGCTTGGTTACTGATGTGCTTATGCTACAACTGTTGGATGACACTTGAAAACATAGCTACATTTTCCTATCTATCTTCTCTCATATATTCCGGGGAAGCATTCGAATATCTCAGACATAAGTTGGGAATAGTCTCTGCCATACAGAAGATCAGATCTACTTAAATTCAGAAGATTAAATTGGTTACGTCAGTTTTCTGAAACACAGTCGCGTATATACGCGAGTTTATACATAGAAAACCGCGTATGGGTGTGTGCTGAAAAATTTTTGGGGTCAACATTCTTCAGCACAGTTGTGGTGCTGTTGGGTATCTCTAGTGATGTTTCAGCTCTCATATTTCTATTTCATTCTCTCATATCTGATGAAGAAGCATTGATGATTTGCTGTTGAAAGTGTTCAGGATGCACAAGCTAAGGGGGAGCATTGGTCATATGGAAAGTAATGCATTGTTGGCATTATGATGGTTCTGAAATATGATCTCTCTCTTGAGGTATTTTTGGTATTGGTCATAAAAAGTCATATTTGTAATTTGATGAAAAGTTCATGTTGAGACCTATGATGTAAAATTGTAATATTCAGTCATGTAAGGACTTGATCAAATTTGTAAACCCACTTGGTTGGGTACTTGAGTCACATATGTAAATCCACTTGGTTGGATCATCGATGTAAGTATGAGTCCTTGGTGATAGGAAAGGTCATAGAGTCATGTACTTCATTGAAAAATATGTTTTCAGCATGAACTCAGGGGGATCATGGTAACTTCAGTGCACATCAGATCTACAAAGCTCTTCTTTCTACAAGAGAAGAAAAAATTTGTTTTGGCTTTGATCCGCCCTTTGCCCTTGATGTCAAAGGGGGAGAGTAACATGGTGTTTGAATAGGGGGAGAGTATCATGGTTTTTGCATAATGGTTATAATCAATGTATCTATCTGTTGTGGTGATCAAACACCATCATGGTTGCCATCAAGTCCAAAGGGGGAGATTGTTGGCATGTGTTGTCCTTGATGGCAACCTACTTGATGAAATAAGATTGTTGGCAATATGATGCAATGTGTTGTCTTTGATGGCAACCTACTAGATGAATTTTTCCTTAGTGGAAACTGACTTGATGAGTTGTCTTTGGATGGAAACCTACTTGATGAAGTTGTTCTTGATGGAAACCTGCTTATCTAATTAGTTGTCTTCCTTAATGGAAACTGACTTGATGAGTTGTATTTGGATGGAAACCTACTTGATGAAGTTGTTCTTGATAGAAACCTGCTTGATGAGTTGCCTATGATAAGCAACCTATGTGTTAAATATGTAAGGAAGATGTATCTTGTGTTAAATAAGGAAGGATGATGTATCTACAGATCATCTCAGAAGTAACAGAAGAAAGGAATTCCAGTAAGTGCCAGAGAAATGATAAATATGTCATGTCACAAAGCATACATGGGTTTGTAAAGGCGAAGTAGCGTATGTACGCGGAAAAGTACGTACCAAGTAGCGTATGCCTATTTGTGCTCTAAATTCATAAAACCAAGGGAATTTACCATGGTATTGGCCCATTGTATTGAGCGCTGGAATATCTATTTGATCCCGTCCAGGAATACCATTAGTAGTTGTGTGGTTTTGACTCATGGTATTGACAAAGGCTAAATCTATTTAAGGAGAAGAAGATCATAGTGCAAGGTGTGCATAAGTTTGGTTTTTAATGAATACTTCACTGTGAAGTATATCTGCATGGAAGGGTAACAATTTATTGATTGATCTGAATTAATAATGCACCTATGAAGAAAATGATGAAGAGGGATCTATAGATCTGAAATGACTATGTATTTTCTAGATCTGTTTATGGAATGTTTAGATCTGAGATGAGGCGAACATTTTCTGAAGTGAAGGGTAAGATTTGAGCTATTTATCTGTTCTAAGGAGTTGCGCAGCCCTACAAAGTTTGAATATCTATACACAGGTTCACTTCATAAAAAGCACGTGCATACGCAGGTTGGCTTCAACAAAAGCGTGTATGGAATGTGAGGTTGGTTCTGGAATATGTGCAAAAGTATACGCAGGTTTGTCTCTATAAAAGCGCGTATATACGCAGTTTCAGTAAAGTAAAAGCGCGTATGGAATCTAGGGTTTTGCTAAAGTATGTGGAATGAAATGTCTGATCTGTTCTGCTGGTTTACTGTTATCTATCAATAATGTATTCATACAGATCTGGGTTGTTTGAATGTTGAATATGCTGATGATTATGTTAATTGAAGATCAAGTTGTTGGTTGATTGGTTGATGATTCAATGAATGAATTGATGGGGTTATAAGGTTCAGTTTGATGTATGTTGAGCTTAAATGTGTGGAGTGGGTCCAATCTGAAAATCTGATGAAAAGTGGCCTACAAGGTGTGTTGTATGGAAGCTGTTGGATCCAGTATGAAAATTGATGAAACGTGGTCCGCAATGGTGCTGAGGGTCGAAGCCTTTAGTGAGGGGGTTGTAGCTCCCTTCCAGTGGTAGCTAGTAAACGAGAGTAGGGGGTAGTAGCTCCCTTCTAGGAGAGGCTGGTAAACAGGAGCAGGGGGTTGTAGCTCCCTTCCAGGAGAGGCTGGTAAACGAGAGAAGGTTGTAGCCTTCTGCAGGTGGGTGCCTGCACGCTAGTATGAGCCTGCGCCAGTACATGGTTGTAAGATGTTTTATTTATAATAAATATTGAAGACAGAGACGACGGCAGCGGTGGTTTTCTCCCGAATTGGGTTTCCACCTTAAATCCTGGTGTTCATGTGTGTTGCTTATGTGTGATGGTTTATTCTATTATTACTGCACATGTTTACTGCTTAATGAACATCTAATGAATGAATGATGCAATGATCTACGTAAAGAATTATCTGCATAATGATATCTCTAGTAATACGCAAGTTTCATTAATTATATCCGCGTGTATACTCGTCTTGGGTTATTTACAGTAGCGTATGGGTTTTAGAGAAAGAAAAGTAAAAAGTTTTCAGTCTGCACTAAATACAGATTCACCCCCCCTCTCAGTATTTTCCCCAACAAAGAATGCATCAACATAAAAAAAGAGTTGTATAAATGGACTCATAACATTGAATATAGTCAGAAATGACCTTCGTTTCACACTCAATGGCTGTGCACATCCCAATGCAACTCCCAAACTGATATGGCCCTAGTGGCTCTTGGAACTTCCCCAAAGAAAACACACCTGCAAATGACCTCTGTTGACGGTGAAACCTATGCCATTGAGTCGAAAAGGTCGAAGAGACCCCAAATCAAAAAAAAAAATTGCTCAGAAAGGATCTCCCATGTGAAAGATATGTCCAACTGAAGTTTTTGCCCAATGTCAGGCAAAAATCCCACAAAAAGTGGGCCAACTTTAGTTAACTAGAGTCAATTTAGAAAATCTTCCTAAATTAGTGGGTGCGCTCTAAATTTTGGGGGTAGTTAACTGGGCATTAAATGTCATCTTATCCGCAGTCACATAGACCCCTAACCACCGATGGAAAATGTTTGAATTAACGGTTTTAACAACCGTGACATAAAGGTTTAAACGAAACTTCCGCCACCAAAACATGTGAATACTTTTGATAAACCACACTGTTATATATAACCACCATCTGCCTTAGCCTTTGGATCTCCACCTATAGTCATGTTGCATAGGGGGCTCACCCCCTTATGGGCCCACCCAATTTAAATTTGAAATTCAAATATATGTTGTGTGGTTCATATATCAAAACAAAAGGTTGTGGGATAATGGTAAGACTTATCACTTGTGTGGATGAGGTCCCGTGTTCAAACCACAAAATTGCAATAACATTTTAATACGCCAAAATTTCAGAATTTAGGGCCATGTGGCGGCCTCCGGGCTTGCCACGTGGCAGCCTGCTATTGGCCCACCAATACAAAAGTCAATTTAACATCAAATCAGTGAACAACACTTGGCGCCATTCGATTGACCCATCTGGAATGTTCCAGGGAATATTCTAAGGAATATTTCAAGTAATATTCCTTTTTTAATATTCTTTTTAATCAAGGTCAAACCAAGTCAAACTGACTTTTTCCCTGAAATTGAGAAATTTCAAACTTGAATATATTTCTCATACGGTACCGATTTTCAGTGTCGTTCACGGTGTTGGGATCGTATCACCGAGGCCTAGCCAGTCGCTCAGGTTCCAACTCAATTTGAGCACTTTCATTTTTGAGCTTTTTCCCAAGCTCATATTTGAGCTCCTGATCACTGCTTAAATGTTTGCCTGAGAATGATGCAGATAAGATCAAGCATGAATTACATGAAGGAGAATGTGGAGGCCACCTCTATTGGAAGAAAAATTCCTATAAAATCCCTAGACCTTGTTACTATTGGCCCACCCTCTTTCAAGATGTCCATAAAATGATTATAGCCTGTCACAAATGCCAGCTTTTTGAAGGCAAAAGAAAACTTCTTCCCTTACCCTTGCATCCAATCACTGTTGAAGCCCCTTTTCAACAGTGGGGTCTAGACTTCATTGGGGAAATCCATCCAGCCTCATCTTCCCAACATAGATGGATCCTCACTGCAGCAGAATTTTTTACCAAATGGATAGAAGATATCCCTTCTAGGCAAGCCACTGACTCTGTTATTATAAAATTCCTTGAAAATCATATCCTATCTAGATTTGGCTGTCCTAGGAAGATTATCACTGAAAATGTCGTTGCATTTGGATCCAAAAAGATGGTTGAATTCTATCACAAATATCAGATTACATTGGGCCATTCTACGCAAGGGTGCGGGGGAGAGAGAAATGCAAAAGGGCACACAAAGCTAGTACATGCACTTTGGGCTAACAGATTAACACTTAAAAAATCAATTGGAATGTCACCCTACCAACTTGTTTATGGGGAAGATGCAATTTTTCCAACCAGTCTAGGGGCGCCAGTCATGAAGCTGATCCAAGAGGTACAGTCTGAAGAAAATGATATGAAAAGAAGAATCAATCAGACTATACATCTTCAACAAAATAGAGAAGAGGTCTAAAACAGAGCACTACACAAGCAAGAAAACATCAAGAAGTTTTTTGATAAAAGAACAAAGGCCAGTGATTTCAGCATTGGTGACAAAGTTTTAAAGTGGGATTCCATGAGAGAAGATAAGGGTAAACATGGAAAATTTGATAACTTATGGCTAGGCCCTTATCTCATTCATTCTACTGCTAGTAACAATGCTTATTTCTTACAGGAAGTGAATGGAACTGAAATTTTTGGAGGTCCTGTCAATGGCAGGATGTTCAAACATTATTTTTCTTGACTATACCAGTTTGAAGCTTTTTTATTTTTTCCTCATTGTAAATATCACATCCATCATTGCATTTAAAGTTAGAAAAAGAAAAAATACAAAAACAATAAAATATAGAAAAGAGGGCAAAATGAAAATAAGAAAGGTACAAACCCATACCAAAAAAGAGAAACAAAATCTGAAAGTGTGCAAGCTCAAATGCCACTCCTAAAAACACACTTCTAGTTAGTCATACAGCCTAATCATGACTAATTAGCTTTTCAATTTATTGTTGATAGGTTAGTGAATTAGATTAGCCAAACATCACAATATTGGCTTATCAGTAGAAATAGATTAGGATAGAAAAACAAAGGTTAAAATAAGCTCAAAATCTGAACCTATGAATCTTAGAAGAAGAATGGCTCTAATTAGAGTAAATATTGAGCCAAATATAGAAAGCAAACTGGTTCTAATATGCCCAAATACCTGAACCAGGAAAGAAAGAGAGATAGCTCAAACAAATTCAAAACAAAGCTGGAGAAATAATGAAGGATGTTCTTGATTTTCATACCTCAAGCCTTCACTGTTTTGTTCTTAATTTTTTGCAAATTTTAGTCTATATGTAGCTTGTTTTTATGCCATATATCAACAACAAGTTAGAATGTTTAATCCTGACTTCGCTATTTTTAAATTTTTGTTTTATAATTTAGAGAATAAAAGTCTATCAGACAGTTTAATCCTGACAAATTGTAGTTAGGTAGAGAAGCTTATGAACACAACTGTTTAATCTGAGTTCATGGAGAAATAAGAGTAGAACTAGACTAGTTTTATGTTTTCAATAAAAGAATAAAATGTTGATGAAAAGGTTTACAAGTCCAAATGCACCTACAGAAGAAAAAATGTTAGGAAGTAGGTTGTGTAGGTAGTTGTTTAGGAAATATTTTTCTGATGATATGACAAGCTATAATAATTTTTGTTAAGCAGCTGATCAAAATATTGACAAAGTGCAAGGCACTGATTAGCTTTCAGAGAAGACTTGTCTAAAGTTCTTGACACCTTCAAGAAGATGCCATCCCCCTGTGGAACCACTGTTAGCCACCTATAAAATTTGCCATATCAAATGGTGGCTAAATCTTTTTTAGCCTTTAAGAAGAAATTCATGACCAAATTATTAGTTCTTAAAGAGTTATGAAGATCTTTACCCTTTGAGTTAATCTTCGATGTTGTTTCCCTCTTTATCCTAAAGGAACCTGCTATTAACTAAGGGAAAAAACTACTTCTGAGGACTCCATTTTCCACCATTTATCCCTTCATCTCACTCCCACAAAAATTCCATTTCCATCCTTATTTACTTCATAAAATCCCTCCTTAAGCCTCCATTTAACCTCAAAAATCATCAAGACCCCCTTAAAACCTTTTATTCCACCTTATTTGGTTTTAAAAACCCTTTCTTTCATCTATCAGAACCCTCATTTTAGCTTAAAAATCCCTGATTTTGGCATAAAAACCTTCATTTTTCTATAAAAGCCTTAAGCCCCTTTCGGCCTTAAGCCCCAACCCCTTTTCTGCATATGACCCACGCTGTGACCAAGCACGAAGCGCTCATCACATCGCGAATATTTATCGCATCAAAACACATTTTACTTGTTTTAACATGGTTATTTGCCTCCCGCCGATGCGATCTCGCGATCGATTCTCCATCGTTGATCTAATCTTCTAAGCCCAGATATAATGGCCCATATTGCTTCCTGTTCCAAAACCCTCCATTCCTCCTTTTTCTTCATCGTTAAATCTTCCCCGTTGATCTAGTTTTCGGATCAACGGCTCTCGCTCCATCGCAAATTGGAAATTGAATTTTTCCCTTTGCCCTTTCCTTTCCCTCCTTCGATGTTGATCCCCCGATTTAATCTCAGCTATCGAATCCAGAAGAACCAACGGCTAAGATTCAATCGCACTCTGCCCATAGCCCTCTGACATCAACCCATCGATTTAATCCTAACCGTTGATCCCTCTTAGATCGAACGGTCCGCGCTCAATCGTATCGGCACATCCCATTGCTACTTTGCCCTTTCCTCTCGTCGATGCGATCCCGGGATGAAATCTCCACTATTGATCAAGTCCAATCCAACGACCAGTGCTTAAGCGCATATCGCAAACTCAAAGACCCTGACACTTTTTCCTCCTTCCTTTTCTCCGATGCGATGTAATCCCAGTTGTTCATTCTACCAAATCCGACAGTTCGCGCTTCATCGCATTGCGCTCATCCATCGTGTGATCATTTACCATCCCGTCCTCCGAATAAATCTCCACCATCGATCTCCCTTAGATCGTACGGTCCGCGCTCAATCGCATCATCACCTTTCTCCCCTCCCCTCACACCATTTCACGTCCTGTGCGATTTTGCGATGAAATCTCCGTCGTTGATCTTCTTAAATCCGATGGCCCACATTACTTCTCCTTTCTTAAACCCCTGCCCTTCTCATTCACCCCCATCGACAGATCTCGGCCGTTGATCCTCGTGATCCGACGGCTCCCATTGATCCTTCCTTCCACCCTTTATAAAAAGGTGGGCCCTCCCTTCTCCTCATTTTTTGCCAAAATTCCTTTAAAACCTTACCTTTTCTACATTTTTTGTTTCCCGACAAAAATATTTTTAAACAAATCCTGACCATTGATCTCTGCAGATCAATGGCCAGCTAGTCCCATCTTTCCACCTATTCCATTTCCCCTTCATTTCTTCATATATGCTTCTTCTCTTAAATCCAACCATCCATCAAAGAAATATAACGATCGAGAATTAACCCGATAGCCCATTACACCCATCCACTGCGCGCCAATTTTGCTGACGTCACCATGGACCCCGCGTGCCCTTTTACCCCACAACTTTGCATCCAGCGCACTCAACCTGCACCGCTGGATCTGGAGCCTCCAATCCAACGGACCAGAATCCATATCGTGTAATTTTTTGGACCTCCCCACAGTGCACAAGTTCTACGCGAAATAGGCGGTTTTCAAAATCCACGTGTCGAACGCTAACATATATCGTGTTCCAAAAGTAAAAACCGCCTACTTCCCCAGATCCCATGCGAAAACCTCTACCGGTTTTCCACTATACCGCTCCCTCTTCCAACGTTTCTTTTTCATCTTTTAATCCTGGCCGTTGATCTCTGAGATCGGACGGTCCTGTTTTAATCTCGCCCCCATCCACTTTTCACCCAACCTTCTCCCAAATGACTTGATCGAGCAATCTCAACCGTTGATCGTTCTAATCTAACGTTCCACATTCGTTGTCGCGCCCAAACTCATTTTTCACCTGGTTAGCTGTTCTGCCAAGATTTTCCTCCATTTTTATGCTGCATCCACATTCTTCCTCACTTCTCCTCCACCCTCACGAGCCTCTGAAGCAGTCTCAACCACATTCCGAAGGATTTTATAATGATTTTGTGTGTTTTTGCAGGGTTTTAAATAATGTTTTCTTTGTGTTTTTCCACAGTCACAGACAGGTGACAAAAAGGCCCCAAATGATGATTATGTGGCTTAAAATCAAAGAAGAAAGGATCTGCAGAGCTCGAAATCTACGTTTAAAATATCTGAATCAGGATCCCTCCAATAGCAGAAAGCCACCTGTGTAAACAAACCAAACAAAGTGTATCAGAGTGAAGAAATCAAGGTTAAAGAGTGATTAAAGCCAAAGCCAGAAGATCAGAGTTTTAATCCTAAGGTTTAAAGGATAAAGACAATGTTAAGGAACAAAGACCCGAGAACAAATATCAAAGGCTTAATTAAGCCTAAACACTGACGAAAGTAGATTAAAGTGTTTAAAGGTAAAACAAAGAAATATATCAGTGAAAGAGGCCTCCATAGCCACATCAGAGGCTAAAATATCCTTTCAACTACCAAAGCACCACCTATAACTTCAAGAAATCAAATGAAGGCAGAGTTATTGCCAGCCTGCCTAAAGAGTTTTAAAGTCAAAAAAATCTGCTAAGTGGTTGATCCGGATTTATGTAGGAACGCAACAGAATAAACATATAAACATAAATACAGAGATGCAACGGAAATAACACTTCATTTCATTAATATCAACGAACTAAATTTTGCTTACAGACAGAATGGAAATAAAACTAGCTAGGGCGCTGGTAGCTATCTCTGAGAAGAGATGTGGCAGCTACCGGCCTCTGAACTGTGTTACAATGAGGCTCGAGAAATATAGTTCGGTTTATGCAGGAACGCAACAGAATAAACACATAACCATAAATACAGAGATGCAGCGGAAATAACACTTCATTTCATTAATATCAAGAACTGAAATTTGCTTACAGACAGAATGGAAATAAAACTAGCTAGGGCACTGGTAGCTATCTCTGAGAAGAGATGTGGCGGCTACAGGCCTCTGAACTGAGTTACAATGAGGCTCGAGGGGCTATTTATTATTTAGAAACAATGGGAAATCCTAAACAGCCAAAACCCTAACCCTAGGAGATGAAGCGCCAAAACTATGGGCCCCGTTTGGGTAAATTGGTGTTTCAACTTCCCAAGGGCGTAACTTTGGCATATGATCTCTGTTTGATGCATACCATACCTCGTTAGAAATATATATCCGAGGAATAAAAATTTGGAATGAGAAACATCGGTTCATGGACCCATGTTTCTCTCCGTTTTCCCAAAAAACGTCGTTTAGGGCCTCAAAACGGCTCCGAAAGTTCAAGACCCGAAAAATTGCTAAAAATAGTAAACTGTGCCGGAACTAAAAAACTGAAAGAGACCATGGTGGAGCCCCAAGTGGAATAGGCGGATGACCACCAATATCCACTGGATCATTCCTCCCCCCTTAGGAAGCAATGGTCCCCATTGCGTTAAGTTCCTCCATGAGATGAGGAAATTTCTGCTGAACTTGGTCCCTGGTGAACCACTTTCCATGGTGCAGGAGTTGGCCAGCTTTGACAACCCGATACAGTTGGATCTGCTGTTGACGAGTGTTCTTGATTTGCATGTCCATGATACAATCTGTGGTGGCCTGTTCCATGCAGTCTGGGTTTAACTCTGTTGGCGTGAGTTGTTCTGCAATGTCCGAGGTGTCCAGTAGAGGTGGGAAGTAAGGACGAAGGCGATCCACATTGAAGACTGGGTGCAGACCAAGGAATGGTGGAATATTGAGCTCGAAGGCATTGTTCCCTACAGCCTTGGTGATGGTGTACGGCCCGTATCGGAGCAGGCAAAGCTTGCGGTGGGGTCCAGTGAGGCGCTCCTTCTGCAAATGTAGCCATACTTTGTCGCCCACCTGGAAGTTGTGTGGCACCCGATGTTGATCATGGCGTTGCTTGTACTTGGCATTGGCTCTGTCCAATATATCATGAACCTGTTGGCGGATGTGTTGAATGCGCTCGATGAAGCTACTTTCTTTGTCAACTTCAGACTGGACATGAGCTGAATTGGCCTGAGCAGCTGCAAATGGCATGGCTACGTCAATGGGACATAGTGGCTGGAATCCCAAGCCCACCTGAAAGGGGCTATGGTCGATTGAACTATGGAGAGCCCGATTATAAATATGTTGTACATAGGGGAGGCTCTCGTCCCATGTGCGTGGATGCTTTGAATTGTACATGCGCAGAATGTGTACAATCATTCTATTGACGACCTCTGTCTGGCCATCTGTTTGGGGATGGAAGGCTGTGGACTTGGTGAGCTTGGTATCCAACATCGACCAAAGGCTGGACCAAAATGTGCTGAGGAACCTGCTATCCCGATCTGATATGATAGACTGTGGGATCCCAAAGTGCACCCACACTCGTTCAAAGAAGAGTTTAGCAGTGGCTTCTGCTGTGATATTCTTCTTGCAGGCCGCCATAATAGCCATCTTCGAGAATCTGTCGACGACCACAAAAACACAGTCATTTCCCTGCTTAGTAGAAGGCAGGCCCGACATGTAATCCATGGAGATGGATTCCCAAGGTCGACTAGGGGTAGGTAGAGGAGTATATAGGCCTTGCTTCTTGATGGTCGGTTTGGCAATGGCACAAGCAGTGCAGGATCTGATGTGCTTCTCAACATCCTTTTGAAGGTTCGGCCAATAGAAATACTTCTGCAGGATTGCTACTGTTTTCTCGACCCCGAAATGCCCAGCGACTCGACTGTAGTGTGCTTCCCATATCATCTTGGCACGCTCGCTTGAAGGAACACAAAGGTGTCCCATGTGACATAAAAGTGCATCTTGGAGGTGAAAATTTGGAACTTGCGTACCCCCCAAGAGTGCCTTGTAAGTGTGGTCGAATTCTGGGTCACTCTCATAGAGAAGCGGCCAATCAGAAGTCTCGTGCCCACAAGAGTTGAGCACGGTGGTGAGCGCCACGATCGGTGGTCGGTTGAGGCAATCTGCAACATTATTGGTGCTACCCTTCTTGTACTTGATGTTCAAATGAAACTGTTGCAGATATGTGGACCACTTCTGATGGCGATCATTCTGCAACTTCCCTTGTGTCTGTATGAACTGCAGGGGCCTGTGGTTTGTGTGGATGATTGTTTCCTTCCCCAAAATGTAATGCTTCCATTGTCGACAAGCTTTCACAATGGAGTACATTTCTTTGTCATATGTGCTATACTTGTGAGTAATGGGACTTTGTCTCAGCATGAAATGCCTTTGAATGTCCACTGTTGAGTAGGCCCTTTAATATCATAGTCGGAGGGCATGTTTGTCTCGATCTCAAATGGCTGTTGCAAGTCTGGTAATGTGAGCACTGGGGCAGAACAGAGGCGATTTTTCAATTCTGTGAATGCCTTCTGTTGAGGTTCCGACCAAAAGAATTTTTCTCTCGCTCCTCCCTTGGTGACATGACTCAAGGGCCAATTGATATGAGA